>CM037859.1:19190409-19790409 GCA_021292105.1 Anadara kagoshimensis | reverse complement strand
CAATTATCAACATCGTCTGCGGGTCCATTAACTTCACAATTATCAACATATACTCCAGATTTGTCAATTTTACAATTACCAACATCGACGGGAGGTCCAACAACGTCACAATGTTCAACATCGTCTGCGGGTCCATCAAATTCGCAATTATCAACATCAACACCATATCCATCAACTTCAAATTTATCCATGTCGACAGTAGGTTCATCAAAATTACAATTGCCAACATCGACAGCAGGTCCATCAACTTTACAATTATTAACATCGACAGTAGTTTCATCAACTTCACTATTATCAACATCGACAGTAGTTTCAACAACTTCACAGTTATCAACATCGACACCAGGTTTGGAAACTTCACTATTATTAACATCAACAGTGGGTCCATCAACTTCGCATTTATCAATATCGACAGGAGGTCCAACAACTTCACAATTGTCAACATCGTCTGCGAGTCCATTAAATTCGCAATTATCAACATCGACTGGAGGTTCATCAACTTCACAAGTATCCACGTCGACAGTAGGTCAATCAACATCAAAATTATCAATTTCGACACCAGGTCCATCAACATCACAATTATCAATTTCGACACCAGGTCAATCAACATCACAATTACCACCATCGACAGCAGGTTCATCAACTTCACAATTATCAACATCGACAGCAGGTCCATCAACTTCACAATTATCAACATCCACAGCAGGTCCATCAACATCACAATTACCAACATCTACAGCAGGTCCATCAACATCACAATTACCAACATCTACAGCAGGTCCATCAACTTCACAATTATCAACATCGACAACAGGTCCATCGACTTCACAATTATCAACATCGACAGCAGGTCCATCAACTTTACAATTATCAACATCGACAGCAGGTCCATCAACTTCACAGTTAGCAACATTTACAGCAGGAGCATCAACATCACAATTATCAACATCGACAGCAGGTCCATCGACTTCACAATTATCAACATCGACAGCAGGACCATCAACATCACAATTACCAACATCTACAGCAGGTCCATCAACATCACAATTACCAACATCTACAGCAGGTCCATCAACATCACAATTACCAACATCTACAGCAGGTCCATCAACTTCACAATTATCAACATCGACAGCAGGTCCATCGACTTTACAATTATCAACATCGACAGCAGGTCCATCAACTTTACTATTATCAACATCGACTGCAGGTCCATCAACTTCACAGGTAGCAACATTTACAGCAGGACCATCAACATCACAATTATCAACATCTTCAACAGGACCATCAACCTCAAAATTATCAACATCGTCAGCAGGTCCATTTACTTCACAATTATCAACATCAAAAGCAGGTCCATCAACATTGTCAGCAGGTCCATCGACGAGTTGTTTTTCCAATTCAAGTAGTGGTCACATGAATATTACAGGAGAGGAAAGTTTATTTTTGAGACTTACATACTTAATTTTAAATATAGGTCCGAGAGCTGTAAGAAAAATGATTGATCAACATATACCCTCATCTAATTTGAAGCAGAAACTTGCTTATGAAAAAGGAAAGCTGCTGAAACTTAAACTGAAACGTGTGATAAATACAAATCAGTGGGACACATTATATCCAACAAATGGTAATTTATATATTTGTTTCAATTAACACAGAAATAAATTATAGAATTTGCAAATTAACATATTTCTTTTCAAAAGTTGAAGTGTAATTGATCAATTCTTATAGCTATTGAAACAAACACAACATTTTCTTATTATTAACAGACCTATAGCGAAAATGTCGCAATGTTTCCAAATAATTAACATTATGAATTGCTTAAAAATTATCAACATCAGCCCGTGGTATATCGAAAATACAGGGCAGGAGTATATATCCTAAAATGTGAACGACTGGCCGTGTAGTATTCTACGAAATGCTACTGGTGAATATTGATTATTTATATTCTGACATGCTTAAATCGAAAGTATTAATATTAATGCCTCGAACTCTTTCTTTGTATTATTTATTTGTAAAAATATTCATTAAAACAACTGAGATTACTTTTATTGAAATAAATGAATGAACATTACTTTACAACCATTATTTGCGACCGACATATATCATGACTTTTCGTGGTAAGTGAGTACGTAATTAAAACGAGCACACATGGGTATATCGTTTCTTTACCACGGCTGTCTTTCTTCATGAAGAAAAACGCAGGTTATATATTTTTTTAAATAAGAGTTTCAGAAATTTTTACGTACTTAATCACTACTTCTTCAATCCTCAATATAAAATAAACAGCATAAACGTAATTTGTAACTCAATACAATAGTCATGTACTGACAACAACAAATACAAAAATAAAAACATAAAACCAAACAGTATGTACATGTATATATAATATAGAGATAAAAGATCCAATAGACAAATATGTAACGAAGAACAATAAAAAACAATGCAATCAAACAGAAACATACATGAGCAAATGATAAACAGTCAAACGAGACAAGGAAAAATACACATTGAACACACTGAATACACAATTCCTTACTTGTAAATGGCTTTACTATAATAAGGTGCATTATAACTATAACGATGACAGTATTATTTATTATACAGGTACTGCCAACTCTAATGACTTTGATATGACTCTCATGATAGTCTTACTACGTGAAGTAGTCAATATTAGTGAACCAAAAACTGGTTGGAACAACTTACCTAACAATAATGACCAAAGTGATGGTGCTCGAATAGCCACAATAAAGTTTTACCGGAATGAGTTGGCACATACTACATCCGGATCAATAAGTCAAACTCAGTTTACAAAAATTTGGAATGATCTACAACAGGTACTATTATACTTATCCGTTAACATATACAACAGCTTAACCAGTCAAAATCAATTTAAAATCTTGCTTTAAATGGTTTTTATCTTTGTTAATAATATAGAAATGATGAAGGCGAATACAATCAAATCAAAGATTAACATAACTAATATTTGCAAACTAAAATTTTAAAAAGTATGAAAACGGTAAATTCATTCAAACACGTGAACGTTCACCAGGGTAGTTAGCCTGTGTGCTCAAGAGTATTATCCCGTCTGATGTTGGTTCAACATTAACATATTCCAACACCTTTTTTTGAAAGGTTGTACATAATAAATGTAAAACTGTAACATAGTACGTGATATTATAACATTATGGTACCGTTGAATAGCTTTACAAATTTTCAAATTGTTTGTAAGCTGAACACAAACCGTAAACTTCTATACTTTGAATTTATAATGTTAATTGCTTATATATTGTCAATATGTTATATTCCACTGTGCTAACACTGTTTGATTTTCAATCGCCATACTGTTTGATTTAAGGCAATTGTTGGCATCGGTGGTCCAGGATTCGCAGCTGAAATAACACAATTACTGACGACAGCCTTAGACCAGTCACATAAAGACCTGTACAGAGAATTAAAGAATTTGCTACACGATATAGTAGTCCCACCAAATATGCAGTGTAAGTTTCAATGAAAGACAAATACAAAATTCTAAAAAAATAAGTATGCCAAAATTTGACATTGAGAATAATTATCAGTTATTGGGTGTAAAATTTAACATTGAGAATAATATCCATTACGTTGTTTTCATGATTCGAAGAAGGGCAGGAATTTGTTACTGTATGTATGGATAAAATAAACAATGTTATGTATTTTATGTTTATTCATTATAACTACCGCTTATCGTTGATTCGTGCTGGTTTATCATGATGCAAAACACATATCATGTAATTCTTAGGGATCTCAACAGACTATAGTAATGAAATCGCATTAAAACTAGATTATCCCATATCATTTGTCAAGAAATAAAAAAAACATATAAAAATTAAATTGCATTCTGAATATATTATCTTATGTAATTTTCTACAAATGTTTATAGGTTTCCTAGATCAGAAGATAGATGCTTGGACCCACGAAGACAGAAGCTTTGTTTCTACAAGGGCAACTGATGGTGTTATCGAATATGTAAATCAAAATAATGTTACCATAGTAACAGGTCCACCAGGATCTGGTAAATCGGCAACAATACACCATATAGCTCTGCAATACAAACAGGAAGGTTATCAAATCTTTTACGTTCGGACTGTTGACAAAATATTTGATTTATGGGTACCGGATAGTAAACAAGTGTTTTTGTTAGATGACCCATTTGATGTTCACGACATTGATAAATCTGAGTTACATAGGTGGAAGACCTTTCAAGAAGATATGGTTATATTGTTTAACTACAGTTGTATGAAGATCCTAGCAAGCGTCCGCTCCCACATCATACATGATGAGTTGTTGACATTTTTATCAGATCAAACTATCGATATCACAAAACCAGACATGTGTCTAACAAATAAAGAACGACAGAAAATATTCACTGAACACGCACTGTGTCACGACAGAACAGATCTATTGAGCATGAGCAGTGAGGTAGAGAGCTACACAATTTCCTGTTTTCCATTAATGTGTAAGAGATTCACAGCAAACAAAGAATCCAGATATTCTACTGAGGATTTCTTCAATAAACCCTTACAAATAATAGGAGAAGAATTACAGGAATTCAAAATCAATGAAAAGATACGATATTTTTGTTTACTATTCTGTATGATGTATGATAGCAACTTAGATACCACAATTATCAGTCTTAGCTGTAGGGACGAAAAATCCAGAACTATACGAGAATCCTTGCTGGATATATGTGAACTTCCAACCTCATTGAGTAAAACAGAAATCAAGTCCAAATTAGACACTTTACTAAATACGTATTTGAAGAAGGAAGGCAGTAGTTATCAGTTCATACATGACATCATCTATGATGCTGTAGTTGAACATGCAAACCAGTTATCGTTGGGGGCCAAGAAAGAAGTTATACTAAAACACTGTACATCTAGGTTCATCAAAGATAGAACAGTGTTATCTCCCTTGGATATCATTGGAGAGTCAGCTGGTAAGATTGTTATCACTGAAGAACTGGAAGATGATTGGGGAATTCATATAATAAACAGTGTCAGAGAAGGGAAATGGGGGGATGTTTTTGCAAACGCATGTTTACAAACTGATAAGGCCGATATTGTTCTAGCAAGAACTTTGCAAAATCTTGGCGAAGATTGCATTAGATCATTTGTTACGAATCGCAATATTGAGTCCAAAGAGGGTATTGTATCATATCATTTTTTGTCACCATTAACGGATCCAATAGAAAGAAGGTTGGGTAAGGCAGAATGTTCTTCCCTTCATTTGGTTGTTTTATGTGGCCTTGTTAATCTTACCAAATTAATCATTAGTTCGGTAGATGTAGGGAATGAAAATTCCTACATTAACCTACTTTTACTTGCATGTTTATCAGGAAAAGAAAACATGGTTACACTACTAAAGGAATATGGTTTAAACACGTGTTGCATGGATGAGTTAACACCATTGTTTTTATCCTCGGGTAAGGGTAACAAAAGAATTGTAGAACTATTGATTGAATATGGAGCATCTGTCAACATAGTAACAAAGTTTAAACAATCCCCTTTACACATAGCAGCTAAAAATGGTCATCTTGATATTGTCAATCTTCTGATTAAGAGAGAATCTGACATCAATATGGTCGATGATATGAAATGTACTGCTTTATATATGGCATCTAAGAACGGTCATGTCGATATTGTTAATGCATTAATAAAGGCAGGTGCTAATTTGGATATCACTAGTAGTGTTGGTGACACTGCTTTATATCTGGCATCTACGTACGGTCATGTCGATATTGTTAATGCATTAATAAAGGCAGGTGCTAATAAGGGTATCACTAATATAATTGGTTATACTGCTTTACATGCGACATCTATGGACGGTCATGTCGATATTGTTAATGCATTAGTAGAGGCAGGTGCTAAAGTCGATATCACTAGTAGTGTTGGTGATACTGCTTTATATCTGGCATCTAAGTACGGTCATATCGATATTGTTAATGCATTAATAAAGGCGGGTGCTAATGTCGATATCACTGATATGTTTGGTTGTACTGCTTTACATCTGGCATCTGAGAACGGTCATGTCGATATTGTTAAAGAATTAATAAAGGCAGGTGCTAATGTCGATATCACTGATAGGGATGATGAAACTGCTTTATATCTGGCATCTATGCATGGTCATGTCGATATTGTTAATGTATTAATAAAGGCAGGTGCTAAAGTCGATATCACTAATAGTTATGGTGATACTGGTTTATATCTGGCATCTATGCACGGTCATGTCGATATTGTTAAAGCATTAATAGAGGCAGGTGCTAATGTCCATATCACTGATAGTGATGGTAAAACTGCTTTATATCTGGAATCTGCGAACGGTCATGTCGACATTGTTAATGCATTAATAAAGGCAGGTGCTAATGTCAAAACAGGTGCTAATGTCGATATCACTGGTGATACTGCTTTACTTCCGGCATCTAGAAACGGTCATACCGATTTCGTTAATGCATTAATAAAGGCAGGTGCTAATGTCCATAGCACTGATAAAGATGGTAAAACTGCTTTACATCTGACATCTGAGAACGGTCATGTCGATATTGTTAATGCATTAATAAAGGTAGGAGCTAATGTCGATATCACTGATAAAGATGGTACAACTGCTTTACATCTGGCATCTGGGAACGGTCATGTCGATATTGTTAATGCATTAATAAAGGCAGGTGCCAATGTCCATAGCACTGATAAAGATGGTAAAACTGCTTTACATCTGGCATCTAGGAACGGTCATGTCGATATTGTTAATGCATTAATACAGGTAGGTTGTAATGTCGATATCACTGGTAGGTTTGGTGATACTGCTTTACTTCTGGCATCTATGAAAGGTCATGCCGATATCGTTAATGCATTAATAAAGGTAGGAGCTAATGTCGAAATCACTAATAAAGATGGTAAAACTGCTTTACATCTGGCATCTGAGAACGGTCATGTCGATATTGTTAATGCATTAATAAAGGCAGGTGCTAATGTCCATATCACTGATAGTGATGGTTATACTGCTTTACTTCTGGGATCTGCGAACGGTCATGTCGATGTTGTTAATGCATTAATAAAGGCAGGTGCTAATGTCGATATCACTGATAGTAATGGTAATACTGCTTTACATCTGGGATCTGCGAACGGTCATGTCGATATTGTTAATGCATTAATAAAGGCAGGTGCTAATGTCGATATCACTGATAGTGATGAGTTGTTTGGTTATACTGCTTTACATCAGGCATCTATGAAAGGTCATGTCGATATTGTTAATGCATTAATAAAGGCAGGTGCTAATGTCGATATCACTGGTAGTGATGAGTTGTTTGGTTATACTGCTTTACATCAGGCATCTATGAAAGGTCATGTCGATATTGTTAATGCATTAATAAAGGCAGGTGCTAATGTCGATATCACTGATAGTGATGGTGATACTGCTTTACATCTGGGATCTGCGAACGGTCATGTCGATGTTGTTAATGCATTAATAAAGGCAGGTGATAATGTCGATATCACTGATAGTAATGGTAATACTGCTTTACATCTGGGATCTGCGAACGGTCATGTCGATATTGTTAATGCATTAATAAAGGCAGGTGCTAATGTCGATATCACTGATAGTGATGAGTTGTTTGGTTATACTGCTTTACATCAGGCATCTATGAAAGGTCATGTCGATATTGTTAATGCATTAATAAAGGCAGGTGCTAATGTCGATATCACTGATAGTGATGGTGATACTGCTTTACATCAGGCATCTATGAAAGGTCATGTCGATTTTGTTAATGCATTAATAAAGGCAGGTGCTAATGTCGATATCACTGATAGTGATGGTGATACTGCTTTACATATGGGATCTGCGAACGGTCATGTCGATGTTGTTAATGCATTAATAAAGGCAGGTGCTAATGTCGATATCATTAATAGTGATGGTTTCACTGCTTTACATCTTGCATCTGACGACGGCCATATTAATATTGTTAAAGCATTAACAAAGGAAGTTGGTAAAGTAGGTAATGCTGATGGTAGTGAAAATTCTGCCTGTTAAAAATGATTCATTATTTAAGGACAAATTTGATCGAAATTTATTTGTTTGAAACATTCTTTTAGCATGCACTCGGCTTTTTTTAAATAAATCGTGTCCTTCGGATGAGAGCCTTACAAGTAACACCACGTATCACAGTAGGCATAACAGTCTATAGAACACTCACTTAATTAAATTAATTTGAACGTTTTTGATTTAAAAAATAAATCTCTAAATATACTTAAATGTAAATAAAAAAGGAATAGATAAAATGAATTTTCGTAGTTTGTCTTATACAAAGGACTTTCTATTGTTATTTTCTGTTTTGCCGTTATGCTGTTTAAAGCTAATATATGGGGTGGGGTGGAGTTTTCCTGTGTTTGATATTTTAAGAAATGTTCTCACCGGAGGACATGTATGTTTTTGTTTCTTAAAATAATTTGGAAAATGTAATCTGTACGAGTTTTCAAAATAAAGAAATAATATCATCTATGCTTAAATTTTGCCTTTTCTACACATTTATATTTTATTGTGATTATTATTGTATGCTTACAAGAACTGCACGTATTTTATTACCCGTGATTTGTAACTAGGTCAAGCATGGTGATTATGTTTTATTATTTTGGTTTTCTATCGTATAAAGATCAAAAATGTTTTTTTTTTGTATATTTGTTTAATATTACAATACAGGTCTGTCTAAATTTTAACAATAAGCTAGCAAACCCGTGCTGAATTGACAGCTCGTATCTGGTCGTCGTTAGAGCTAGTTTTTTTTGACAGGTGGTATCTTTCTACCGGCAGCTTTTCGATCATTGGTTATCCATATTTCAGCTATTTAGTAGCCGAGTTTTTTTTACACTTTTTTTGCTAGCGCGTCAGGTCTGTACTGTATCTATACCACAATTGAATTTACTCATATTTATACGAAACCTTTGGTATCCATTGGCCCAATCTAGTTATAGAACATAAAATCTTTGGATATTTAATAACCATACAGTAATGTCAAACAGCACTAGAGCCTACAAAACCCATAATACATCTGTCTGCAATATTTACGTTGTGTTTGTAAACATGTAGTCTTAAAAGTAAAAAACTTATGCTTTGCTGACTTGATATACTGTTTAAACTGTCGAAATTTTAACACTTAGATAACGAAAAGAAGTCGAAATTCGGCTGTCGATTGGACGATAGGGATAGTTAGGAGTGGCGCTTTTTAGTGCGAAGTAGTGCGAAGTAATGAAAATAAGCACTACATCGCACTAAAAAGAACAACCGATAGTTAGTGGCTGTAATGATGCAGAGAGATAGAATTCCAAAAAAGTTGTCGACATATAGCGTTGGGTAAAGATGATTTGTCGGATGATTTGCACGAATTCACAATCTAAGTGTTAAACTTTCGACAGGCCCGTATTTTAATAATATGTTACTATTGTAATTATCAATATTTTATATTTTGTACTTTGTATATGTAATTATGGTTTATTTTTTATATGGAATAAAAGAATGTTTATTTTTGTTGTTGTTTTGCATATAATTGGTATACATTGTGTATAGAAAATATTAATAATTATGACATGGCGTTCTACCTATGGTTTTTCAAGAGGAATGCGATATTGTTATTCATCCTTCATTGAATTTGATACGCACCCATAAAAAGTTTTCCGGAGTAATTTAACAATAACATATAAATTCTGGATAAAGCTATTACAATAATTATGGCGCATGGTCACACATGACCTAATGTATATCAATGTTCTTGGTATGCAAAGAGTCCATGCATGCATTTTCAGTTCGGTGTTTTGACTTTCAACTCAAAAACAAGCTCATTTAAGTTTAAACTTGTCTGTTTGCAATGTGTTAACACGAAGAGTAGCTGTCCCTTATGCCTCTGCTGACATCGTCACCACTACCATCGCCACCACACATCAATACTACCACCAACACAGTTGCCGTCGCCGTTACAACCACCTCAGTACTACCAGCTCTACAACCGCCACCACAGTTAAGCAGTCTGTTGAGGTATTACCCGGATTCCTGAGGCACAAGATTCTCCCGAAATAGTTGCTTGTGAAAACTTGCAGACGTATTTTTAGTTTGCGCTTTGCGATGTATTCGGATTAAGTTTTTTTCCACTATCGCAATACGATACAACTAACCAAACGACAGAATAAAAACAACTACCGCACGACTGAATACGACACAACTACCGAACGACTGAATACGAGACAACTACCGAACGATTGAATACGAGACAACTACCGAACGACTGAATACAAGACAACTAACGATCGACTGAATACGAGACAAGTACCGAACGACTGAATACAAAACAACTAACGAACGACTGAATAGAGACAACTAACGAGCGGCTGAATACGAGACAACTAACGAACGACTGAATACGAGATAATTAAGGAACGACTGAATGCGAGACAACTAACAAACGACTGAATACGAGATAATTAAGGAACGACTGAATACGAGACAACTAACAAACGACTGAATACGAGACAACTAAGGAACGACTGAATACGAGACAAGTACCGAACGACTGAATAAGAGACAACTACCGAACGACTGAATACAATACAACTATCGAACGACTGAATACAAGACAACTACCGAACGACTGAATATGAAACAACTAACGAACAATTGAATACGAGACAACTAACTAAAGACTGAATTCGAGACAGCTAAGGAACGAATGAATACAAGACAACCAACTAAGGAACGACAGGAACGACTGAATACGAGACAACAAACGAACGACTGAATAAGAGACAACTACCGAACGACTGAATACGAGACAAAAACCGAAAGACTGAATACAACACAACTACCAAACGATTCAATACGAGAAACTACCGAAGGACTGAATACGAGAAAACTAACGAACGACTGAATACGAGACAACTGACGAACGACTGAATACGAGACAACTAACGAACAACTGAATACAAGAGAACTACCGAACGACTGAATTCGGGACAACTACCGAACGACTGAATACAAAACAACCACCGAACGACTGAATACAAAACAGCTACAGAAGGACTGAATACGAGACAACTAACGAACAACTGAATACAAAACAACTACCGAACGACTGAATACAATATAACTACCGAACGACTGAATACAAGACAACTACCGAACAACTGACTACGACAACTACCGAACGATTTAATACGAGAAACTACCGAAAGACTAAAAACGAGACAACTAACCAACAACTGAATACAAGGCAACTACAGAACGACTGAATACAAGACAACTACCGAACGACTAATAACGAGACAACTACCGAAGGTTGGTTTGTTGGTTGAATGTTGCTTAACGTCGCATCAGCAATTTTCAGCTATTCGCGACGAGAACTATTTAATTAATCTCTATGGATTAATCTATGAACAATTTTGTGTATGCATGTGAAGTGCGAGTATGTTGTATGGTCTGCCTTGTACTTGCGCACACTCAGGGCGACTTTACCGTGCTAGCTCACAGAGTCAGTACACCACAGACAAGCGTACCACTCCCCCAGTACATTATACTGATACCAGGTGAATCAGTAAAGGCCAACGGTAGGGAAAATTCACTTTCCCACATGTGGTCCGAGCGGGACTCGAACTCACAGCGGTGAGAGACCCTGGATTTAAAGACTGACGTCTTATCCATTAGGCCACCACACCCTCTCAACTACCGAATGACTGAACACTAGACAACTAACGAACGACTGAATACGAGACAACTAACGGACGACTGAATACGAGACAACTAAGAAACAACTGAATACAAGACAACTACCGAACGACTGAATACAAAACAACTACCGAACGACTGAATACAAGACAACTACCGAACGACTGAATACAAGACAAGTACCGAACGACTGAATACAAGACAAGTACCGAACGACTGAATACAAGACAAGTACCGAACGACTGTATTCATGACAACTACCGAACGACTGAATACGGGACAACTGCCGAAGGACTGTATTCATGACAACTACCGAACGACTCGTTACGATACAACTACCGAACGACTAAATACTAGCTAAACAGGAGGTGCCTACCCTTCCGAAGCACCAAGCCTCACTTTTCTAGTGAAAGTTCACGTGTCTAACTTATCTTGTCAGCTCCAAAGTTTTTACTACGATTCTGGATTGTGATTAGGACATGGGTGAGTATGTTTGTTTTTGATTGTACCTTTTACTTTGTCTTTTACAACTCGTGTTCGTGAACCAATTCGCCTGGAAGCGTTTCTACCTCAGCACAGTTTTAATACAGATGCATCTAAATACAGCATTTTCCAATCACATTATGACTCAACTTGCATGACCATTGGACTTATTTCTACTAGGTGTATTGAAGACTTCGAAATGACTGACTAAATGAACCTTTCCAATAAAACCATAGATGGTTAGCTGTTTTGGCATTTAGCAACAGTTATCCAATGATATTTCAGTACTTTTTGTAATTGTCAAGCTTATGGGTTTTTAATTATCCTTTTCATTTGTAAGTTACTTTTCTCCGTACTCTTATTCATTCATCACGCATTTATTTGACATTCGATATTTCAGATGAGTTCGCAACTTACACTCACTTTGTGTCCTAATGATTGTATTTTTTTGATGCAGTCCATAATTATATCTGATACTTATGTGTGACCAATAAGTACTGTTCAGATATCATTTGCCGATAAAACCAGTATCAATCATTACTATTGTATAAGGAAGTATGTTATCAATAACATACCTTAACTAATATAGCTCTATAATCCAGAAAAATCAAGTTAGTTTAGTATTGGACGGTTGAGTTCGATCTAAATCTCATTTCGTTTTAAAAGTGAAAAAAATGGAGTCTTATGTCCCAGTCACTATTGTTTCACTGATATCTATATGCGGTTAGTTATGAGATAATCAAGGAAATCAGAGTACCCGATGAAAACAGCCAACCCTCGGTAAGTGAGTAAAAGACTTTCTCACAATAGAATCTGTCCCGATTGGAATTCCAACATGGACAGGAAGAAGTACTGTGATCTGTATGCGCCCCTTTAGACCCCCAATCCAGCCACTGAGTCCACAAACACTTCTGACTGTAGCTCCCCAATCCAGCCACTGAGTCCACAAACACTTCTGACTGTAGCTGGCAGTAAAACTACAGCTTGAATCAATGATGACATGCTTAATAACTTTAAAGCTAACATAAGTTTTAACAGAAAACTAAAATCAGTAATGTAATCTATCTGTCTATGCGTGATCAATCAGTTTCATTTAAGATTCCATTTGATAACGTGACAACACTTCGACCAATTCATAAACACATCCTGTAAAAACTGACTGTAGGTCATGGAATATTTTCAGTTGACCCTTGTATTTTCTTCACTTTGTGAGGCGTTAATATCAATATATCATATAAAGGTCCGTCCAGAGTTTTGCACCCTATTAAAGAACCTTTGTAAAACAGCAGTTTTGACGATTTTAGTATTTGATGTTTTGTAAGCTTATATTTGTCGAAGAAGTATTTTTATCTTCTACCTAGAATGTTTTTTAAATAGTATAACTCATAAAAGGATAACTTTTTGTTTTAGTGAACTGCGAGTGATAACACAAATGTAAAGATTTAGGAAAAATTCAATTTCTTCAAATAAGGGGTAAATTGATTAATTGATCAATGTTTTCCTTGAAAGTCCTTGATAATCACATGAAATTAAGTATTATAGCAAATTTTCTATCAATTTCGTCTATATTTGAAAAATTTGGATTTTCCCCCAAATCTTTACATTTGTTTCATCACTCGCAGTTCACTAAAACTAAAAGTGATCCTTTTATCAGTTATGGTTTTTAAAAAACATTCTATGTAGTATATAAAAATAGTCCTTTGAGAAATATAAGTTAACAAAACATCAAGTACTAAAACTGTCAAAACTCGTGTTTTACAAAGGTTGTATAAAGGTGGTGCAAAAATTCTGGACGGACCTGTAAATTTGTATATCACTAAACTATGTGTTACATTACAAATCGCGGTCAATATTGTATACATCATTTTACAATCAATGAAAAACGCATTGGACCTAGAAGGATAGAAATGTATCAAACCGAACATACCCATCCCGTCAATATAGAAACCATAACCCAAAAATCAAATTTCAGACGATTTTAATAACAATATAGTTACAAATGTAATGATATAATATACATGCATGTGGAACCCTGCATAATATAGAAATAATGTTCTCTAGCATGTATATCAATTTCCAATGATACACATCAAAACGACTTCATGTAATCACTCATACTTTTTGATATGTAACCATACAAACAAACTTGCAAAAAGTCAATATTAAATGCATAAAACACAGTAAGCACTGCTTATGACCTTACATTTACACTCAAACACTACATGACATGACTACACTCATCACAGCTCAAATAAACATGTTAATAAACAGTTCTTAATTATTTCTCTGTTTGTAGTATATGGTCTTCTCCTGACTGAAGGGATGGCAATATGTTTAACATGGGTGTATCTTCATGACGGGATGTTTCTCTATGACCGGCTTGTCGTATCACTGGCTCGTACTTATTTAATAATTGTTTAGCTATGGCTACAGGATCGCCTAAAGGAAAATAAACAATTTAATATTTAGAATACAATGTATTCAATGATTCTCCCGACTCTTGTGAGTTCCAAAATGAATAAAGTCGGTAACATATTACAATTTATTTTAATTATTCCAACAACACTTTTTAGCTGGTATTCAATGTTTGGTTCAATATTGCAAATAGTTTTTCTGTTAAAATTTTAAAATTTTGAAGGGAACTTATGTTAAATGCATAAACAAGTTCACGTGGTTTGTAACTTTTCTTTGCATGTGCGTATAACGACAAGAAGTACATTTCCACGAATGGATGTGAGAGGTTACGGCAATGAAATGCAAATAAAAACTACTACCTTACATGTAGTTTGCGGGTGTTCATTCAGCAGAAATGAGGAGGTATGTGCTTAAAAGTAACTCTACTGAGCATGTACTTAAGTCTTGAAATTAATCGCAACATACAGCTTGTGTAGTACTAAATAATAAAGACCAACGCCAATAATTAATTATCTCACAAGTAGCTGACAGAAATGAGGTGTACCTTGATTAAAGTAAACTTAATGAATAACAGCTCTACACCATCTTTAATGTCTGTAAAATGCACCTAATATTTCCTGGATATCTAATCTTAGTCATGAAATTGATACGGTATGAGTATCTTGCGAATACATTGTGTTGGACATTTTCAGTCATATTATGACATAGTTTATACGGTATGCACTGAGCAATGGATATTCATAAAAATGTATTAAATCAAAATTGATCTATAGTCATTACTATAAATTAACCCAGAGATGCCAACCCTGTCTTATTGTCATCAGTAATACCAGCTCATATTTTCAGGAATTTTGGGTACCTTGTCAGTAATACTAGGATCAGCCATTTACTGTCGCCAGTGACAACTGTTCGGAACTTTTTTAAATATGAAAGTATAACAATGAAAAAGACAGAGATTTGCTACTCAGAAATAAAAATAACTGGTTTCCCGATGCCAGTCGACTGCCTATTTTGTATTGCTCAATAAAATGAAACGCTGACTTCATTCTAAAAACCATGTTGATAACAAAAACGACCCTGACCGGAATTTCTGTTTTTGCCGTAATTGCTGATACCTCTACCGTAATATCGTAATTTAAGTAATAAAATCATAATAATTACGGAGAATCCGTAATAGTTGGCATCTCTGTTAACCGTTACTTGGTCATTAGCCAGTATTGTTGGCACGGCGAAAGTAACCATTGTTTTAACCTGATGAGTATGAATAAATCAAACACAGTTATCCCAATCCCAGTGCAAAGTAAAAACTTTAACAGCTGGTAAATTATAATTTAAACACGCGAACTTCCATCGGGAAACAATGCATGTTACTCCATAAAGACAAACATTAAATATTTAGCTATCTACACCCGCCATATGTGCAATTGATATATAGATATTAAGATGAATTCGAATATGACTTATCAACAACAACCATAGTATGGTCACCAGCTGGTTGTGTTTATTAAATGTATCTGATTAAATTGATAATATGATAGTATTTAATCAAGCTGGATGTCTGCTGAAAGAAGTAGAAATTGCCAAATATAGTACCTGATGGTGTGGTTGGACAGTCAGGTGTTGTTAACTGGTAAGGTTTTTCAACAATCTTCAATACTGCACTGTCAAATAATCCTTGATTAAATCCTGCACCCTATAAATAGAGACAATATCTATTGAAAGTTTTTAATTTTAGCTACCGTAAATTTTGTTAAAACAATATATAAATGGGCCTTAATGCTCACCCGTAATATGAATACTTATTGCATCATATGATAATGAATACAAAAGGTTTAGTTATTGTGCCTGATGAGTTATGTAATAGTGTTTAACACCCAGTCAAAAATATTTCACTTATATTGAGACGCCAGCTTTAGACGGGTGTGCAGAAATTTTACATGTGCGTTGTGCTGATGGCATTATACAGAAGGGTTCTTTACTTTGACACCCCTACTGCGACACAGGATCGCATTTGTTTTAAGTTCCCGTCTAAAAGAACCGCGTCTTTCGTTTCGTAATGACTTTCAAGTCTATGGTCGGGCCAAGTCGTGTATGATGAAGTATCTTGTCAAATTTTGTGAATGCATTGACTGTCCATTATTTAATTATATACAAAAAGACAAATTGAACAGAAAGACTTGAATTGAAGTTAACATCATCCGCAAATGCATTTGAAAAATGTTGCATCAAAATTTAATAAAGTGATAAATATTCAGCATTGTAGTTTTACAGTATGTATCCCACATATCATCACGATATCATTGGTTTAAGAAAAACATCACCTTTGAATTTATCCTTAATTTGGCCTCAAAAGTTGTAATACCAATGTAATACAAATGAATAAACATACACTAGTAGCATGGAAATTTTTGTGTATTCACTTAGTTACTAATTTTGATCCAAGCATTACTGATGTGGAATTGTTTCCAAAAAGCCATCTGGTGTATTAGGATTAACACTGGTATAAAAGGTAATTACTAATAACAATAGGGCCTTTTAACTTACCTAATTGACCTTGAATACGATCTAATAAGAATATATATATATATATATATATATATATATATATATATATATTATATATATATATATATATATATATATATATAATTATATATATATTAAATTCTTTTATTATGAATAATTTTGATATTATAATATGACTTGCCTGTATAACTGCTATTTCAAGCATCTCTAGAAATAGTTTCCATCTTGGAATGTAATACCTGAATAAAATTAACAAAAGAAGGGTACAAAACGTTTTCTCATCTAATTTTAACAATTTTATTTATAATTTTAATATACATAACTTTATTATATATATATTAGAGCGATGGTTAAGATATCCTTATTTGGTTCCATAAAAAGTATTGATCCTAGTTCTTATTCACTTTATGAAGACATTCTTTATCTATCGACACTGTTAGGTTTTGCGAGAAAAAAACGCTTAGACGATCTTGCAGTTGGATTTACAAGAGTATAAATGGAGTATCCATGTAGGATAGGGAAATCTTACCCTCGGGGTTGAACATTTCAGTCAGAGATGAGGCTTGCCGAGTCTCTGACCAGAAATGTTCAACCTCGAGGGTGAGATTTCCCTATCGTACATGGATAAACTCATGCCAATATTTCGCTTTAAATTCTATTTACACAGACATCGGCGCCATGGTGGAAAATTAAGTTTTTTATTCAACATTCTACTTTAAACATCACTATTGGAAAGAATGTACTTGATTTTGGTTTATACAAAATGTACAAACAACAAAACACAGTTTTTTAATCCCAGAATTAACAAAATTTCTAAATTGTGAAGACTTAGATGTCCCTTTTCTGCAGAATGACGTCATGTTCCCCACATAATGACGCCATGCGATTGTCTTTTAATTTTGACGCTACCAAAGGTAGTTCCAGCGCTAATTTGCACGGCGCGCGGCCCATAGAGGACAGAGATACCCACCATGGGTATCTCCAATGGGATATTTCTATATTACATGGCTTGTCATGGGAGAAAAAGATGTACCGGTATGCCCAGAAAGTTTGGAGCCCCCTTAATATATACATATTATATACACTGCAGTGATACGACTACGAAAAAAGGACGAAACCTGATAAGAAGGATTGTACATACACACTGTGTACATGATATTTTTATCTAACATTTCCGATTAGGTTATTAAAAATAATAAAAAAAAACAATACTTTACATAAAAAAAAAACGTTTTATCACAATAAAACCACTGAACTATGTTATGACATACATTATTTACATTTGACAAATCGGAGATTTCCCAATGTCGTCACAATGAAAAATCCGACTAAAAGTACACATATGCACTTTACCATTAATGTTGTATCACCACAGTGAGTCATGGTTTCAGGACCAAACCGAAGACTTCTATTTCAAATGTATAGTCAGTCTAAAAGAAAAGTGGGCTAAGTGCATTGGGGTAAATAGGGACTATATTAACAAGCAATAATAAAATATACGGTTTGTTGCTGCAATATATACCCCGTTCTATGAACTTTTTGACCCCCTCGTACGTTTTGTAGTATCATTTGACGTAGAAAAAATATTTATGTTTTAGAACATATGCATTGTTCTCAAAGACTGAAATCATTTTTTTGCGAAAGGATATCAGTTTTTGTGTCTGAAATATATAATGCGAGATAATCGCATCTTTTGCAATTTTATTTGATTCATAAAACCCCCCAAAAAAAGAGTCCATGCAATGGAAACACCCTGGCTCACACCTACCAAATAAATTCTAAACCAAACCAATAGCTGGCAAAGACATAGCCACTGTTTTTTGGGATTCTAAAGTTTTTCTGTGAATCAATTATAAACCTGCTGGAATCTCTATCACTGGGGCTTACTATGTTAAATTAAAAAAGAAGGGAAAGGGGTATTGCTTCTTCACGACAATGATCTTGTAAACAAGTCAAGGATTACACAGCAGCGATTCGTGAATGCAAGTTCGAACAACTTAATCACCCAACCTACAGTCCCGATTTGGCACCCAGTGATTACTTCCTATTTAGAAATTTGAAATCCCATTTACGGGGAATCAGATTTCCTGATGATGATAGACCTTAGGCTGCCACAGAGGCATGGTTTCAGGACCAAACCGAAGACTTCTATTTCAAAGGTATAGACAGTCTGAAAGAAAAATGGGTATTAAGGGTAAATGTGGACTATATTGACAAATAATAATAATATATACGGTTTGTTGCGGCAAAATATACCCCGTTCTATGATTTTTTATCTTCCCTCGTATGTGCCTAGTACCTAACTAGGTACAACTTTGATAAATGTCTTTTAAACATTTTACAGGGACCTGTTTTTTTACCTATTTTTTATGTATTTTCTATTGCAAGTGCAAAAACACAGTCTTGAATTATTTGATGACAATTTATACACTTCACTAACACTTCTTTAGGTAGAATTTAGACGCGTCAAAGCTTAAATATGTACTATACCCGCTGATGAGTCCAGAATACTGCCGTGCCGCATAGTCTGTCAGCTAAAAAAATAAACACACTAGATAACATGTTAAAGTAAAAGAGGAATATTTGGTAAATGATAAAAATCTCAACTTCTGTACTATGCTTTAAAAACGCACAGATGTCATCCTTTTCAATAGTTTGAGCAAAGATTACATTTCTGGCCCCAGAACAGACAAAAATAGTTAAACAATTGTGTGAGGGTATTTCATAACTTTAAAAGATTCTCTGAAAGCAGCCAACCAAATAGATTGTGCCTAGATTATAATAACTGGCACTGGTTGATACAAAACAACATAAGTGGACTCAAGCATAAATAAGAGAGGGAGTGGGGTCATATGGGGAAATATTTGATATTTCATTTGTATTTTGTTTCAAAGATGCACATATGTTATTTTACCGACAAGGTTGTGTATATTTTCACTGGGTGATTCCAAACCACAAAAGTGGTCCCAAAACAGACAAGAAAGAAAGTTGGGTCATGAAGAGGGTCAGCAAATCTGTTACATATGGACTATTTGAAATGCATTAGAAATCGTTAGCAACGCCTTTATCAACAACACAACTCAACATAACCAGACCATTAGGAAGATTAGGTAGGTATGGAATATAGCCATGTTTAGTGTTCGGCAAGAACATGCAGAAAACGTTAATCAAACATAAATCACTAACCTGTCCAGACGGACCCCAGAGTGTTATCTGGTTGATGGAATTGAACATGAAAAGTGGTATTTCACTCTCGCGTCCAGCAGTTAAATTGGTTGATTTTAACCAGGCACCAAGCAAAAAATGTTCATCAGTAGACAAAATTAAATCCATGTCTGATAGAATTCCTAGAAGCGCTTTACCCGTGGACCTAAAAGAAACAATATAATTATCATCAATCAAACAAGCAAGCGGTATCAAATCATTCAGTATGGGGGATTGGTGAAATATATCTATTTCATGCAAATATTACGGATCAAATTGTTTCTCCCCGCATATACATGTATTAGTGACAAAAGTTTGGCATCACATTGTCAAAGATGTTTTTTCTGGTAAAATGGTTATTGGTTTTCTAAATAATTTCAAAACTGACCAAGTCGATATTTGCGAATTAACATTGAACGATTCTAAAACTCTCTGGTCATTACTGTTTTACTTGTGCAGAAGTAGCTAGTTCGGGAATGGTGGAAAAACCCATTCTACCTCGATTAGAACAAAGGTTCATTGCAAGCGAACTGAATCCAAGCGTATTCACCCCTAGAAGGATTCTGATAATTCTGAAAATCTAACGTTGTTTTCAACGCTGAATACTCGTTTTAAAAAGTACAACAAACGAACGGTAATTTCGTCATTTCGATTGTCTTAAAACTAGGAACAAGTATATGACAAGACAAATGTGAATTCATACAGGAAAAGTGTAATTATTCTATTAAATAATAGATTGCTTCATACATATACTTACATAACTAAAGATAAGTCTTTCTTTTGGTAAGCTTCAATTACATCATTATATAAATCTATCGATAAGATTTGTAGAGCATTTCTTGTTATATCGACAAGATCATATCTGAAAGAAATAAAGATATATATACAGTCCAACCTGCCTTAAAGGCCACCTCTATATAAGGGCCACCTGCTGATAAAGGCCAGAACAGTTGTATCCCAATTATTCTGTATTCATATTATTTGAACCTGTATATAATGGCAACCTGCCCATAAAGGCCACTTCTATTGGTTCCCTTGGGTGGCCTTTATAGACAGGTTTGACTGTATAGTCAAAATGCACAAATGTGTTTACATTGCAAAAACAACCAAAACAGCAAGGAGAGAAATAAAAAAATTGACAATTAAAGGAACATACAACTATGGGATGCCAACAAATCTGGGATTATTTTGGATAGAGACGTCATGCTTATCAATAGTATTGTGCCTGCGTTTAAATTATTTTTGGTCCTTGTTATGCATACAGTTGCAATATTCTTGTCAAGAATTTATTTGTTAGCAGCTTGCTTCGTCGTATAAAGTTCACGAAGTGGAAACAAGTTCTACCATATTTTACCGTATGGAAAGAAAGAAAATTGACAATAAAAAATTAAAGTCATCACGTCTGTTATACAGCTTGAAAGGTTAAAATGTGAACAGAACCGGTGACTTAGAATACAGTATTTTAAAGCTTACTAGAATATGTGCCATTTATACGGTCTCCCAATTCGATAATTAAGAGACGCCATCTCTATATCTGTATGTGGAGTTGAATAATTTGACTAGCTAATCAATTATATTATACCTGAACAAAGTTGTTAGTTCGAGATCATCCGAAGCCAGTAGTATATTTTCCCAAGCAGTATAAAGATCTGAAGGATCATACCAGATCTACAAACATTTTTAAATCGAAAATAGAGTCTAAATAACATAATAAAACATCGATATAGGGATATTAGTTAGTGATATAATTAAACCGCATACTGATTGTTTATTAACATTTGTAACTAAATCACTCAAATACAAGTAGCTTATTAGAGTGATGTGACTTAATCGGGTCATCTTAGCATAATGTGTAACAGTAACCATGGTAACCGTAATATTAAAATAGACACCATTTTAGTTTTCAACACATTATATAATTGTTTGTTATCTATGAAAGATTGTATCTTCATCTTGACACAAAATAGCATAATATGCATGATTAAAATACGTATGCAAGTAACATACTTATTCCACAACATATTGCTTTTTTGAATGTTCATAAAAATCTGTCAAAGAGTTTTCGAGTCGGGGCAAAATGTTTGCGGAAGAAATGGAGAAAACACTATATTTTCTCCCTACATCATTTTGGAGACATAATCACCTAAACATTACCTATGGCTTTTGGTTTATGTTCTGTGATTAACTTACTGCAGGTTTTAATGGTGGTGACAATCTTGGTCGTGATGACACTATAGTATCCAGACTATGATCTTCTAAGTTATTCGTATTATTATAGACACTCATCTGAAAAATACATATTACTCATAAAATGCTTTAGATTGCAGTTTTAACCCTATATGAGATTTTGTTTGTTATATCGAAAATATTTCTTTAGACTGACAGCGAAACCGGAGTAAATAAAAATATACAGTTCCGTCCAGAAAGTTTTGCACCGCCTTATGTAACTTTTGTAAAACATTAGTTTTTACGGGTTTAGTACTTGATGTCTTGTTAACTTATATCTCCAAAAGTACTATTTTTATATACTACCTAGAATGTTTTTTAAACACCATAACTGATAAAAGGATCACTTTTAGTTTTAGAGAACCGCGAGTGATAAAACAAATGTAAAGATATAGGAAAAAATCCAATTTGTTCAACTGTGGAGTAAATTGAAAGAAAATACTGCAAACTGCTATATTACTTAATTTCACGTGATTATTAAGCACTTTCAAGGGTAAACATGGATCAATCAATCAATTTATTCCACAGTGCGAAACTTTCTGAACGGACCTGTATGTCCGTGGACAAGTGAGGTCACCTAGGCAGCGAAATATAACGTGATCCATGCGCTGGAATGGTGGATAGTTGAAATCGTGTAAAATTAACCTAGCAGTAAAGTTAGAGGTCTTTCAGGATCTGATGACAGAGGACGATTTTAAATCACTTATAAAACTAGTAATAATGTATCGCCGAATCTATATAACCCACCTTGTTATTGTTTTATCGAATTGCAAAACTATGTTAAACAGGTTAGGTAATAAAAACAACTACTTCAATATAAAATAGAATCGGTGTACGTGAACGACCTATACCAAGGGTTTTGTCAAAACGTTTCAAAACTTAATTAACTATTTGTGTTTATTCGAATCCTATTAGTAATTCCATATCAACCAAAAACATGCTAGTCTATTTTCAAATCACAAACCCTTCAGTAAAATAAAACACTAAAACCTAGCATATGATTTAAAAGTAACTAAACACTTTAAGAAATCATTCATAGGCCTAATTGTAACAAAATATATCAAGATCATAGGTTACATTTTTCTAGTTCTGAAAACAATTGTAAATGGGTTCAACTCAAATACTTATAAAACAATTATAAAAAAGCATTTGTCAATAATTTGTATCTAACTTGTGATAAAATCTACATTAAAATTCAGAAATTATCTTAATGAGCTAAGTTATACCTTTAATATCTGCCAAGCCTTGTCAGCATGGATATTATACTTTCCATAACGACCAATAGCAAAGTTGGTAATCCTGTAATTTATAACGATTGCATGTAGTACAAGCCTATCAATGTCATGTAATCATTTAAAGCAGAGAATGAAAGAAATATGTGACAAGAGACGTCTGTGATGACGGCTATAAAGTGTTCTGAGGGCATTTGGAAGCTATATGTGCAATATCTCTGAATCCCATTTATTTGCACGTTGTATAAGGTTCTCAAAGTGTAAACACGTCCACCACATCGAGTTTCAGGTGAAAAATTACGCATAAAGCAGTTAACAATACAGATACAAAATATGACAACAAATGGAGTAATGACGTTTGTCATACAGCTTCAAACATTTGAACAATAATAGTAGTGTTGACTTTTGTACCGCATGATTCAAAACGTGATGTTGTATTTGTGAACGACCTATCGTCGTCAGCCGTCTAATGTGAACATGCACATTGTGTAAATGAAACAAGAACATACCGGTACGTGTTCACAATCCCATAATGAAACTAAAAATGGAAAATTAAGATAAAGACGCGAATCCACTGTGAAAATAAGGCCAGGTCCCAGTTTCACAATCATTTCTTAGCTAAGATTTTCCTTAACTAAAATTTCGCAAATTTTTGTAATCTCTTTTTGGAACTACTGGTGAATATTTTCCACAAAACTATAAGCAAATGTTTTAATCTAGAATTCGAAGTGATTTAAAAATGGCACCTTAAATTCCTCAATATCTTGAAAATTAACAAAATTATATCGATTTGAAATTTTGAAATATTTAAGTTAAGGAAAATCTTAGCTAAGGAATGATTGTGAAACCGGGGCCAGGTGATCCAAAATGGTAAGTACTCCCTGTCTAGTTAGCTACAATCGTCATGTGTTAAGTTAGTTTTTTAATGTAGCATTTTAGAACTCTTCGATTTAGGAAGTATTGGTTTCAATATATAAAATTCACTTACCAATCTGTTAGATTTAAAGGCTGTGATATCCAGGAGTTTTCAAACATCAGTTCATAGGCAACTTCATTCTGAAATATCCCTTCTGGTACTACACTTATACCGATCATTGTACTGTTTGGATAGTTCCTGGCATCAAATGGATCCTGTTATAATTAAATCGAAAATAGAAAACAGTCAAATAAACACCACAACAAACAAATTAAAGGAGAAAAACCAAGTATATGGTGCAACAAAACGAATAAAACGGGAAGTGGACCAGGATCATATAGTTATTGTTTAGCCTGCCATATGTGTGTATATGGGTCATTAAAACAGTGGAATACATTATTCATACAATGCATGCATGTGAAAAACATACTGCAGTTTGTTAGGAGTGTTTATTTTTTCTATCAACAATTTTCTGTGATAACTGTATATAAACATATATCGACATATAAAATGCAACAGATTACATGGAAATTGAAATCTTTTGATGTTATACTTAAATTGTTCATTCCCAGAGAGAGAGAGAGAGAGAGAGAGAGAGAGAGAGAGAGAGAGAGATTTTATGAAGTACTGCAGGCATGATACACATAGATGTTATACATACATTATTATAACTGTCGAGTTTTCCGTATAGGTCAAACACGCCTCCAAAGTTGTGTACAACACTCCACATAAACGGTTGACCGAAGAACGAGTTTGTCTTGGAATACACAGGGTAAACTTCAGCAAAATAATCCAAAATAATTATTCTCCCCTGGGTATAAAAGACAACGAAAAACATGTCATTTCTTGTTACTTATGATACATTAAATGACTTAGTTTATTTTAGGAGCGGGTGAGTCTAGCGAGACAAGAGTTACCTACCCTTCTAAAGCATCAAACCTCACTTCCTAGGCGGGAGATCACCTATTTGCCATTTAAAAGCCTTTGCTTAAGGGATTGTGATTTATATATTTGCGACTGTTTGTGTTTAATTATGTCTTTTTCTATATGAAAAAAGTTACAGTAGAAACCTTATTAAGATATTTATACTGTTAAAACCTCTCTACAACAGTCAACGATGGGGACAAACAAAATTAATCTATATCCAAATACAACAAAATTATGTTCGTCATTATACTACGCCATATTCTATATCGTGTGTGTGACATTATTTCTCTGTGATATCAAATCGCACAATTCGACGTTTTTCCGCAAAAACGCCCCATTTTACCAAAGTGCTAAACTTTCGACTGGAATGTCCCTGTATTTGTTTCGAATAGTCAATAACAAAAAAAAAAAAAAACAATCGATAAAATTAACTAGAAATAGCTAAAACACGATAAACACATTGAATTGTTGATCATATGAACATAAAACTTTATTTGACCAAACCTGGTATAATGGCTAATGCGGTTCTGGTACTTTTGTAGTAACCGAACTCAAATTTTATGTCTCTCTTACCTGTGGTACAGCTGTTAAATAAGTCTCTATTCTTTGTGGAGTCCAGAAATTCTTCGACATGTAAAACAACCACCCCATCATAATCCTGTAAAAGTAAGAAGTTAAATGAGAGAGAGAGAGAGAGAGAGAGAGAGAGAGAGAGTGAGAGAGAGAGCGCGAGAGAGAGAGAGAGAGGTGGGGTTGAATATACACAAACTTACATGTATGGGCATACAAGTTAAGATTAAAATGGGAACTTTTGAAATTAAATGATAAATAAAGGATTAATTTTAAAATTGTAATGACTGTGGAAAAGAGTCGGAGGTGAGTTTATGGAGAAATACCATCGGTGACGTGGCGTTACACCATGTGTCTTGAGTGTTTTGTATTTTTGGTTTACATGTTGAATCCATGTACATTTTATCATTGGTGAAACAAATAAAAAAAATAAGGTAAAAATGCAAAAACATGAAGGTCAAAAAGAAAGAAAGACATTCTGTCAAAATATAGTCCATAAGTAAATATCTTACTTACCAAATTCCCTTAGGATCACCAAGGTTCATTGCCTCATATGTACGTCTTCCAGCTTCTTCTATGTATTCATAGGAACTGTAAATGAAAAAGAGTATACTCCGTGTTACTCATGTGAAGTTTAAAAAGAATCGGACAAGCCATCTCGGAGAAACGCCCCGTACAAAGGTTGAAGAGAAGAGGAAGAAGAAAATGAAACGCAACAAAACCAAAACTTTGTTTGGGGAAATAATAATAATAATAATAATATATAATAATAATACAGTCAAACTGTCCAAAAAGGTCACCCAAGGGAACCATTAAAATTGGCCTTTATGGGAAGGTGGACTTTATATACAGGTTCAAATAATATGAATAAAGAACAATTGGTATAAAATTTTACTGGTCTTTATAAGCAGGTGGTCCTTGTATATAGGTGGCCTTTAGGACGGGTTAGACTGTAATAATAATAATAATAGACAAGAACTACTGGTAGATAATTATTAGCCGTGCTTCTGATCCATCAATTTTATAAATGCCTCAAAGTAGCTAAACACGTGTTAATACTATAAATCGTTTATTTCTGATGCCTAAATTTTCGTTTTATTTTGTGGACATCTTGACCCATAAATTTATATATCAGCGAATTGTATATTTATAAAAAAAAAGTAAGTAATATTGCATGTGTATCTGTTATTACCATTTTAATGTGTTTGTCGAATACACGCTCTATTGAGCTTATGTTTTATGTAAATTATATTCGACGGTAAATAAAGAGTACTGTATTGTAATGAGTTATTATCAAGTATATCGTTTCTGCTTAAACAAGGAAGAAATTACCTAAACGAAATGATATATGTCTAAGAGCCACGCAAATCGTACACTACAGAAATAATTGATTCTAAAATGCATTCTATATTAAATTTTACCTTTCTGTAGGATCATTTTCATTAAACGAATCTATACTATACACATGGTCCGTACCAAACTCATCAATCATCTGTAAACAGTAGTAAAAATAGTTTTCGTTATTTAATTCTGCAATCAAAGAAGGATATAGAAAGATCCATCGCCTTAGCACACGCCTATTGTTTAGAGTTCATCGAGTGCCGAAGAGATAGAAAATTTAATGCGGTCCAGGGGCCGACTTCCCTGGTAAATTGTTATTATAATGGAGCAAAATTGTATATCCATCTAATTCGATTTACAAAACGATTTTGTAAAGAAAGATTTTGGTAACACTGATTCAATAATTTGATAGTGACTTTAAGCTAAATCGTTTAGCAATAAATATAGACACTAAGGTAGATTTATTGTCCAAGGGAGGTTGACAGTTACATACATTTTGATCATTAAGTTAAGAAAGCAATATTAGATATTGCAAATCAAAAACAAACATTCTAATCCATGTCCAAATCACAATTCAAAAGCAAAGTAAAAACTTTGGAACTGACCAGGGAAGTGAGGCCGGATGCTCCGGAAGGGTAAGCACCTCCTGTTTAGCTAGCTACACCCGCAACGTGTTAAATCAAAATTGTGTGAAAGGAACATGGAACTATGAGCCGTCAAATATATCCAGGGCAATCCTGGACACAGAAACATCAAACTTATCAACAATACTGTGATGACGGCCATAAAACTTTTCAAGGGCCTTGATAAGCCTAGACTTGCAATATCCCCGAGTCAACAATTTATTTGCAAGCAGCCTTCTTCGTTGTACAACGTCCCCGTACTGGGAACAAGCAAACAAATTCAATATTTAAAATTCATGAGTGACATGGTGATTATAATATAAATCTATGGAAAATATAAATGTGTATAGTTATTTATGAATGGCAATGTATAAACTTACTTCTTGAATTATAGCTGAACCAATTTTAAGAAATAACGGGTCCTCAAAATCTAGAAGGTAGGTCCTTAATAAAACAAAATGATTATTTATATATAGTACATTGCTATATAGTAATGCAAAGATTTGCATAGATGTAAATTCAAATGTTGTTTCCGCAAAATAACTAAAAACCAATAGGCCATAATATTGTTCATTTGTGAACTATGTTTAGATGTGAAACAATATTTTTTAGACTTGAACTACTAGTAATAAGCTTTCACTCAGTCCGAATTCCATATCCATTGAAAAACATAGTCTTGTCTAAACATGTATCACTTGGTATCCTTTTGAATCCCCATTGGTAACCAATGCCGCTTTCGTTCAATTAAAAACGCATTTATGTTTTATAAACAATTGCATAATTGATCATAGTTATGAAACGGTTGACAAAAAGAAACTTTATACCTAATAGGGAAAAGATGCAGCAAGATTCTTATGAAGAAAAATAACCTATAATAAAAATAAAGCGTGATGTTGACTTTTACACTTCCTAATATATGTTCAATTTTTTTGCAATTCTGTGGCGATTTTGACAGCATATTGCTAAACGAGTATTTACATTGCCAACTTACTTCTAAAATGGCTACCAAAAACTTATCTTTACCAGCATGAGGTTCTTTGAGACAGGTTTCACTGTAGTGTGAGTATAAATACATACCCAGAATAGGTCTTGTTAAACTTGTTCCAAATACCAAACTCTGTGACTATAGCCGATGGAAAATGCCTGAAATGTAAGCAGAGGTTATTAATTAAGAATGACAATATTAAATTCCCATTTACTACAATAATCTGCAATGCTTAGCACATAAAGTTTCCATCAGTGTTTGTTGTTAAGTATACGGTATTAAGAAGGTGATTCGGTAAAGCCCAGCATCGTTCGAACTTAGTTTAGATAATGTGATTATTGGAATCGTGTTGTATATTGAAACAAAAATGTTGACGCGACCTTAAACAACATTCACATAACATGGTTAAGTTGTACTAGAAGTTTTTAAGTTAAACAGAACTTAAGACTATACCTCTGTTACCAGAGCGCCAAGGTTTGATTCTTGGTAACACATGCGAGACGATGTGTGGTCATTCGCCTATGTGAGATCTTCACTTAGTTTTTCTGTTTTCTCTCAAATCAAGATCTTGTTCACGTGTCGTAAAACTTCGAAAACAAATAGACAGATTTTAATGTTTCTAAACATTAAAATAATCGAAAAAATCATAATTGTAATTAGGGCGGTAGACATACTTTTTGATGGTGTTAGGAACATGACCGGCGAACCCTGGTAAAACTGGAAGCATACCCAACGATCTCATTCTTTTAAGTATCTTGTGTTGTAATAGTAACTGGCTATCTATGAACGACTGGGGCAATGGTCCACCCCAGGCACGAATATTTCCCATTCTGGCCCTGAAACAAAACATAAATGTATTACATATTCATTCCACGATAAAAATGGTCTGAAAATATTTCTTAAGTTTTCCCCCATAATATTTTAATTTTATCTTAAAAAGCGAAAATCACAATATAAAATCGTGTCTGGATTAATGTCTTAAAAGGCGGATGTATTCTGTTTGGCTGTTTTTTTTTTTTTTTTTTTTTTTTTTTTTTTGGGGGGGGGGGGGGGGTTTATAAAGACCATTGATCAACTATGCTCTACTCTGAGTTCATAATCGACTTTTTAAAACCAAACATTGCTTATTTTATTTTAAACTGTTGCGTTTAAAGTCTGTTTTGTTTAAAAAAATATTGATATTTGTAATTTGAATCCAATACTTCATTTGATTCGTAGATACAAACCTGTATAATGTTACTGACACAAAGCATCCATACATTACTTACCATGCGAGAAACGCTGGGCCTCCAAACTCAGCTCGCATTTCTTCCGCTGTAAACCCAAATCGCTGAAAAACCTTCAAAGAAAAAGTGCAATATTTAACACTAAATTGTCTCAAATATTAATTTCAATTCTAGTTTACACTGAAAACTTTTGCAGGCCTATTTTACACCAGACATCTATACTGCATTACCCGAAATGTACATGTAGGATCAAGGCTAGTATACGACATTGATACCTTATAGTGGTTCACTTAATTTTTGCGAGGTTTCAAATTCCGCGGCTTTTGTGATATATCAACATTTATTAATTCAAATGCCGATGAAAATATATAACAGCAAATTACAACAGACACAGTGAACATACTACTTTGATTATAAAAATATGTTTACTAAAAGACTAACGTAGCATGAAATAACTTGAACGTCAATACAATTAAGGGTCATCCAAGTAGGAAAATTCAAGTGAAAACCATTTGGTTAAAAACCGTGAAAGAGGGGTATAATTATGAAATTACCTACACAAGTGTGAAGATTTATAAATAAAAATAAAGCAGGAATATTTAATTAAAAATTTTTAAAATATTTGTTGCATTTTTTTAATGAAAATTGTGCAAAAATACACGTGTTGGGGAAAAATAGTTTTCACCTTGTATAAGGAATTAATTTAAAAATAAAAAGATATTAACATAGTCAACGCCATAGAGGTCAAGGACACAATACTACAGTACAGACATTTTAAAAGTTTAACAGCGCTCTAACGGATTAGTGCTGGATGACCAGTTTATCTCGGACCCTCGTCAGCTACAGCTGCTTTCAATCCCTCGTCAGCGTTTCGGCTACTAATGTAGCTATCCTTATCTCGGACCCTCGTCAGCTACAGCTGCTTCCAATCCCTCGTCAGCGTTTCAGCTACTAATGTAGCTATCCTTATCTCGGGCCCTCGTCAGCTACAGCTGCTTTCAATCCCTCGTCAGCATTTCGGCTACTAATGTAGCTATCCTTATCTCGGGCCCTCGTCAGCTACAGCTGCTTTCAATCCCTCGTCAGCGTTTCGGCTACTATTGTAGCTATCCTTATCTCGGACCCTCGTTAGCTACAGCTGCTTCCAATCCCTCGTCAGCGTTTCGGCTACTAATGTAGCTATCCTTATCTCGGACCCTCGTCAGCTACAGCTGCTTTCAATCCCTCGTCAGCGTTTCAGCTACTAATGTAGCTATCCTTATCTCGGACCTTCGTCAGCTAAAGCTGCTTTCAATCCCTCGTCAGCGTTTCGGCTACTAATGTAGCTATCCTTATCTCGGACCCTCGTCAGCTACAGCTGCTTTCAATCCTCGTCAGCGTTTCAGCTACTAATGTAGCTATCCTTATCTCGGACCCTCGTCAGCTACAGCTGCTTTCAATCCCTCGTCAGCGTTTCAGCTACTAATGTAGCTATCCTTATCTCGGACCCTCGTCAGCTACAGCTGCTTTCAATCCCTCGTCAGCGTTTCAGCTACTAATGTAGCTATCCTTATCTCGGACCCTCGTCACCTACAGCTGCTTTCAATCCCTCGTCAGCGTTTCAGCTACTAATGTAGCTATCCTTATCTCGGACCCTCGTCACCTACAGCTGCTTTCAATCCCTCGTCAGCGTTTCAGCTACTAATGTAGCTATACTTATCTTCGGACCCTCGTCAGCTACAGCTGCTTTCAATCCCTCGTCAGCGTTTCGGCTACTAATGTAGCTATCCTTATCTCGGACCCTCGTCAGCTATAGCTGCTTTCAATCCCTTGTCAGCGTTTCGGCTACTAATGTAGATATCCTTATCTCGGACCCTCGTTAGATATTTCTATACAGCTTTTCGGAAGCTACTATCTACATATATCTCTCGGTCACTTTTAAGCCACTAGCTACCAATATGACAGCTTCGATTACGATTTTTTTGGTCAACTTAGTGTTTAACTTCCGACAAGTCTCTTCCATAAGTAATCTGATTTTGTAACTGAATACAGTAAAACCCGTCTAAATAGGCCACCGAGGGAAATCATTTAAGTGACCTTTATAGCAGGTACCCCTTATATAATTGTTCAAATAACGTGAATCAAGAGCAATCAAATTTCACTGGCTTTTTAAAGCAGGTGACTATCATAGATGTGTGTTTTATGTCCGGTACGACTGTACATTTATATTGGTCTTACCCTTTGAAATATGGCTTCTTTTCCAGTGAATGCCAGAGGTAGGTTTATCCCGTGCATTGCCATCCAGTCTATGTGGCGTTCCCAGTCGGTCCAGTTAAAGTATATATATGAATAACTGAACGTACAGGTGTTGATGTAAAATCTAAAACTAAATATAAAGGTACAAAATGAAGTCCAAAAAGTTATAACTGAAACTTCAAAAGCGTTATCCAAACAAACCGGAACCGGAAAATCTCCACTAATGTGCATAAATTAATTTGAATAGCTAGTGACATATCTACTTTATGAGAAGTGCTGCTTTGTATGTGGGAAGTCGTAGGTTCATATCCCTGCCGGGGTCAGACAGAGACTTCAGTGAAAATAGGTAGTGATTGCTCTTTCGCCAAACACTCGGTATTAAGAAATGAAAGTCACTTGTTGCTTCGAAAAAGACCTTTAAACCGATGTCACATGTCATTGCATGTATGGCAAGTTAAACATCCCTCCCATCACATTGCTCTGGGCGCAGCGCAAAGGTCAACATTTCTGACACTTAACCTTTAGCTGGTGATGTCTAAATATAAGTGAAATATTCTTGACTGTGACGTTAAAATACTATTTGATCAATAAATAAATAAATCAATCAATCAATCAAAAAAATCAAACAGGTTATAATTGAAATGTAATGTCATGGGACTATAAAAAAGTCTGAATAAATGGGTAGCATTCACTATAATTTTGTATCAAGATCAGGTCATTGCCATTGAAACACATTAGCAGCTCACGGATTTCGGATCACATGGTACAGCGCCGCCTCTATTATGTCCGAATGCAACTCGGGACTGATCCTAGTGCCAAACAATTTGTCAGTTCGCTTACCGAAAATCGTTGGTTTTCCCCGGGCAGTCCGGTTTCCTCCACCATTCCTAAAATGACTGTCTCGATATAAGTGAAAATTGTTTGACTTTGGTGTATAACTTCATTTAAAAAATATAAATACTATCTCACATACCGATCATTACTGGTGATTTGAATTCCATCAGTCGGTAAACTTGGTAGCTTTTTCGGCAGATTGACCTGTGATCCTGCCCACGTGACCTGACAATTACAATAATCTGTTAGATATAGGTAGAATGCTTTTGCCGCTGCCACTCCGGTTGAAGCTCTAATATTCACACCGCCTGAGCTGTTAGACGTTATCTGAAAAACAAAAACATAGGTTTTAAGTGAGAGAGAGAGAGAGAGAGAGAGAGAGAGAGAGAGAGAGAGAGAGAGAGAGAGAGCACCATACCATCTAGTCTCAATGCTGAAATATTTAACATATAGAGGGCCGAACGCATGTAATAAGAGAGAGAGAGAGAGAGAGAGAGAGAGAGAGAGCGCACCATACCATCTAGTCTCAATGCTGAGATATTTCACATACAGAGCAAGAGAATGTAATCAGAGAGAGAGAGAGAGAGAGAGAGAGAGAGAGAGAGAGAGTTGTCAACATTCCAGTCAACAGATAATTTAAATTATGTGACATTTTAACCTCTAGTTTCAAGCTGTGTTCTATATTATTATAAATCACTTTATTTTCTTCAAAGATAGTTAAAACCTGCCAAAAGCTTAATATACGAGTGATACACGTACCAAAGTCTGCACTATATCTAGGGCCTCGATGGCCAAGTGGTTTAAAGCACCGGCTTACGGATCACAGTGAATCACGTCGCTTGCTTAGTAGGGCTGTCACGTTTAAACGTTTACACGCTACCGTTTCATGCCAAGCTCGTAAACGTTTACAGATTTTTGAACCGTTTACACGATGATGTAATTATTGCCCCTTAAAACAGCCCTAATTACGCCCATTTTCATTAATTTGGGATTCTTTTATTTATCAAGGCTTGCATCTTGGCTGATAAAAAAGTTTGATCGTTTTGAAGTCCGGGTGGAAGCTAACGGGCAAAACGCACAAAATTCAAAATGTAATTTATGCTCAATTCTAAATTCATATAATGAAGGCGGTACCGGTACCTTGAACAATCATGAAACATAAGCATAAATCTATAAACACTGCACTACTGATCAAGACAGCAATAAATAACGACAGACAATCACTGCATTTAATGTCCGATAATGAGTTTCTTTTACACTTGCCCGGATGTGTGCACCAGATCTACGTCCTATAAATATTATTTCAAAGCGTTCGTTTTTGCATTAAACAGTCTCAACGAATCTCCCGGCAAATTTTGACTTGATTAAATTAGACTATTTTTTGTACAACATTTTTGTTAAATCAAATGTCGAATAAAATTATTTTAATTTCAAACCATTGCGGTAGCTCAGTTGGTAGAGTGACCGCTCTGTAAGTGATAGGTCGTGGGTTCGAACCCCGACTAATTCTGTCTAAAGACTTGAAAGTGGGTAGAGACTGTTCTTTCGCCCAGCACTCGGCATTACGAAATGAGTCACGGTGCTTTCTAATGGGAACTTAAAATAAACGAGGTCCCGTGTCACGGTAGGCGTGGCACGAAACCTGATGTACAATGCCATCAGCGCAACGCACAAGAAAAATCTCTTCACTTTCCCCTATAGCTGGCAATGTCTCGATATAAGTGACTGGAACGTCATACACCATTACTAAACTCACTCAACATTTATTTCAAAAGATGGTTTAAGTGTTTTACGTTAAACATATCTGTCATGCCGGGTCCATACTTTCCGTCTACAATCACATTAAATTCGCTTTGTCTGGTAGGAACCACACGGCCAATCAGAGCCTTCACTGCTGTCGTCTGGATATCATTAGATACCTTAGGAAGAAGCTTGTTTATGTGTCCAAACACTGAAAAGACAATATTTTGATGAAGCTATTATATAAACGTGTAAAATAAGTATGAGTATACAGATAATACTATGCCATATTGATGTTTCGTTACATGTAGGGATTTACTAAAATTGTCATTGCTATTTTCGAAATAATTCAAGTAGCTCGGTATTTATATTATTTAACAAAAATGTAGCAACAACTATCAAATTTAGTCAGTGTAACACACACTGTCTCTGACCCAAGACTTAAAAGTGGGTATCAGCGCAACGCACAGGTAAATTTTCTGCACCTTCGCCTATAGCTGGCTACGTATTGGTAAATTATGTAAAATATGTTCTCACCTGTTTTTGCGGAATTTGTGTTGACGATAACGAACAATAACAAGTAAATAATGATTTGTGACTTCATCTGAAAATGAAACAGAAATACTCAGTCTACATTACAAGACAAAAAGTTTATGATAGGATACGACTAAAATGAAATAATGAATGCATGGCTATAAACAAACATTCAGAAACGGATGATTGAAAATTGTAAACAAACTGTAATATACCACAAAAGGTTATAAAGTGAACAGAAAATACTTATTCCAATTATAACATCAGCACGGTCAGTATTTTTGACTTGCTATATATTTACAATAACAAAATGTCATCCAGTGGACAGCGTTCATTTATTTTATTTATTTATTTATTTATTTTTTTTTTAATTTATTAAAGTATTTCATCATAGATAAAGTATATTTTCAACCTAAAAATCACAGATGTTATTTTACTACGCAGTTAAACAGATAAATCCGAATTTCATTCTGTTTCAGTTTTCTATTCGAGTTGTAATATCGTTGGGGAAGTATATGGATCTGTGTTAAAAGTATGCATCACTATACATTATACATGTACGTTATATAAAACATCGCGCGTTATGTTATAATAAAATTGATGTGATATATATGTGTTAGATGTCACACACACACACACACACACACACACACACACACACACACACACTTGATAATAACAAAATATACTTGTACTTACTGTAGTGACCATTCAGTGTTGTGGTCATCGAACGGTCATGTTCATCCATCCGAAACTCTAGTTCTATATTTGTCCGGGTTCATTGTTCACTGTATACTTGGTGGATTACAGTTTAACAAGTTTGACCTGTCGCTCTGATTTATAATGCCGGTAAGGGGAAGTAATCCTTATGTGGAATGTATATTACTATATCCGTCCCTGGTCAGGTAAGAACAGATCATCGACAGGAGTAATGCTTTTTCATTTATTTTGTACAATCTTCATTTACGAGAATACAAATAGAGATCTAATTTTTCCCAATAAAATAATAATAATAATAATAATAATAAAAATAATAATAATAATAATAATAATAATAATAATAATAATAATAATAATAATAATAAAAAAAAAAATATAATAATAATAATAATAATAATATAATAATAATAGTACAAATAATGAACAAATAAAAAAAAAAAAAAATACCTGAAATTTATTATATAGTAGGTTATCCAATTTTGTATTCTCATCTTTATCGTGTATAAATAAATAAATAAATAAATAAATAAATAAATAAATAAATAAATAAATAATAACGCGAAAACTAACTAACTAAAAATTAGCGGTTAGGTACTTGCAACTTTGATCATGAAATTAGAATCAATTGATAGCTGTATTATAAAGACTTGGAGATAAACATGAAAAAAATATTTAATAAATCTTTTGTTAGCCGAATTAACTTAACATCGCAGTCGATTTTAATATAAGGTTCATAATCCGAATCTATTAATCCAGTATCATACATGCGTAATCAAACAGGGTCTAGTTGCACAAAACGTGATGAGAGTGAATAATTACTAAATTGCATCGTAATTAGTACAGCACCAAGTGATTTAATAATTATGGGTTATTAACGTTTAATTATAACTTTAATGGAGCTCTGTGCAACCAGACCCAGTACTTTAATAAGGCGATTTTAGAACCTTCTCGCTAGTTTCTTTAGTTTGAAAGTACTATAGCAACATGACTTTACTAATGTTAGCTAACGAGTGGTAGGAGATAGAGTGGCTACAAAGTTAACAAGGGTTAGAGCACGATAAGAAAGCTAAGAGTGGGGCCGAGATAAGCTGCCGATTCGATTCGTCACTAATTCGCTAGTTTAATGTTTAACTTTCGAAAGGTCTGTACATAATAGTTTTGTTTGTTGACCAATATGTTACATGTATATTGTAAAGTAAATAATTGTAAAGTAAATAAAATGAATTATTATTTGACAGGAAAAGGGAAACAGGTCGAGTAGGAACTGGGATCGAACCAACTACTCCCCGAAATATAGTCTAGTGATCTACCTACTGAGATGGTCATGAATCGCGACATTTCTTTATTCAAATTTTTCAGGTTCAACCCTCGGATAGATGTAAATTACACCCGCGTGCACTTCTGAGGGCTTGCAGGTTTGCCAATTTGCAATTGTTACAGGATGGGTCTGAACTAACCACTTCCTGTACTATAGGCACGTGTTCTACCGAATAAATTTTTCCGGTACGATTTTATTAAATTAAATCATGTATATACAATATATTCGAAAATAACCCTGTCATAGTAAAAGAAGGAGGAGTGAGTGAGTAATGGTGTTTAACGTCCCAGTCAAGAATATTTCACTTATATCGAGACGTCGCCAGCTATAGGCGAAAGTACAGAAATTTTGCCTGTGCGTTGCGCTGATGGCATTATACAGCAGGGATCTTTAGCGTGCCAAGCTTACCGTGACACGGGACCGCGTTTATTTTAAGTTCCCATCCGAAAAAACCGTGACTTTCAATTCGTAGTGCCGAGTGCTTGGCGGAAGAACAGTCACTACTCACTTTCAAGTCTTGGGTAAAAGAAGGCCTCGATGACCGGATGCTCTACAAGCGGTTACGGATCACAATGTCTCAAAGCGCCTAGGTATCATCCCACTGACATAGCCTAATGTGATCAAGTTTGTTAGTTCGGCTGACAAAGGTTGACGGATTTCTCCGAACACTTCGGTTTCCTCATCATCTATGAACTGACTTGACTACCTCTCGACTAGGGCGTATAACACCATTGCTCCACTCTACTTTAATAAGGGGGGGTGTCAACAGTACAGGTCAATCAGTATCATATTGTAAATAATAACATGTAATAAATCTCTCATTATGACCTCTGTACATGTATAGTCACACAACATTGACCTGTCTGCTTGACCTTTAGTTTAAATATTTATCATGGATTAGTTTATTTATTTATATGGAACACACGTTTTTATTTCGTCTACATAATGAGAAACACTAATCACGAATATTTCATGTATTTATTGCAAGCCCCAATACAACCCATGTAATTGCTGGATTCGCCTATTTTATTATTACAAAACAAAGATCAAGCGGACAGGTCAATGGTGTTAGCATATAACGACATATATAGAGTACAGGCCTGTATAAAGCTTAACACTAAGCAAACTAATCAGTGCCTATTCGGCAGCTCATCTCGGCCCTTCGTTAGCTTTATATCTCGACGGCTATTTACCAGCTGATATCTAACGCTCAGCAGCTTCCAACAACCTAGCTATCCTAATCCCAGCCATTTCGACAACTATTTTATGTTAGTTCAATGTTAAAATTTTGACAGGTCAATACTATCTATCTTATTACAGTTTTGATTATGAAATAAACCTTAATACCCATGTAATGTGCATACATTTCTGATTGTAAAGGAGGCTTAAAGGTACTAAGTGCAAAACTGACGTTACTTTAATCTTCTTAGGGGTGAGGATGGGTTGCATCATGTAGAATAAAATATATCATTGTCAAATATTCGTGCTAATGCATAGTAGTGTAGTAGCTTAGGGGTAAAATCGTTCAAAACTTGAAAAAAGTGTGAAACTTTGTATGTTGGCCCCAAATGATGTTCTGATTCAAAAACAAGCAGGACACAAATACTTCGATCTAATTTCCGGTCGCCATTTTTAAATTCAAGATGGCCGCCATCAAAAATTTGATTACTTCTTATCTTGGGCAATATCTAGCATAAAATGATGGTTTAAATGGCAATTTTGATGTTTTTAAACACAATGGATTAAATAAAATAGCTCCATTTATTTATTTGTTTTTATAAATCTAATTTTTTATGTTTTTTTAAAATGTGTAGCACACATGTATAGCTGTTGTTCAAACTGGCTATCTTTGTCCAATTACATGCCCTAGCATAAAGACAAAAGTCAGTGCATGGCAAAGAAACCTCACAACATTTGCGTGGATGCATACAAGCTGTCCTGTGACCGCACTTTATTAGTTCATGCCTTGTCTGCCTCAGAGAGTGCTGATCAGACATAGGAGTCCACTGATTGCTATAGACTTTGATCCATCCCTAATCATTTAGATTTGCAATTCTTGTATACAAACAGGTAATAGGTGACTGATCACAGCAAAGCCTGATCAGTAAGCTGCTCTCTTTATGTGCTGGGTAAGCACAGCTTTAGTAAAATGTATATGGTCTTTAGAATTGCATACCTCTCGCGAACATAATTATAACCTTCTGCGCCTGGCTTACTTCAGTGCATGTATTTGTCAATTTATAAAGGATAATAACAAACCCTTGAAGCTGGCAAACATTCTCATCAGACTAATACTGGCGCACTGAACAGACATTTGAATATGTTAGTGATTTATGTGTGTGATAACCATGTATCCCAAGCTAAAAGATGATACTGTGCCACAGCCAGTGAAGACATGAAAAACACGATACCTTGAGACTTACATGCATTTCCCCCAATAAAAAGACAATCCACAGTTCATCAAGAGAAATGTCATGGTATTTGTTCATTGCTAGATCAACATCTATATCAATTGTTCCAAAGCCTGTGAAGATCATTCCAACAACTGACAGCATGTAAGATCAGCGTGGTGTCATGGTTACATGGTGCTAAATCAGATTCGATAACATAACTGTTGGATGTAACAATGTTTAGGTCCTGTGAGGTGTACAACTCATGCTCTGGCCCCATTGAATGACTGTATATACATTCTGATAGGAAGTAGTACAGTACAGTTTTATTTTGATCAACACGAAGAAAATTGGCGCTGATTCTTTGACTACGAGACAGCTTCCAGGTCTCCTTTTTATGTCTTACTACACTCTTAAGACTACACCCGATATATTGGTCCCATATGGCACCAAAGCATTTTATTGTATGCAAAGTGTTCATAAAATAAGAAATGAAACCCTGTTCTGCGTAGTCGCCAAACGTAGAACAATCTTTAGAAGGTACAATATTGGCTATCACTGGATCATATAGAAATTTGGCACTTTGGCATCAACTTCATGTGGTTATTTGGGAACTGTTTCTAGCAGGTTTTCATAACAAGTTAACAGATTTATTTTTATTTACTGTCTCAATTCTCCCATGACTGAAACAGATGGGGGTGCTGCCTGATTTTTGTGTTCAAAGAATATATATATATCATTTCGTGACTGAAAAGATACAACCTGCTCAATAGTTCACAGTTGCTTTTCAATGTTTTGACTTGTTGTGAGATTTTAGGAACTTTTACGTTTTTAGTTGTCTTGAAAAGAAGGAGATTGGTATAAGTAATTAAATCTGAAACAGGAACAGATCGAGCTTGAAGACTTTCAACTACATACTTCTCGCACTGTGTTTTCCCTGTTGATTCAATGGTCTTTGAAGAAGTTAAAGAACTTCCACCAAGAACCCCCTTTGTGTCTAGAACGATAACGTTTTGAAATCTTCACAAAAAGAATTCCCTAATTCCTCCAATGTAGTGGCCATTGTCTTGACGTGTTTTACAAACTGTAGCTGAAATGTGGGACCTTAAAAATGATGTTTATACTTGAACTAGTAGCACTAGTGTCATCTGAGGTTTAAAATTCAGTAATTATGCAAGCACTTTTGGCCAGCCATGTTATCCACTTTATTAATGGTGAAAGAGTGTTTATTATTCCTATGACACCTCCATCTCCTTTGATGTAATCATTTTTTGTTCATAGGTTTGGTCGATTGTTAGGCTAGGGTAGAGAATACATGAACAACAAAGAAAGTATTGTAGAATTCATGGAATTCATCATGAAGATACAAATTTGTTTAGCTTCACCATATCTTTATATAAATAGAAAGCCATCTGGCATTATTCGTGTGATCCATAGCAAACATCCATGGAACAAGCTGTCCAAGACACTGAACATAAAGATAAAATCTGCTTCATGTAATGAACGCACAAACTGCAATACAAGAAGCTGGCTCCAGTCAGAGACAGAGACTAAAGCCCTGCATTGGAACTGTGGGATCTGCTTTGCATTTGTATCACACCAAGTTTGGAAGTTCATTTGTGTCTTGTAAAGGGAAAGCAATTTTATGCAGGTGGTAAAATTAAATACCTGTAAATTGTGGAGCTGTTACTTGATGAACACATCGTAACATGAGAACCTTTGAGTATTGCATCAACTTGTTTAGGGGTTGCTATTTCAGACCGTATAAGGACTTCAGCAAGAATTTGACAAAAAGTCTTAAAGTAGTTTAAATATATGTACATTCGCCCAACCGTCACGACTACATAGTAATTTTCACCTAATATCTTTAGTCATGTCTACTGAATTTGCTTAACAATTGAAAATAGTGGACACTGGTTATCACGTACTGGAGTCTGGTCAGAACGTAGAAACTGAATAACCTTGGCTACAAGATTCATTGCATGCAATATCATTGCTACAGTATTGGTTGATACTACAAACAATGGCAATAACGAGTGTAATGTCTGTAGTCTCTCTCTGTGAGCATGAAAAATCTCTGGGGTTCAATACATTAATTTCTTATCCTGTCCAAAAACTAAACTCACTTTGACTAACCAGCCTGTTAGTTGATGCAAACATTACATTAGAATCAGCCTTAACTTGACCTGCGTAAACTGATTGTTATCCTTATAGTAATATCAGTTTGATCACGACATTCTGACTTTGAATATAAGATATATTGACTATTCAGCTGAGAAAATATCCTTCCTCGGTATTTCATCACCACACATCATATGTTTTACATCATCACCCCTATTGTTGGAACATGCAATAGAAATGGTCTCTGCTATATCTGCATCAAACACAATTTACTGTCTGAGTCCTTAAATAAGACATCAAATTATCAGTTGCTCTTTCAGTTCTGTTGACTGAGAAAAACTTGGAACTACTTCTTTCACCCTGAATGTATACAGCCGTCGAACTGTCGAAGATCAGATAATTTTCAGACTGGCAGTACTTTGACAGTCCGATACTAGTTCAACCAACACTATGCTATCTGCAGTATTATTTCGAACATAAGCAATATGCTTTCGATGAAGGTTGGTCAAGAACCTTAAACAATGAGAATATATTTAGCATCAAAACATACATATTACACTCAGAAAGTTTCCCAAGAAGCTTTGAAACATGTAACACATGTGCATGTTCACGGACCTGACGGTCAACAAGACAGACTGAAATACAAATTAATTATATTAATATTTATAATTATTAGTTTGGGACTGAAAACTCTGGAATCGACATTTAATTCTTGCATCAAGCTGTAAAAGAAGTAAACATATTGTTGAATCTGATATTCGTTGGCAGCCATTTTGAAATCCAAAATGGCGATCAATAAGACAAACTGAAACACAAACTAATTATATCAATATCCATAATAAGTAGTTTGGGACTGAAAACTCAGTAATCGACAGTAAATTCTTATATCAAGGAGTAAAAGAAATAAAAATCCAATATTCATTGGCGGCCATTTTGAAATTCAAGATGACGTCATAAGGCAAACTTAAATACAAGTTAATCATATTAATATCATAATTATTAGTTTGGGACAGAAAACTCAGGGATTGACATTAAATTCTTATCTCAAAGTGTAACAAAATTAAAAATTTGATATTAATTGGCCGCCATTTTGAAATCCAAAATGGCAGCCCATGGATGGGCAGATCACATGTGTCCTGCTCATTTTTCAAAGAATATATCACCACAAATAATTGTTCCAAGTTTCGAACTTTTTTCAAACTTTGAATGATTTTCATGAAATTTTGACCTAAGCTACTAGACTATAGTGTGATTATCTCATATACATGTATACACAAGTCTATATATGTTAAAACAAGAAGTTCTTTTTCGTCCCCCTTACCTATAAAATATAATGTCAATGTTATTAGAAATAATTTTTCAGACATTTTTAAATAGGCTTGGTTTTTACAATTTTTAGGTTTTTTTAGTTCAAAATGAAATTTTAATGGAAGGTACAGTTGCATAAGCATAATTTAAATTAAACGTTTTACAAATTGGTTCATAGGTATAAATGACTAAAATAAAGCATGGTGTCATAAAATACCATGCTTCAACATAATTACATTAATTAATTCTAATAGTTTTACTAAGTGCAAACCGGTCGTTACTTTAATTTTCGTTAGGGGGTTGGGTTTGCATCATGTGGAGTTTAATATATCAATATCAAATATTCGTGCTAATGCATAGTTTGGTGATCTCATTTTAATTGATACATGTACACAGACAATATTTGAAAATTAACTAATTTTGGATTTATTACTGAAAAAATTATAAATATCGCCTAAGAAATAAACTTTAAGGAATATTTTACAAATATATGTTTTTTTATGAAATAAGGAAGGATTTAAAAAGTGGCCGAATACTTTTTGCACCATCTCCGTATAGGCACCTTAGTATATATGATATGTGGTTCTTGTAGTCCTTTAAATACACACGGACTTGTAAAAAGAGGACTTTTTTCCACATCAATCATCTTGGTGACACGCACTTAAGATTTTTAATGGTGATTTACGTCCCAGTTAAAAATTTTTCATTAATATCTAGGCGATCAGTTCATAAATGGTTAAGATTTTTAATGGTGATTTACGTCCCAGTCAAAAATTTTTCATTTATATCTGGGCGATCGGTTCATAATTGGTTGAGGAAACCGGAGTCCCGAAGTAAACCACCGACCTTCCGTAAGCAAGTTGACAAACTTTCTCACATTAGGATCTGTTCTGAATGGAATTCAAACCTAGACAGTGAGAGGAAATGTGATCCACAAGCGCGCTTTAAACCACTATGCCACCCAGCCCCCCCCATACGCCAAACTTAACAATAGTCAGAGCAACTAAGTTTACGTCAAAAAAAACATAATTAATCTTATTGTCAAAGCATTGGCCTTTTAATAAGCAGGAGTCATTGTAGTCTAGTGGCCGAAATAACGACTCTAGGACCATAACGGCTCCCACTTCCGATGTTTGAATCTCATTCTGAAAGATTTTTGTGTGTGATTGACATATGCAGTGGTTTTTTTTATAAAAATGTATACGTTTTCTTGTTTTATCTTTTTTGTTGTCTATTTTTTCTGTTTGGTCTCAGTATAGATGTATGTGTCTTTTTATTTGTCGTTATTCGGTCTTGGTTGTATTCACTGTTGCCAAGTACATGGTTTTAGACCAACAACACTAGCAACACGTGGTACTTTACCAACCCCTATAATCTTAGGTTTTGGCTTTTGTGACATCCACGACGGTATATATCAGACTACTGGGAAAAGTGGAGTGGAGGAAAGGTATTTTACATTGCAATTAATATTCTTTCAATGATATCGAAATAGATGTTTCTTTGCTGACGAAGTAAAGTCACCGACCTTTAAAATGAGTTTCAAATAAGGATCGAACCTAGGTCGCGATCGGAGCGTGATTCTTTGGCGTCCCATGATCCAAGAGGTTGCTACTGATTTTGTTTATTTTTTATCGTCAAAAATGATTTTTTTCTTTTTTTCCAATTTCTGTCATTTTCACTTTGCAATAATGTGAACTACTGATGAATTTATACGTATCGGTGTACTGATTTATGGATGGTGTCACATGATATTAGTTAGGTAATTCGTGTTAAACAACAATCTGTTAGCGTAATAGAGACTTACAATACAGGCCTGTCGAAAGTTTAACATTTAAATAACAAAATACACGATGTTCAGCTGCAGAATGATCAATATATCAATAGCTAGTGTTTGCAAATCTGTCGAGAGTTAAATATCAGCTGCCGAAAATCTGCCCAGATTTAACTGACGAGGGGCCGAGATTAGCTACCGATTTAGTACTAGCTTGTTATCTTAGTGTTAAACTTTGGACATGTCGTAATGTATATCGCTTACAATCTCCTCTCGGCAAATAAAGATATAACTCGTTTATATAACTCATCTTCAAAAATATTTAAAGAAATAACATTTAAAATAACATTATTATAAATTAACTATATGGATAAAAGGAGGCAGTACATCAGGTAACGATAATCAGACGACATAGATGGTAATGGATGGCGCGATGACAAGACTACATAGGTTATATTGAAAAGGCTATAGTTTATAGTGGGTTGCGTATTGACAAGGTGACAAATGTTGTAATGGACGACACAATCATGCATTAACTGATCAAAGTTTAATATTTAAGATATTTGACTAATTTTTATTTGTTTTTTTGGCGATTGCCGGATTTTAACATGGACGCTCTGAAATATGAGTACGTTGAACAAAACTTGTGTGGTGTAGTTTATACTTTAGTTACAAGTGACCTATATGCACCCGTCAATGTACAAACGGGATACAACGACAGCAGTAGTGGTTACAATAGATGCAAGGAACAAACGCCAGCAGGTACAGAAAATATCAAACGCACCTGTTGGCTTAACAAATGGAAGACATTTAAAACGCGTATCCTATCATCATTTAAAAAGAGAAACAAGGTAAAGTAAATAAAAATCATTGAGTGCTCTGTGATTAGTACAAGAAATCAACAGTTTGGTTTGGACAAGGACTAGTATATTGTTTTCTTTGACTGGCTTCGACGTCGATGAAGAAATTTTTCAAAAGCACAAAAACAGAATAAATGCGCCTATAACTGTAAGTCAGACGTGCATTCTTTTTAAAAATAACAATACAGAGTTTTATCCTACAAATGTGTCAATGTTTTGTTTTTGCTCTTGAAATTGTCTTTTAGAAACAAGCAACAGTTTTTAGATAGATTCTTTATTAAGATTTATGAAAAATTGTGAACTGTTGAGAGAAAAACCTTTAATTTTGGGTCACTCAACTGTTTTGCATGTACGGTAATTGTACTTCTATTTGTGGTATTTGTGAAACGAACATATTACCTGAAAACAAGTAGACTTAAAATTAACTGAATCTGTTTTAACTTTTTACTTGTTTACATTTATTTTAAATGTATGTATTATATGTCATAAGTATTATACTTGTTTATGTATCGGGCTGAATTAAGATTAAATTATAATACTATATAACGTAGTTGTGATGATGAATAATAAACTATTGTTCAAATTCACTCTATATGAAAACTTTAGTGAGTCTAAGGCTTGTATTTGTTGATTTTAATATTTGTTATGTGACGCTAGTGCCTGCTTGATTTTAATATTTGTCATGTGACGCTAGTGCCTGCTTGATTTTAATATTTGTCATGTGACGCTAGTGCCTGCTTGATTTTAATATTTGTCATGTGACGCTAGTGCCTGCTTGATTTTAATATTTGTCATGTGACGGTAGTGCCTGCTTGATTTTAATATTTGTCATGTGACGGTAGTGCCTGCTTGATTTTAATATTTGTCATGTGACGCTAGTGCCTGCTTGATTTTAATATTTGTCATGTGACGCTAGTGCCTGCTTGATTTTAATATTTGTCATGTGACGCTAGTGTCTGCTTGATTTTAATATTTGTCATGTGACGCTAGTGCCTGCTTGATTTTAATATTTGTCATGTGACGCTAGTGCCTGCTTGATTTTAATATTTATCATGTGACGCTAGTGCCTGCTTGATTTTAATATTTGTCATGTGACGCTAGTGCCTGCTTGATTTTAATATTTTTCATGTGACGCTAGTGCCTGCTTGATTTTAAAGCTACCACCGATGTAATCATTACTGGCAGTGTATAATGAAATGTACTCATTTTGCGTGTATTTATTTTCGAGAAATTTATACATCCACGTAGGCAAATTTCGTTTTTTTTAATATGCATAAAACGCATACCAAAATTTTCGTTCTGTATCAATTTTCACGCAAAATAAGCGAAAATTAGTACATCGCAAAAATAAATACGTTTACAGTACAATGTGGATGTCCGCTTTGTACTAGCCAGCACTCAGGGTGACGTTTGGGTACTAGCTCACCAAGACAGCAGTTTTAGAGATATCATTATCCTGACAACAGGAAATCAGCAGACATGATTTAACTTACTGTAACGTCAAAACATAACCCTGTCAAAATCTTTAGATCTTTAGCGGTGTTTACCAACTGCGCTACATGGTTCCATGTTGCTGACCTGATGCTATTACCGCCATGGTAATAGTGACGATGGATAGTTATCTGTTTTACACACCCTTATACTGAGGTCAGTAGACATAGAAGAATGTAGTAAACCAGCGTGCATGGAGAAAATAACACACTCCGTGTAACAGAACTAAAAATACCTCGCATACGATCTTCCCGAGTGGAATCCAAAACCCCTCTGTGAAAGGCAATGTGATATATTTTTCAATTCGAATTATATAAAATAGAGAATATAAATTTTATATTTATAATCTCGAATTTTTAGCGTCAGAGTGACTACCATCTTTTGAATTGGACATTATTAATTATATCATTAGTAGGTTAGGAATCAAGTTTGAATGGAGAAATCTACCCAGTTTTGACAGGGTTTTCCATTCCTTTGATCTCTACGAGTGAGTTTCGAACCTCTCGATTACCAATTACCTTTCAAATATAAATGACAAATAAAGTAAGAATTTATGAGCATGAGTATTTCTCTGTTTATTGATTTATTTATCCACATTTACATATCGCAATTTAGAAATATATATACATAATATTTGATTCTTATGTACAATATGAACATATATCTTTTTATTATGTAGAGGCCAGAGAATAATTTTGCGACACATAGACATATAGACACTTATAAATGGTTTTAAATATGATAACATTCGCAAATTTTACTAGTCCTTTTGACTAAAGTTCGTACACAATCCGATGGCATAGTAAACAATGAGTCTATCATGCCTAATAGGTGTGACGGTATACTAATATATGCGGAGATATATTGTAATTGATACGTCAGCTGTTGCTTAGTTTTCAGTCCCCTATTTACAATAATGAACTTGCCTAAAACAAAAACATTATGCAATCATATCGTGTAAGACATAAAAGAGCAGCAAATACATAAAACATAATATAAAAATAAAAAACCCCATCAATTAATCTCCAAATCAGAAACAAAAGCACAGTAAAAACTTGGAAGAGAGCGAATGTCCGCCTTGGATGAAGTGAGGCCGGGTGCTCGAGAAAGATTTGCACACCTCCTTTTTAGCTAGCAACAGCCGCCATTCAAAAGTGTGTAATAACAATTGAGAACGAAAGAACCACGATGAGAACAATTAGTGTGAAATATATCCAGGAAAATTTTGATAAATAGCCGCCATATGCATACTAGTAATATCAACAATACTGTGATGACGGATATGAATATTACATAAAACAGAGACCCTAACAATTTTGTTTCAAACCCCGACTTATAAAAGTTCACAAGATTTTACGTATGATTTTTTATTTAACTTATTAATATTGCTTAGTTTAGGAAAAAACGCATTACATGGCCACTGTGAAAGTGGTTATTAGATTTCAGCAAAAATGATAAAAAAAGTTTTGCACAGCAAACACGAATGACACTTGCATACTACGTTTGATAATAAATATGTATAAATAAACGTAGTGTTATCAACATTCTCTCTTTCAAAAATGAAACTTAACGATAATAATAATAATAATAAAACTTAAAAATCACAAACAATATTTAAGCAACATACACAACGCTATATTCAATGTAAATTTCAAATGAAAATCCTTCATGTTAAAAATTTCGTTTGATTTAATAATTGTCAAACTGACGTATTTGATTTGATATTTAATAGATTAAAGCAAATAATCTAAATTAGAAAGTGTTATAAAATTATTTTACTTTTCTTAACATAGTTACATCGCGACAAAATAACTAAAATAATAAACACCAATCCTTGAAATGTTTGACGAATTAAACTTTACAGTGAGTGTGGTAAACAACTGAATTTACCATTCTTTTTTGAAATATAACATGGCCTTTTTATATACACCTTTCTTATATAAACTTGTTTCATAAATGTTTCGGAAGTAATTATAAAATGATGAAAAATTTTGGTTTGTTTCAGAATATACACAATAACACAAATACAGTTTGGGTAAAGGTCTGTCCCAAACAACTAAATTTACAATGCTTTATCTTTATATATCTTGGGAATCTAACATGTCATTTATATATACACCTTTTTCATATAAACTTGTTTCATTAATGTCTCCGAAGCCATTATAAAATGATGGTGCATTTTTATTAGTTTCAAAATGTACACAGTAACACAAATACAGTTTGGGTAAAATCTGTCGCAAACATCTAAATTTACAATGCTTTACTCTTTATATATTTTCGAATCTAGCATGTCACTTATATATAAACCTTTCTTATATAAAATTGGTTCATTATTGTCCTGGCAGCTTTGATAAAAATGATGAGAAATTTTGATTTGTTTCAAAATATACAACTGATTTCACAAAGAAACGTCACCCTCTAACTTAAATAAAAAAACGTCACCCCTAATACAATAACAATAGGAATGAGCTATACACTACAGCATAATCATAAAATATGACATTGTCATACTACATTTTTGTTGTTTGTTAATATAAATTTTCAATAAGTAACAAAATATTCCAAACTAAAAAAACCGTCATATTTGGTATATTTTGTTTTTTTATTTACGCCATTGACGGGTCTTTCTTTAATTCTGTGTTGACTTTGTTATCTGTTACTTCCATATTATAAGATGTATCCATCGTTTTCTCTTCAACTGCTTTCATGCTTTGTTGTGATGCTGTAGAAATCCCCTCGGCACCTCGTCCGTCGGGTATATTATCGTATATTGAATCAACATTGGACATTGGATTCGAGAACTGCGTGCCTGTTACTTGTCTACAATCCAAGTTTGAGAACTGGTTATAAGGATTTTCTGTTACAGATGGATTTCGAAAGAAGACATTTGGTTCTTCTTTATATTCACGCATGGCACGTGTCCTGAAATCAAATGAAAAGGTTGTATTTAATATTTAACGGACAAGATGGAATAATGAAAATGAAATAGATTATCTTGGTAGATTTGATTGTGAGAACAATATATGATATTGTAATTCAATATATTCCAGAACATCTGGTTTTACTTCACTGGTGGATGTTTACGTGTTTTCGCATTTCAAAGTTTTTACATTGCACTTTTGATTGTGATTTGAAAATAATTCAGTATATTAATGTATTTGATCATGCAACGAAAATAAAATAATATAATCGTTCAGTCAGTTCCTGACACACCAATTCTCATTTTATTTTTCTTTAGTTTACAGCACAAATTTCAAGAATAGCACCAATCTTTATAATGCCCTTTACAATGAAAATAGCAGAGCTCGGTTTACAGTGTATTAAAAGCGAATAAAGTTTAAACTTTATTTTGTTTTAAGTTGGCCGGGTGTGTAGCAAGCTACGTTGGCCAAGGGCAAAATCAAAATGGAGAATGACATGAACGTAAAAACTTGATGACATCAAATATTTCAACGATAATTTTGGATACAGCTAGTTGATGCTTTTCAACAATATTTCGATTTCGACAATTACATTAGCTTGGAATATCACAGAGTCCAAAATTTATTTGTAAACAGGGTGATTCTTTGTTCAAAATCATCGTATTGGGAACAATCTCTACCATAGCATTTAATCTGTGAATTTAATCTAGTTGGTTTAAATGGCAATGAAGTACAATAATCACAAGGGCATAAATAAAATAAAATGCAGTGAATAACTACCCCAAATCAACCTAAGATCGATGTTTGAATGTATGAAACAGAATTGAGATTTTGTCGTTGTCAGTAGAATTTGATATACGTCCATTTCATTAAGTGAAACACATTTGGTTTAACTCAATTTCGGTTGCACACGTGGTGGGTGTAGCTAGGAAGCTTAGGGAAGATGATTTCCCTTCCTGAGCACCCGGCCTCTCGTCATGGTGTATGTTCACGCGTTTCACCTATTTTGTTTCAAAGTTTTCACTTTGTTACAAAATTGTATTTAGGACATGGATTAGTGTGTTTGTTGTTGATCATAAAAAGGTGACTAGTTTTGATATGATAAATAAAATTCTGAGTATACAGAGAGGACACCACCAACGTTTGACAAGCAATCTGAAAAAAACTTTTTCACTAAAGCATCAGTTACTGTGCATAAAGGCTATTTTGAACATGCATTTATTACGATTAAATTTTTATTTGTATCTTTTTATTAACATTTTAATTATATTTCAACAAAGAAAAGAGAGACGTTTTCTTTTAAATCAGTCTATATGAGTGTGTGCATACCATAAATTTTGCCACTTTTTCAATAAAATTAAAATGGTTAAGTATAAAAACTCCTATTAGGTACCTCATTGGTTATAAAAAGGTCGTCCAGGTCTGAATTGTCTTGATTCAATCACGCAGGTAAAAGGTACATTGGTTTGTAATTTGAGGCTCAAATGAATAGCTGGAATACATATTTTCTGGCACAAATGTGATTTTTCTATATACAGACGTTAACCAAAACACACAGCATTGACAAAAATATAATTTTTTTGTTAGGTCCCTGAATAGTAAATAAATATGCGCTGTTAATTTGTCCAAGCAATTCTTTATTAAAATGTATTTTACAATATTCCATGTTCAAAATAGCCTTGATGCACAGTAGATTTGAAAACCTTTTGCGATGAGAGGCGTAGTGATCCTCTGCATATCGATGAATTAGACCGCTTGGCTACCGACGCCAACTAGATAAGATTGCATGTGAATCTTAAAAAAACAAATAAACATCACCTTCTCATGAAGCAAATTATTCCCACAACAAGGACTGCAATAAGGATTACAACAATGGCGCCTAATACACCGCCTATGGCACCGGCAGTATTAGTAGTAGAACTTTGTCGCTGTCTAGAGGGCTCTGTTACTGATATTGTTCCACCATGATCTATAATAAGTAATAATTAATCAACATTTTTATCTCAATTTAAAATATATGGTTTGGGTACAATAGTTATAGACGATCTTAAAATATGACATAAAGTGATAGTTATATCTGCATTAGACTGCATTTATAGATCCTAATGCCGCAGAATTATTGTAAAGGTTTGTAATTTGTATCACGTATTTTGCATTATTCGAAGTAGAAGTAAAAAACTATGATACTGATGTTAAAATTTCATTAACGAAATACAAGTAAATTTTTTGGCTTACGTCGTGGGGGGGCATGGCCTCGTCTCGCGAAAATTTGAAACCCAAGTCCCCAGAATTAAGAAATCCTCAATGCAGTCTAAAATTTTATCCTGGAAGGATAGAATGAATAACTTTGTTTTCTAGTTTTTAATTCTTTCATAAACCACATTACATTTCCGATGGTCATATGTATTTAAAAGTAAAAAGTGAAATAAGAAAATAAGGTTTTTAAAACATGTCATGCCTAATCTTCGACTTAAACATTCAACCCTTCGAGTAAGATTTCGTAATTTAACATGGGCTCTTATAATAGATTCTATAATTTATTGTTAATATGCAAATAGTCGTTTCCAAATTCTTAAGTTTCATATTTTCAAATGCTTTAATGGACATTGATCATAAGGAAATGGTAATTAAAGATGGCAGCCATTATGAAAATAATTTCCTGATGGGAAATTCTACGTTGAAAAAAATATTACCTTTGCAGAGAATATTTAATGGCGGAACCCAAGAATTGCCCATTAAGCAGGCCACTTGTTTCACATGTGGTAATGCTGGAATTTTCCCGTTTTTACAGGTATACGAACAGTTACTAAATAACGTCCGAGGACAATCGTTTGATATCTGTACATTTTCCGAGCCGGATGGGCACTTTCTCTGACCTGAAAAACATACAGATTAACTATTATATTAAAAATAAACATACTAGTACATGTTGACATCACACTAAAAATAAAATAAAATAAAAATTAACTTGCGATTTAAACACGTTGAATTTCCCCATGAGATTGAAGTAGGATTCTCCAGACAGAACAACTGCTAAATATCTACATTAAACAATGTAACAATTGAAACAGGCGTTACTAACAATTGGCACTGTGCGTTACTGACAATTGAAACTGTACGTTACTGACAATTGAAACTGTACGTCACTGACAATTGAAACTGCGTTTCTGACAATTGAAACTGTACGTTACTGACAATTGAAACTGTGCGTTACTTAAACTTGAAACTGTATGTTACTATTAAAACTTAAGTTACTGACAAATTGACCACCTATTAATTCATCACTGTTTAAAATTTTACTGTTATTAAAATGATTTTACGATGCAGCCTGAATAGATATTACGAAGATAACAATAAGAGAAAGTATAAACATTTACACTAGAAACATGTTTGATTAATTTAATACACCCATAAAGCAACGAAGTGGTGTAACGACGATTTCTCTTACAATTAAAAAGAGTGAGGGATTACATATGATAAACAAAAACATGTCCAAATCACAATCCAGAAGGAAAGTAAAAACTTTGGAACTGACAAATGAGGTGAACTTCCACCAGGGAAGTGAGGCCGGCTCCTCCGGAAGGGTAAGCACCTCCTGTTTAGCTAGCTACATCCGCCACGTGTTAAATCAAAATTGTGTGAAAGAACCATGGAACTATGAGTCGTCAAATATATCCAGGACAATCCTGGACACAGAAACATAAAATTTATCAACAATACTGTGATGACGGCCATAAAACTTTTGAGGGCCTTGATAAGCCTAGGCTTGCAATATCCCTGAGTCAACAATTTATTTGCAAGCTGCCTACTTCGTTGTACAAAGTCCCTGTAGTGGGAACAAGCTCTACCATAGCGTATTCATTGGGAAACAAATACCCCATAAGCAGGAGAAGCAGGTATATTGCTGCATAAAAAAGGAAAGTAGACAATAAAAAAATTGAAGTCATCACGTTTGTCATAAAGTTTGAAATGTAGCCTTTCCTTTGCATCATACTTCAGGTATAAGTTTAAATATGAATCAGTCGTGTCTTTTAAGCTAACTAGGATAGATGACATTTACATAGTCTCCAAATTTAGAATTGTTAAGAAACAGAACGTCATCTATATCATGTATTTATTTGTATGTTGAGTTGAACGATTTGGCGACAGTCTTATCTTTAGATTTAACAAGGTTCTGCATTAATTCTGTTTCATAAGAATAAAGAAACAGCTCAGCAAGCAATGGTGCAAAGTTTGTTCCCATTGGTATACCGATTGTTTGCGGAAAAAACTATATTACCAAACACAACAAATATGTTATCTATAAAAAACTCCAACATTTTGATGATGGTATCTTCAGTATATTTTTCTTTGGATCATGTATAATTGATGTGTCATTGAATATTGTATACGTTTTGATGACAATTCATAAAAGAAACATTATTCCTGTTTGGAAACTGTTAGTATGGAAACTGAAAATTTATATGAGAATCCCAAATTTATTTTTCCGTACCTCTGAAATCAATATATTTTCTCTTTTATATATCTTTCTTCGTTTAAAGTTAGATGGATCAGGAAACGTTTTATGTTGAAACAACGTTTTATGTATACATAGTCGATAATAGACAGAAGAACGACAGGTTTAACACCTTGTCATCATCGCAACACATGTACAAGAATACTTTTTCCCTTAAAGTTCATTACAACTGCTGAGTCCAAAACAAAATGTCATACTTACGTATACATAATTTATCTAAATCCTCATTCCAGTTTCCGTCAGAACCACATGTTATAAGTCGAAAGGGGTTGGTCGGGACCGATGAATAGTCCGGTGTACAAACTATCCCACAACTTGACCCAACAGTTGGTGTCGGACAGTTGAATAATCTTCCTTGTGGTACTTGAACAGGGCAATAAACCGCTTCTAAAAGCGAACAAGATTAACGCTAGTTTATAAATTTTAAAAACAAAAATCAACCACAAATATACCGACCTATGACCAAATGATAATTTCAAAAGTTAAAACTTTGAAACTTTAAAAACTGACAAATTGAGTAAAACACATGGATTTAGCTAAAGAGGGGGGGGGGGCAATCCTGGTGCGTTACTCAATGCACCATGCTTATACAAATATTTTGAGTTTTTATCATAAGCTCACTAGAATATACTGTAAACGTATTTTATTTCGCGTGTTTGTATTTTCGAGGCAAATTCAGACATAGCCGCGTAGTTAAATTGTCGCCTTTTTAAAAAAATGCACTATAACACATTACGCATTATATAATTTTCGCGAAATAGGCGATATAGTACACTGCAAAAATAATACGTTTACTGTATGAAATTAAATTCAGTCTCAAAATTAATGATTGTTAAGACATAAAATGTCCTCTATATACCTATATGTGGAATTGAATGATTTGGCGAGTCTTTTCTCCAGATTTAACATAAATTCTGCTTCATGAAACCTTCAGTATTTTTGTAAGAAACGTTCAGAATCATAATTAATTATCATACACACAATATAAAAAACAAAAGCAGGAAACCATCCACGGTCACAATGATGTCTGAAACACACATGCATAATACGTAACTGTTCTAATATAGTGAAACTTTAATTTTTTGCGATCATTTGGTAACATTTTAGCATTTTAATACTATAAAAATAAGCCAGGTGGCAAAGTTATCGAGATACATTATGAAACGAGGTGTTATTAGACTACAATTGGGTTAATGAGCCTATCAACTTGTCAAAACATTTTTTGTCAATAGATCCCGACATATCACATATTTATCATTTTTTCAGGGAATATGAAATAAAATGATTTATGTAGTATTTTTATGGTTTTATTCTGGTCATAGCAATTTATACATAAATGTTATGGTGTTTGCTGCTGTTCTGAATGAAAACATGTATTTTCAAACTATGAAGCATGTTTTAGATATGATATAATCTTACTTTTGCATAACTTGTTTATATCAGTGTTCCACTGCACATTGCCGGATTTTCCAGAACATGATATTGTCGGGAGACTGTAATTATCTTTGACATAACCTTTTTTACACATGAAGAAACATATTGATCCTAGTTTGCCGTCACAATGGTTGAGGAAATCAACATTAGGGATGTCCATTGTGCATGTCTTCTCTGAAAAATAAAATAACAAGTATAAACGATGGTCGAGGCCTAATTGTAAAAACAAAGTAAAATCTTTTGATTTCTAAGTTAAACACGATCATTTTTTGTTGAAATATGTATGCACATAGTGAATATTGACATGACATTGCAGATAATTAACTCAATCCAAACAAATTTATCGATCAATGCTCAAATTATAATTCAGGGAGCAAAATTAAAAAATTGAAATATAGTGCTTTGGAAGGTTAAATGCCTCCTGTTAAGTAGGTTCGCTTGCCATTTGTGAAATCAAAATTGAGCATGACAGGAAAATGAAATTGTGTAACGTTAAGTATATCCATAAAAAATTAACATATAGAAACAGCATACATATCAACAATATTGTGACGACAGTCAGTTTCCGAGGGACTTAATAAGCCTATTCTTGCAAATCCCTAATAATAATAATATTTTAGCAGCTTTGTAGTTAAACATTTCCGAAGTAGGAACAAACTTGTTCGTATCATTTCATTATTGTGAAACAAATTACCGTAGGCAGGAAAAGCAGGTATATAGCAGCACTGTAAAGGAAAATTAAAAATAGAAGTTCTGAATTCATCACGTTTGTCATATAGTTAATAGAATCTAAAACAAACATACTTATCTATGTCCGAATCACAATCCAGAAGCAAAGAAAAAACATTAGAACTGAAAAGTGTTGTTTTGTCCTCAAACTTAAAATTATACCACATACATATTACTACTATTTTGATATTGCTGGAAATGTACTAAAAAGTATCCCGATATAAAATACACATCATTATGTATCTTACCTTTACATAAACCATCAAGCTTCTGATCCCATGTCATATTTCTCAGGCATCGTATTTTATCAATGGATTTGTTTTTTTCATACAAAGCATTACACGTGTAAGAACATTCTGCACCCGCATTTATAGCACAATCGGTTATTTGACCATTAGGCAAAAAGCTTTCACACACTGAAAAAAAATGAATCACTATATTAGAAATGTGATAAAAAAACATACCAACCGATGTCCAAATTATAATCCAAATAAGTAAATACTTTCGCGACTGGCAAATTCAGTTCATGATGTGGAAGTGAAGTCGGGTGCTCCAGAATGGAAATTTGTTCCTGTTTGGCTAGCTACGAATGTAATTCCTTATGTATGATCATTTAAGCCTATTAGAATTTGCAGAATTTTATTGATGAACATATACAATACAGAAAATTACTAGTTTCGCGCAAATTTTAAATTACATTTATTTCTTTTTAACTATCATAATTTATTTTTGATATGGTAAAAATAAATTATTCTACGATTTAACTGCTTTTATAACATCACCTTAAGAAAACTGGCTTCACATTTTACTTTCTTTTCATTACAAACTGTTTTATTAAATTCTTTTAGCTCATTGTTTAAACATAAACAGATTTTTCTCCATATACACATGTACGTTGAATTTTTTTTTAATTTTTCCACCTATTCGCTCCTTAACTGCAAACACAACTCAGATGATTTAATATATCTTTATTTGTTATACGTTGCTAGCGTTTTTAATATCAATGTTATATCTTTACATTCACCATCTAAAATTGTGAAATCTAGTAGAGTGGTTACACAGAAAATCTACTTAAATGTTTCAAGAAAGGTACCAATATGGAGCATTTGATGAGTATATCAGGGATGTATTTTCCAACAAAGGTATTATCTACCTGCCGTGTACCGTTTTTTTTAAATTTGTATTACAATAATGTATTCAAAATAATTTCAATTTTTTTAAAAAAAAATTCATAAACAGAACTTGAAATCGGACAACCTGTCTGATTGTGACAGTTTAAGCTGCCGCAGGTGTAGTTTTCTATCCGTGTGTTGTTTTGTGTCAAATCGTCAGCATACACAAAATATACTTAGTCGCGACAAATCGCTTACGGATAAAGATAATCAGCTCAATACATTACTGTTTTCACAAGTCTTTTTATCACTTCTTAGTTTTACTCCGTCTTCACAGGCACACGTTCTACCGGATGATGTCGGCAAACAAAATGTACTACAATAACCATTATTGTCTTTGCACGCAGCATTTTCTGAAACAAGAGAAAAATAACGACTTTAAACTTGATAAGCATTAATAGGATAAATTAATAAAGGTGTTTTGGTCTAGTAAGGAACGTTGTCTCTAGACAAACTGTCTTTTATCTAAAGTCCCGATCTATTCTAAATGGGATCTTACTCAAAGATAAATATCGCACACACATGCTATACTGGGTCCAGTTTCACAATCATTATCTAACCAATAAAAAAATAAAAAAAAAACCAAAGGAATCATATATAGTTGAAATAAGCTTGACTGATCACTAAATTGGCATCTTAAATTTCTCAAAACTATTACAGTTTAAGTTTAAGAAAATTTTAGTTTCTATAAGAGAGAATGCTTTACAAGAGAAATATAAATTTATCATAAACACACCTGCAATAATAGCATGTTATTGTTTTAAGCTAGAACATAACTTACCGGGTTGCTTGTTACCAGAAACTATCATAGATTCGATTCCTTGAATATATGTGATGTTTTGCATCCATTCAACTTCTTTCTTGGATGTTTTATCATAGCGATATATTTTTCTGAAGATTAAAATAGAAATGTTTGTATAATATAGCATAAACATGGCTATTTTTAAATATGTATATATATATGTAGTCAAATATGTAGTACAAAAAATGCTTGTAGCAAAATAACAATTGAATGTTACATGCCATAATCCTATCCCAATACCTATGATTCTAGTAAAACGTGGCGTAATGTTTATCAATAGTATATGATTTTAGTTTTCTGTATATCAGATATAAAATGGAAACTTTTTGTTTAATATATTCTGTCTTGCGAAAAAAACAAAGTTTATGAAAATGAAATAGATGTACAAAGTGTTTAGTTTTCATAGACCTGATCTAATTATAAAACGCCACAACCCTGGATGTTTAAAATTCCTAGTTTCGACATTCATCAGTTAAGCGGACTGACAAATCAGGTTAAACACATAAACTTCCACCAGGGAAGTGAAGCCGGGAGCCCTTGAAGAGTGAACGTCTCCTGTTTAGTTAGCTACACCCGTCAAATTGCGTGAAAAGAACATAAAACTATGTGACGTCAAATATATCCAGGACAATCTTGGACACCGAGAAATCATACTTTAATAAGTAATTATTATCAAAGGCAGCATGACATATTTGGTACTAGACATTTTATACACTTACAAGTAGATTTGATAAATGGACATAATAATTTATATGTGTAGTTCGGGAAGTGTAATTTAGGAAAACATATCTCAATGCTGAAGTATGACTAAAGTATTACTATAAAATGTACAACACATAACGAACAAGAGTGTTAGACACTAATAAGACTTATTTAACTGGATTTGTAAGAAGTAAAAATATTGTCATGTGAATTTCCAATGTTTGTTTTTTTTATCTTTTAATCTAGAGAATTATCAAGTGTAAATTAGTAATATAACATAAATTACTATTAAACAAATATTACATTTTGGTTGAAATTTATTTGAAAGTAAATGTAGGGAAGCTTAATAAAAAGACTAATTCATGACAGAATCACAATCCAGAAACAAAGTAAAAACTTTGAACTGACAAGTTAGGTTAACACGTGAACTTCAACCAGGGGAATGAGAACGGGGGCTCCAGAAGGGTAAGCACCTCCTGTTTAGCAAGTACACCTGGCACGACACGTGTGTAATCAAAATTGAGAGAACGAAACATGGAACGTCAAATATATAATATATCCAGGACAATCTCAGACACAGAGACATCAAACTTATCAACAACACTGTGATGATGGCCATGAAACTTATTGAGGGCCTTAAAAAGCCTGGACTTGCACTATCCCTGGGTCAACAATTTATTTGTTATCAGTATGCTTTTACCTTGACCCAAGCAATTTTTGATCTGATGTTAATCTTTAAAAGTAATTGCTCAAACATCATACAAACCTTCCAGAATACAATATAACAAATATGGAACTATCCCAAAAAGCAATATTGTTGACTCCATCCTTCATAGTGATAAACGTTCTCACATCATTTCCATCGATATTCATGGAATAAATATTTCCATTATGGTAATCTGACCAGTATATGCGGTCGTCTAAATAGATTGTAAACAAACAATTATAATACAGCTAGAATGGTTACTGACAATGACCTTGATTTTTGTTTTGTTGATCAAACATAGCCATAACGGTCCGTGTCCAAACACAAATACAAAAATCAAACACAAATGTGCCAGTCTATTTCCAAACCGCATTCCAAAAGTGAAGAGCAAGCGTTCTAGTCCATGTAAAAACCAAAATCCAAAAAAGAAGAAGGCTACAAATTTACAACTGGTAAAGAAAGCTTAACTCTTGAATTTCCACCAGAGAAATGAGACCGGGAAAATAAGCATCCCTTTTCTTTCTAGCTATACCTGACACGCAAGAAATAAAAAAACCATCTAATTTGAAATGGTAATGATCTGGATATGATACTAATAATTATTATATGACAGTTGACATTACCTAATTTTGATTGACTAAGAAAATGTTAAGCTGCACTGGACAAATCGTTATATTCACCGCGCAATTCTGCGCATGAAGTTAACATTATGGTCCAAATTGCTTTTGAGGTACCTAAAATAGACTGCGGTGATTCCACAGTGTCTAAAGATAGAACCAATAAACGCCGCCGTAAGCATTTGATGAGGCAATCAGAATTGACCTACTTAAAGAGCGTCGGATCTCATTGCATTTTCTGAAAATCATGGCGGACAAAAACACATCGTCGTCTGCTGTCGTTGATATGGATATATAGAAAAAGCGTTTCGCATAATCTAGAACACATACTAAATTAACTAAAAACATTTTACTGCAATATACAAATCATAATCCAAAAACGCAAAGCAAAATTTTACAGTAAAACACATAAACTTCGACAAGGAAGTGAGGCCGAAACTGAACAGTAAGCAGCTTCTGGTTAACTACACACTTATTGATACAAGAACAAAACCATTTGTAAATACATCAATTATTTTAAAGACAAAAATCTATGTGTTTTCACACACATTATTCATATTAGCCCCCCATATTATTTTGATTTCTAAAGAGATATTTTTGTGTTATTTACTTTCAGACGATGAAATGTGCCCAGTAAAATCTTACATGAAGTACAAAAGAGTATTAAATCCCAAGTGTAATCGTCTGTTTCAAAGAACCAGCAGGAATTCCAATTCTCTTCAGGGGTATGATGCGATCCGTTAGGACACAACTTGATCGGCAATATGATGTCAGAAACTGTAGGATTTTCAAAGAGATACACTAATCACTCGCTAAGGGCAGCAGCCGTGCATTTGTTAGACAGTACTGGGACATTTTCTAGTAGACATATAATGAGTGTAACAGGACACAAATCAGAATCCATCTTTAAACATACACGGGGTACACAACAAATATAAAGAAAAACTATATGTTTGGATAATCATTCCGATATTGTACAAAATAATAATATAGACATTGATCTAAATCAGGTTACTTTTGAGGCTCTATCAAACTCACAAGAAGACAAGCTTTTGTTGGAATTTGCAAAGCATACCGACGGAACTGATGAAATTTTTAAAGACATTATTCTTCCAGAAAATACTGAAAATGTTCAGTCACATTCGTCAGTAATCCTAGTCGAATCTCAACAGTAAACAGGACAACATATACCAAAATCAGCTTCCATATTATTTTATTCAAAATTGTTCGAATATACCCATTAATTATAACTTTGGAAAATGACTTTGAATAACTGTTGACTTTTAAAAATGTACATTTGTTACATTTCAGGTATATTTTATTGTTACCATTTTATTATTATTAGTATATTAAAGAAGCTGTTACGAATTGTTTTAAAGGACACTTGTCTGTTAGTCATATACCGATTTTTGATTTCGGTTAAAACAAGGATTTATGACCCCCCAAAAAATGTTATATTTACGACCTCGGTGAATATGACATTTCTTTTTGGGTCATAAATCCTTGTTTTAACCTCATCAAAAGTCAATAATTGTATATTATTATTCAATAATTTTCTTTTGGATATTAAAATTGTCAGACGAAATACTATAGATTTCTTTGAATTTGCGAGTATCTCATTTCCTAAAAGCCACTCCTCAAATGTGTAAATTACGACCAAAACTGGTGCGATTATTTAAATTCGAGATTGATAGCACATTATCTGCATTTCCTAAAAAGTTCTGCTTTGTTATATATAACTTCTACTGCCATTGTTGATTGCCGGCATGTTTTAAATTTGGCTTTTGAATTTTCCCGAATCTGGGAATATTCGCGTGATATATGGATTCGCAACAGAGAGTACTCGCGAAATTACGCGAAAATAAATCACTCGTGATTAAAGAGTAATCTACATTATAGAGATAGTTTGATGTCTAACAAATCAAGGTATATGATTGGTTTACTTGCCTGCGAAATCGATGTAAAATCGCCATATTTCGTCTGTGGTTTTCTTCAGAATAACACTTCCGGTTCCGTCCATATTCATTCTTCCTAAAAGGTTTTGATAGCTATCCACCCAAAATATGTACCTACAACATAAGTGATTGTTAAATCGAACATTTTAAAACGCAACCAATCGAATGAACATTTCGGATATAAATTAAAAAAACAAAATAAACATACTAATCTATGTTCGAATCACAATCCAGAAGCAAAGTAAAAACTTTGGAACTGACAAGTTAGGTTAGACATGTAAATCTCTACCAGGGAAGTGATGCTGGGTGCTCCGGAAGGGTAAGCACTTCCTGTTTACCTAGCTACACACGACACGTGTGCAATCAAAATTGTGTGAAAGGAACGTGGACTTGTTGGACGTCAAGGACAGTACTGGACAGAGAGACATCAAACTTATCAACAATTCTATGTTGACGGCCTTAAGAGAAAATACAACATTCATATATCGATGTAAAAATACATATGACCTGTCACTAGCTCTATAGTGTACTATTACTAATTTTCGAATCGCCCAATGTCATTTATTTTATATCCCGACGATTATAATAATGATTGTGTCATTTATTCTTTGTTATTTCTAACCAAACTTAAGGAACAGATGTATGCATATACTAGAATTGCATAATAATCTAATCATTTAACATACGGGCTATTTTAATTCATTATATTATTTTTTCTTCTCTTAATTATAAAAAATTCAAAAATTGCTTTTCTGAAATCTTGATATATATAAAAAGTCTATAGTCAATATTATGTGGTTTCGGTCCAACATATAACGAGTCCGTCTTTCTTATTAATTTCTTAATTCCCAACCCTATCTTTGTGGTTTAAAAAAGGAGGGTATATTTCTCTGTCGGTATCTCTGTTGATTGAATTTTCACAAAGTATACCATTTGCTGACTCGCTTTAATGTAAATTTGATTAAAACTTGTTTCACTATTAGCAGCTGACTCTCGTCATTGTAAATTTAATTAAAACTTGTTTCAGTACTTGCATCGGTTCGGAATGAAATTCTGAATCAGTATACTCGAACTAAAATTGTGAAAATCCAAATACTTATAGATGCTGAAATGAGAAACATAGAAAAACCAACATATATTTTTTACCAATATAATGCTCCCTAAAGTAATACTTTAAATGATTAAACGTAGCTTAATTCTTGAGGAATTTAAAAAAAATGAAAATGGGAAATCATTTGAACATTGACAGGTATGTTTGTGGGGAATTTTTATTCATTCAATGTACATATAGCTTATAGTTTACCCCTTTTTAGAATGAATCAGCATATAATCCTTTGATCCTTTCAGTATCGTTTTCTGTCTCCATTCTCTACCCTCCATCTGTCGTAGAACTGCTATATATCCAGTTGTTTGATAACCATAGTGTGCGAATACCAAGATATACACATTCCCCGTTGTCTCGTCAATAGCTAAACTTTCAATGTAGCCTTCAGCTTCAAATAGTAGATACAACTTTTTTAAAACAAAAACTGGATAGATGGACGGATGTATGTTTGTATGTATTTACAGTCAAATCTGTCTATAAACTCCACCCAAGGGAAACAGTAAAAGTTGTCTTTTATAGGCAGGTAACCGTTATATATAGGTCAAATAATGTAAATAAAAAAGCTGGTATAGTTATAGCGGCCTTTATAAGCAAGTGGCCACTTATAAGGAGGTGGTCTTAAAGGTAGGTTGGACAGTATGTAAGTACGTCTGAACATAATTTATTAAATACATGTATTAGAGAGGAGTTTTAATGGAAAGCATGTACAAGGCATCGGATTTAATCGGAAGTTCTTTAAATTGTATTGGAACCAAAGACAAACAGGTACATCTTCAAACCACAATCCTAAAAACAAACTGAAAACATTGAAAACTGAAAATTAATTTAAACAGGTGAGTACTGTTTATGAATATACATAATGATCTACAAAATTTATGAAAGAGATTTATAATGTTATTAAAGTCACGTGTGTAATTCAATGATAATTTTATAAACAATAAAGCACCGTTGTATTAGGGAGGACTTGTGGAATTATTATCTTTATAGTTTAAATACATTTCTTAAATTTCTCTCAGATTCTCTTTTTGGATTAAGTTTTTGTTATTATTATACAATACAGTATAACATAGCAATATTACCAAAAAAGACAACATGCCAAACAATGTTTAAAACACAAAACAAAAATCAAAGCAAAATAAACTCATTGGAAACTGGCAAAGTAATGTAAGCATGTCAAGTTTCACAAGGCAATTGAAGTAAGGTGTTTCGGAAGAGTCAGTACATCCAGTCAGTTTACGATTGTGATACTAAACTTTTACAACTTTCTTTACGTTATTCCCTGAAGGGGGAAATCCTTTTTAAAAACGATAATATAAAACTGGCTCAGAGTCATTATTTCGGCTTTACAGCCTTTATCAAGACACTAGATAATTTATTACATTGTATTACATCTTTCCATCCACTTCCATCTCTATTTAAGAAAAAAGTTATTTTTGTTTTTTTTTCTGAAATAGGGACGGAGGTGGGTGGAAAGATGTAATACAATGTAATAAATTATCTAGTGTCTTGATAAAGCCAAAATATCGACTATGAGCCAGTTATATTATCGTTTTTGAACTTTTACAGACAAAGAAAATAATAACAATATACTTACAATTTCTTGTAATAATTGTGAAATTTTGGCCATTTAGTTTCGATCTGCATAATTCAATCCCATCTACCAGCCAATAAACAAACTTATTTGTTGCATCATAAGTTAAATCACTTATTAACCCAAACTTCGTATTTGTTATGTTAACAGCCATAATATCAGCGACTGTTACGGTTTTATTCAGTGGCATATGGTACATCCTACTGTTGTAATCCACAATTAAGGCAAAGTCATCAGTGTACAGAACTAAAACAAACAATCAGATATCTTTTTGTAAAATTTTATCATTGCATATGTGATGCTAGCCTCATTCAAGCTCATTGTCTTCAACTGGATTGGAGAAGACAACCTTAATACCGAGTACTTTTAGTTGAACTACGTGAAGCTATCAAAATAGCACACACCCACACAAACACACGCACATTTTTATCTATAAAGATGGTAATTTCTTGTCTTGTTTCAGTCATTTCCGCAATTTTCTGCATTGCGTTGCCTTTTACAAAGCTCGTATTTTCCATTCAGAAAATGATTTTGTTATCGGTAAAGCGTTCAAAACATATATCAAATCCAAGTACGAATTACAACCTAGAAGTAAAGTAAACACTTTGGAACTGACAAATCAGGTAAGACTTATGAAATTCCATCAGGTAAGTGACGACGGGTGCTCCGGAAAGGTTAGCGCCTTCTGTTAAGCTAGCTACATCCGTCACTTTTGTAATCAAAATTGTGTGAAAGGATCATGGGGCTATGTTATTTTTTTCTCCAATAATTGTACAGATCCTAAAGGCTCTGCGGTACACTATGAAATGATTATCATATTGTAACTCCTTGAGTAAGAAACTATGAAACTCATTTAATGTCTGTATACTTACAAAGAACGTAAAATGCCAGAGAAACATTGTTGTGCATATCTTTTTTGTTTGAATATTTGTATAATAATAAGATGCAACAGAGATATACTTCAAGCAGACTTGTTACGCCTGTGATGACATTAGTCTAGGTATGAATTTCCTTTGTTCTCGTTCTTTATCTTTATAAAACAGGCTATATAAAAAGACTTGTTTATCAATTTAAAGAGTAATTTATAAATGCCTTACCAGTTCCACATGTTTTTCCATCTTTGTTTTCTTTGTAACCAAAAGGACAACTACATGTTGGTCCTTCGGATGTAGGAATGCAAAGGAATTGACATCCTCCATTGTCGCCCTCACAAGGTGCTATAGAAATAAGGAAGATTTTTAAATTGCTGCCTTATGATAAATTCAATTGACACGATAGCTAACATGGCGTTTCAGGGTACGATGCAGAAAAGGCATAAAAGAGAGTTTGGCAGATACACCAACAACTTGTCCTTCAGTTCATAACCATTTGTATATTTATTATATTCTTTCAAGTATAACATTTAAGTGTTCGTTTTATCCCCTGTTTAGGTTTCCTCATTGTTAAGGAACAACGGTACAACTCAAGATAATCATTTGATCTCCTATGTAACCATGTGATTGTGATCAAATTGCATTTTAATATGCATGCGTTATATATAATATTCGCAACTGCTCCACCAACTATTATGGCAATATGGACTTTGTACATGGATATCATCGTCTTATATTCATGGTTTATTGACAAGGCTGTGTGTAGGGCAAGCAGTTTGATCACATAAGTTTTCAATATATTTACATTAAGTATTATACATTTCGTGTAATGATTACAGTATACTAAGGTTTAAGAAACAACCGGATTTCTGTTATAATAATTTCTCCTAATTTTAAGAAATATATCTTATTAGTTATTAACACTTACCACGTGTTTTAGTCTGCGTTCTCTGGTCGAAATACGTCATACTTGTCACGTGACTTCCGTTTGTCACTGCCAATACCGTTGACTGGTATATATATTTACCCTTATCTTCTACTACCACCGCTTTTATATCGTTATTGTAGATCCAAAGTGCATAGTCCTGAAAAAACAATATAATCAGGAGTTAGGATCTTAAACTAGCACGTACTGATTTGCAATTTGAACTTATGTTCCAAAGGCCGCAACTCATTGGAAAATGCGAATAGAAACTAGGATTCTCCTATAAATGTGATTTGCACAAAGTTTCTTAAAATGATTTTTGAGGTTTCTAAATGAGGTTTTGGGAATTACTCCAGGCTAGAAATGTCGGGACAAACGGAAGTTAGAATTTAATATCATACTCTTTTATTTTATTAATGTCTATGGATTAATCTATGAACAATTTCGTGTATGCACTCAGGGTGACTTTATCGTGCTAGGTCATAGAGAAGCGTACCGCTGCCCCAGTCCAATATACTGATACCAGGCGAACTAGTATAGACCAACGGCAAGGAAAATTCACTTTCGCACATGTGGTCTGAGCGGGAGTCGAACTTACAGCAGTGAGAGACCCTGGATTTGAAAACTGACGTCTTATCCAATAGGCGTATTAAACAGAGACGGATAAAAAAGGAAATATAAAAACAAAAACAAACCTTTCCAATCGATATCCAAAACAAAGTAAAACAAAGTAAAAACTTTGAAACTGACAAATTAAGTTACATACACTAACATTTACCAAGGATAAGAGGTCGGGTGTTTTACATGTACTTAAGCTATTATGAGGAATTAAACAAACCTTATATAGATATAACGTGTTAGCAGATCTTGGAATATAATCGTGGTATTTTATCTCTGTCCGTTTAATGTCCGTTGTAATTTTGACGCTTGTCATCTGACCTGAATCAATCCAGTATAATCTGAAATAAAAAATACAAGACCAGGAATTTCAAGAACTCATTTTAAAAACCATGATTGAAGTGAGGCCGGGTGCTCCGGAAGGGTAGGCACCTCCAGTCACACCTGCCATGCGCGCAACCAAACCCGTGCGAAAGGAACACGGAACTATGGGACGCCAAACACATCCAGGGCAATCCCGGACACAGAGACATCAAACCCGTCAATAACACTGCGGTGACGGCCACAACATTTTTTTGTTTGTTGACATTTGTTTAATTTAGATCATATTATTTGATAAATTGACACTGACACTAATATTAATGGCTTTGTTTCAGAGACACCAATTGGAAATCCGATATGACAAAAAGCCACTTTCTAGAATGCAATTGGTCATATCGCTCAGTTATGTAATTATAGCTTTCGGTAATTTTTTTTGACAAAATGAAACAAGTCATCAAGGATGTCATATACTTTAATTTTGATGTAGCAGGCTAATTTTTAAAAGTAATAGGCAGTTCATTGACACCAAAAATTTAATTAGACTTCAGCACCTGGAATACAACATAGCCGGCATTTGTTTTAGAGAATAGCCGCATTTTTCACTGGCTACAGGCTTTTATTGACATCCTTGGTCAAAGCGTAATAATATTCGCCGGTCAATATCATTTGACTTATATACAGGTTCTTCCTGGTATGATATGCACGAAACTGGAGTACCCGGAAAAAATCGTCAACCTTTTGCCAAGCAAACTGGCAAATGTTTTCAAACTCAAATGTTTGTTCTATCGGAAGTGCAAGTCGACCCAAGGTGGTGATAGATCCAGTTATCCGTTAATCAATGCTTTAAACACATCATGTGCTATTATGTGCAGTGAATGTAATAATACGATTTTTACGTGTCAATTTCATCAATCAAAATAAAAAATACCACTTTATCTTCAAATCACAAATCAAAATTAAAGCTTTTAAAAATGACTGAACGTCATCAATTAAAACGTGATCTGTAACCAGGAAAGTGGGGCCCAGTGCACCAGAATGGTATACTATATTTTGTACCGGTTATACACGCTGTCATACGCCAGTCCTGTTGGTTTCGTCACAGATGAACTGTCCACGATCGTTGTTCTATTAGATCCCTTTATTGTTCCCATTTCGATCTCGTATGAGTACATATTCTCTTTCAAAACCCAGAACAAAAGACTGAAAAATGCATTAAGAATTATGAATGTGTATAAACATATTCAAATATTCGTTTTCCGTTGAAAAAATAGCTCTTCCATTAATCACTATTTGCCACGTTTATTTTTGACCAATCAGATAACAGAAAACAGCCTAGCATTTATTATTTGACCGATAAAGTTTTTGCAGCACGTCGTTTATGAAAATGTATTGAGGATGACAGTCTGTTCAGCAATTTATCAGTCGAATAACAACTACAAAATTGCGTTTTGATAGAATAAGGATGGGTAAATATAGGGTAACAGAAGAGCCTCTTGATAAACGGAAAACTAAAACTACGTGTTACTACAGCTATTGACATGTTAAGTTTAGAAACAGTTTTAAGTGTCTCTAATTAAATAATTGTGTTTATATACCTTAAAATCTTATAATTTAATTCAATTGTAACCTAAGTTCCGTCTAGTCATAATTCGAAATTAATTATAAACATAACATGAATTTTACAAACTACCATAATGATATGTTATTGTATTGCTCCATCAAATCAAACACAAACATACCAGTCCATATTCAAATCAAAATTCAAATATAAAAGAAAAACTTTAAAAACTGGCACACTAGTTTCACGCCTGAACTTCCGCGAGAGAAGTGATTCGGGGTGCTCCAGAAAGGGTAATTAACTCCGTATTCAAAATTCAGAATTTAAAGAACAGGGGCCGATAGGATTGTCAAATAATCCAGGGTAATTTTAGATACAGAGGGATCATATATATTCATTAACAATATTATGACGACCACAATATTTTTAAGTTAAGGTTTGCTCTTTATCCCACACCCAATATTTTTTTTTATTTAATGTTGCTGTATTGTGACACATTGGCTATTAAAACTAAACAAGAATAGCATGCGGTGATACATTTGTAACAACATAAATGGTACTAACTTATCATAAGGATTTCCTGTGAGGTATTCAAATGACTTTGTCACTTCTTTGTACTGGTATTTAGATTCAAATCCTGTAAGCAAATCAAGCAATCGAATACGATTACTATAGTGGTCAATATCTGACCAATAAAGTCCTTCATTTACCCAGTCAAAGAATAGTCCTGCAAAATAAAATGTAAACACCAAGCCATTAATATTTTTCAACTTGTGAAGAAGTCGAAGAAAGGATATTTTAACTTGAATTCCGTTCGTTCAGACTTTTCTTGTCCGAAGTAACTTTACAAAACCATGAAACACTATTTTAATTTACAAAACTTGGTCGAAGCATTGAGGTTGATAGGAAATGTGTACGTCATTTACCCAAGTTAGTTTCCTGCGAGTTATGGTCCTTTGAACGTAAGTGAATGTCACAAAAACGCCAGTAGCTGAAGTGGGGAAATTAAAATCTTTGCGTATGAATCTATCTCTCTCTATCTTCCAAATGCAAATGGGAACGCTTCTATAATGCAAGGTTGGGACAGGTTCCATGTATTTCAGGTTTTTGGTGGACGAGAAATCCCATCAAATTACCTCTTGTCGTTACGTAAAACTATCAACTCTTTTCAGTGAAACAAGTTAACATTTGTACTTTTATATTTTGTAATATACTATTTAACCTTGTACTTTGAAACGAACCCCTTGTTCCCATAGTTACAAATATTACCTATTACGTCATTAGTAAAAGTGACGTTATGTTGACGCCCGGTGATAAGGTCGTACTTTTGTACACTCCTGGTAGTGTTATTCCAGTAATAAACGATTCCTTTATTAGAGTCAGCTTGGAGATAATGGATATTATCCAGTTTATTGACTACACAGTTAGGCTTCGTGGTATTAGTGTTTATAGCTTGTATATCTAGTACACATATATTGCTTCCGTTTGTAAATAATATCCCCTTCTTTGATAATATGTGGCCGGCTGCAATAGAAAAGTATATATTTTTTTCAAATTGAAAAACGATGTAGTCTATAACCGTATTCATATATAACATTAAAAAACCAAATATACTAATCCATGTCTAAACCAAAATTCAAAATCAAAGTAAAAAAATTGAGGCTAGCACATTCAGTTAAACCCGAAATCTTTATCCATGGTAGTGAGGTCAGGTGCTTTCGAAGGTTAAGCACCTCTTGTTTAGCTCGCTAAACCGTCATGTATGTAATCAAAGTTGAAAATGAAAGGAACTTGAAACAATGGGACATCGAATATATTCAGGGTAAGTTTGGATACAGAAAAATCGATTTGTACACAGCATATGACCGTGGTGTACAAAGTAAATACACAGTATTGACGAGTCTATGTCAATGAAGGAAAGACTTAAAATGCAAAAAAAAAATGTTTAGTGGTATTAAGTATTACCTGCATATAAAGGACCATCAAAAACTTGTATATGTTGTTTTTTTCGACAGGTGGCCCTTGTATACATGTGAAATACAGAGCTAGCATCCATATAGAGGTGTCCTTTAAGGCTGTTTCGACTGTATTTCCAGAATACATTAGTACATTATATGACAGTTGTGTACATTGTAAAATGCATATTCTTCGTAATAAAACTGTACCAATTAGGAACGGCTTGAAAATGAAAATGCAAAAATGTTAAATGGTATATAAGCATTCTTTATGTTGCCAATGACTTTTCTAGACACCATAGTTATAATCAACTACCTGTACAGTTGACGCCATCTTTGTTCAGTTGGTACCCTTCTTTACAAACACATCTAGCCATAGTCGGTGTGTTGATACAGAAATGTTGACATTTCTTTAAGTTACATCTATCTGTCAAAACATACAAATACATGTAAGATCAAAATAATATTATGTTTTATATGTAGCTGGGGGTCTAGCCACTTGCTTTGATGAGATGCATTTATAAGTTTTGAAGAACCCATGGTATCTTATCTGACTAGTTAAACATTTCTAATAAACTAACTTGTGGTGAGTTTTATGATTTAATTACTTTTATATTTCCAATATAACTGTATCCCTTTTCGATCAAACATACACGAGAGAAGTCGTTGAAATACGATTGGGGTTATGACCTTTGATGCGTAAGACCACGATAATAACTATTACGCAATCAGTTATATATCCGCAACTTAAACTGTTACTACATGGAATGTTAAAAAAAACACTTATAGTAAATATGGTTTTAATTTTAATATTAAAATTCTTAATTACTACATGTATAAGTAAAATGTTCAATATTTCTTTGACTGTGACAAATCGGGGGCGGAGCCAGACAACAGTACATGCCTACCAAAAGTTTAACACTAAGCTAATGAATTAGCACGAATTCTCGGTGTCTCTGTGTTACCTATGCTTCGAGACTTTTATGGCAGGTGCTTTCTATGTTTTGGCAGCTTACCGGTCACTAATTGACGTATCGCCGGCCCCACCAACAATGTTCTGACACTGGCCGCCATCACGGTACCAAAGCAGAGTCACCGCAACTAATGATATTCTAGTGTCAGTAACGTCATTAAACCGCGCAATTCAGGCCGAGCTTTCATTCTTTTTGCGTGTAATTCAAGCATGTCGACCCTCTGTCGGAACATAGTGGGCGTGGCTGGCGATCCGTCAATTATCCATATATCGGCCACTTGATGGCGCCTTTTCGTAAGCTCATAGTTGACTTTCGACAGGTCTGTACTGCTCTAATCAACTTTAAGTTAGCGTCATCGATATCACCAGTAGAAAGTGTTTTCAAGGTTTGAGGTAAATATTGGTACAGAATATTTGTTTAAAAAAGGAAAATATAAAAAATAAAAAGATGTACTTGTGATTGACGTCATCTGTATATCAGGATCAAAAACCGTAGCAGTGACTGGTTCATGTTTTACGAATCCATACAGTTCTGTGTTAAAATTATTCACATTTATACAACCAACCATATACATGAATTTGAAGCTGGCACAAATGTGATCCTTGAAAATAATACAAAAAACAACAAATGTAAAAACTTTAACAAAATAAACATGTTATAAATAGAATGGGGTGTCATTTACAAACAAATTCCAATCGGGAAAATTTGAACTTGAAGTGTAAGAACTATACTACCGTGTAAACGACTAAAGTATTCTTTGATATTTTGTCTTGAATAACCTAATAAAACCGTAGTATAGTTAAACATTGACCTGTCCGCTTGACCTTTGATTTAATGAGTATTGACTTGGAATCTTAACATTACACATGTATTGGGTGGAGCCTCCGATATGAAGATTCCTAATGAAAGTTCAAACGGACAGGTCAAGGTTGTTAACCTTTTTTATATGTTGTCGTCTGATTATTTACAATTATAAGTGCATTGATTTTTGAGCATGGGCGGACATGATCGAGTGGTACTGTCAATGGCTTTCTAAGTCAGGGGCTGTTGGTTCGAACCTCACTCGGGACTTTGAAATTTTCTGAGATGAGTTTCATCTCTTGCCCATACTAGAGCTGTAAAAAGCTTGTTACTCAGTAGTCTTTCGGATGAGACTCTAAAAAACCGAGGTTCCGTGTCTCAGTGCACGCAACAGACACATCTGTAGAGTTCGAAAAAGAGTAGGCTATTATTTGTGGCCGCTACAGATGACGCTTACAACTAGAAGAGATCGAAACAGACTGAGCAAAGTAGAACAAGTATCTGAACTTTTGTTTTAGAATGTAATTTGTGTCAGGGACATAAATTATGTCCGCCGGCGTAGTTCCGTTTTTCCTTTGGATATGGGATAGAACAAGTAGAACTTTTCCCGTAAAAGAGACCGCGGTGGCCTAATTGATAAGACGTCAGTCTACAAATCCAGAGTCTCTCACCGATGTTAGATCAAGCTCGAGCCCCGCTTAGACCACATGTGAGAAAGTGAATGTTCCTTGCCGTTGGCCTTTACTGGTTCAACTGGTATCAATATAATGTGACTGGGGGAGTGGTTTGTTTGTTTGTTTGTGGCGTACTGACTCTGTGAGCTAGCACGTTAAAATCGCACTGAGTGCGTCCTAGTACAAAGCAGGCCATACAACACACTCGCACTTCACATGCATATACCAACAATCCCTAGAGATTAAAAAAAAATTCTCGTCGCGAATAGCTGAAAAATTGCTAAAGCGATGTTAAGCAACATTCAACCAACCTATTTGCTGAGAATATGATTTGTGTCAGGGAGATAAAATGAGGCCCACCAGCGTATTTCTGTTTTTCGTTTGGGTATGGGATAGAACAAGTAGAAGTTTTTCAATAAAATTGCGTTATCTTAAAAGTTAGGGGTCTACCTGCAGTTTGCTTCCGTATTTCCATTGGATTTGGGATAGAACACTTAAAATGTTTCTGTATTAAAAACATTATCTGAGATTTTCTCTGTAGATATGGTAAATGACCACATGGGACACTGGTGTAATCCATTGTGAACTGACACATTCAATGTACAAAGGATTTTGTGCGATTTAAGCCAAAATGAAATACTTCATGCATTACAGAGTATACCTTGAAATATATAAACGAAGACAGGGAATAGGCTAAACCTGCTGAATGCAACGTTCTATTGAGGCCATTGTATAATATAGATTCTAAAGTCCCTGACATCGAGTCCGCCCAGAATATTTTTCCTCCTGCATGGTCCACAACAATATAGGAGGGAGATGATAAGCCACTTGCAACCAGCGCTCTACGTTTCTCGCCTAAAAGGTTACAAACTTCAATTCGTGGAGTCGGTCGAAGGTCCGAAAAAAATAAATACCTGCAAAATAAAATATAAAGTTGAGTAAAAGTTTTTGATTTAATCAACAAGAAACATGTCAATCAATGTCCAAATCACACACAATCCCAAAGGAAAGTGAAAATTGGCATATATTTATACCCGAGGCCGGCCGGGTGCTCCGGAAGGGGGAGGGTAAGCACATCATGATTAGCTAGGTACGCCCGCCACATGTGTAATCAAAAGTGCCAATGGAATGAAAGGAACATGAAACTATGGGACGTTAAATATATCCAGCTTAAACTTTAATACAGAATCATGATATTTATTAACAATATAGAGTTGAAAATCAAAAAAATATTTTGATCATTTTAATAACTTAATTAGTCTAAGCTTGTGATATTTCTGCGTTAACAATTTATTTGTAAGTAGGTGCATTAAATAAAGTTCTTGTCATGAAAACAGATATTACCAAAGCTTATTAACTGCGAAACAAATTTATTTCAAAATAATCCACTTCTTCATAAGCATCTTTGTGACAAACGTTTTCCAAATATTTAAAAAAAAACATTATTTGTATTTGACTCATAAAGCAAGAGGTTGATTGACGGATTGGATTGGTTTTTACGTCTAGGTCAAGGTTATTTCACGTCACGCACTCAGCATAATGTATAAGGTGGGTTCGTTAACGTACGTGCCCAGCCGGGTTTTAAGGTCACACACGAATGACTAACTGTTTGAGAGAGAAAGATAGAATTAGATGTACTCAGAGAGAGAGAGAGAGAGAGAGAGAGAGAGAGAGAGAGAGAGAGAGAGAGAGAGTTACCCAGATTCAGGATCAATTGCTAACGCTTGCGGTGTAATTAACATCGTTTCTATAATGTTTCTACGCATCGTCTTATCTCTAGTAAAAACAGGATGTACCGCAATCCAATTATTGTAGTCATCAGTCCAATATATGTTGTGTGATATCCAATCAAACGCAATCTGTACAGCTGACCCGGAAATGCCGTCACTAATGACGTCATGTGTTACTTTCGATACATCTAAATCCAAATTGAAATTGTTGATTCTAATAATAGAATTCAAATGAGAATCGAAGTAATACAATGATTGGTTCTGGGTATCCACCGCCAGACTAGTGGCCTTGGTGGTACTGTCATTAAATTTGAGATACTTGTTAAAATGTATATTTTCACCCTCCAAATCTGCCGGTTTTCCTACTACTGTTGCTAAGAAGTTAGGATAATTACCCAGTGAAAATACAACTCCTGATCGGTTTTGGTTTGCATCTGAAAAAAGAAAGTATCATTGTATTTACGGCAGGATTAGTTGAAAAAAAGATACCACGTGATCATGATTAGGTTACAATGGGATTTGTCGCTGTACCAAGTGATACACACCACTAAAATTTGTGCAGGACGTTTTGTAGATTTCCCGGGATAATAAAGGTACCACGTGGTATAGCAGCGAGTCCCCTTGGTATTGGATACAGCAAGATTAAAAAATGTTAAAAGGAGACTATGTATTTCAAGACCGACTATCTTCGGGTGACTCTTCTTGCAGAGAGTAGACACCCTACTTTGAGCCGGTGTCTACTGGAACCTTAAACCCTAATGTTACCATTGGACATGTTCACCTGGTAGCTATTGGTACAGACCATATGATATTTAAAACTGGTTTTGTTTTGCACAACAAAAATAGCTCAAAATAATGTGACTAAGGGGCTGGTATGCTTTTCTGTGGCGTACTAAGATCGCGCTTGTGCAAAGCAGACCATTAAACACACTTGTACATCTCATGCATACACAAACTTGTTCTTAGTTTATTCCTTAGAGATTAATAAACTTGCGAATAGCTGAAAAATGCTGATGTACGTACCGTTAAACAACTTTACAACCAATTATCCATATTTTACCCACTTGGGTATGAACTGTAATACGTGTAGTTTCAATTAAAGTGGGTTCCTATCTATATTATTTAAAAAGGATTAAAATATTTGCACGTAATTTTTGTATAGTTTCAATTTCAAAGACGTAATATATTTTAAGTTGGGGTTACATACCAGTTCCTGAATAGACATCGGGATATCGATAACAAAAAATACTGCCTAAAACAAACACTATACTTACTTTATAGACAAACAACTTTGAGCTGTCCGTTTGACCTTTCATTTAAATTTTTAACACGGACCAAGTATAGGTTAATAACGTTGACCTGTCGGCTTGACCCTTAATTTAAATATTCATTATGGACGAGTTAATTTAAGTAATAGAAATACTGAGTGTATATTCCGTATATATGATGTGAACACTAATCATGGACAATGTGTATATGTATTAACTGTGAATCCTAACACTACCTTTGTATTGGGTGGACCCTCCTATATATGAATATTCTAATGAAAGGTCAAACGGACAGGTCAATGTGGTTTACCTATACATCTATGTATAGGGAGCACAGGTGTTTTTGTATACATCATGAGATATCATAGATTGCACGTTTGGTAAGCTTTCGAGAACTACATGTAGATAGCAAGCTGCCGAAAAGCTGTCATTGAGATATAGGAAACATCGTTGGTTGGTTGGTTGAATGTTGCTTAACGTCGCATCAGCAATTTTTCAGCTATTCGCCACGAGCACTATTTTTATTAATCTCTATGGATTAATCTATAAACAGTTCCGCGTATGCATGTGAAGTGTAAGTGTGTTGTATGGTCTGCCTTGTACTAGCGCGCACTCAGGGCGACTTTACCAAGCTAGCTCACAGAGTCAGTACGCCGCAGACAAGCGTACCACTCCCTCAGTCCATTTACTAATATCAGGTAAACCAGTAAAGGCAAACGGCAAGAAAATTCACTTTCCCACATGTGGTCTGGGCGGGACTCGAACTCACAGCAGTGAGAGACCCTGGATTTGAAGACTGGCGTCTTATCCATTAGGCCACCACGGCCTCTATAAGTAACAAGGGACCGGAATAAGCTGTTGATTCGGCAATAATGCTTAGCTTATATAATTAGTGTAACTTTCAAATGGTCTGTATTGCTGATCTTGTTTATAAAATAATTAAGTTATCAAGTCTGTATGCAATAAACAGTTTTATACGTTTTCAATCAAATATAATTAATTTTGATCTATGACAATTTCACATTCAACATAGAATTCATACCTTATAAATTTTATGGCCCTAATCACAATATTGTTGATAAGTATAATGTCTCTGCATCCAAAATAATTCATAATATATTTCACTATTTGACATTTCATATTTCTTTCATGGTCATATTTTATTACACACGTAACGGATACATCTGGCTTTAAAACGAGTGCTTGTCAAAATTAAACATTCAGCTAATGAAAAAAAACGTGGAAACTCATCTGCTGAGTGGCCAAGATAGTAGATGAATGGCTGCCTAGCCGAAATAGAAAGCATCTGCCGGAAAGCTGTCGAGATATATCTGAGATGAGCTACGTATTTGCGTTTTATTTTCTGAATGAGATGGTATGTACCTTGGTGCTCATTTATTACGACAAAATGCATACTTAACAACGGTATATGACATGATAGAAAATTTATTGATTTTAATATCTAAAAGCTTGAAAAACATGTGCTCTGCCGGACATGAATTAAACAGTAATTTGTTAGCTTAGTGTTTTTTCATCAAGTCAGTACTTAATATATACAGTACAATATGTATGAATTAAGTCCACATTTCAAATAATTTTTTGTACATTAAAACATTTGAATCGCATATAAAGTATATTTCACTGACGAAAGCGATTATCCTCAATCATAAAGACAAAGGCGTGAATTTACACCCTTCCCCTTTCGGACAACTAGCAATTGCTCAGTTGTGCACTTAATAATATTGGTGTTTTTGTCCCAGTCAAGAATATTTTATTTATATCGAGACATCATCAGCTATAGGTGAAATGTCACACATGTTTACCTCTGTAGTGTGCTTTTTAGCTTACCATGTCAAGGAATATCGATCTATTTAAAGGGACCCAGTGACTTTCATTTTTAAATGTCATGTAGTTTGTCAATAGACAGCCACTACTTATTTTTAAGTCTTGTCAGACCCTGCCAAGGTTCCAACCTTAGCCTTATATATACTCTAGCAACTGAGCCACTGTAATTGTGCTCTGTTTGCATTTGTCGTTAGCCTATATAAAATTATTATTATATGTATCTGGTGTCATAGCAACTATGAAAAAATCACATCTCTTCCAAGCAAACACGGTATATTATATTTATGACGATCGTTTCACCATATTGCATTTTACAGAGAACAAAACAAACTTACTTTGACATGTCACCAAGCCTATCAATACATAGAGCCCCAAAACTGAAATTATCCACATTGCCATTTTGTGTATTTTCCGTCTTAAGAAGCCATTGTACAGACTATAAATACATTATCGTGACTTTAAAATAGTATGTGACAATAATAGTGCAATAAATACCCTTCACATTATATTATACGGGTGAGTTTATTTAAATGGTAATTATTGTTGATTGAAACTGTGAATAGATGCTTTACGGACTAGTTAACACGGAAACCCATATATAAACGAACTTGTATACAGTTCATGTATCAACCTCCATATTAAATCTACAATTGCACATGTATTGTTCAGGTTTTCCACCGGTTATTTCTTCTTTTTTCTCTCCGAGAGGTTTTTGAGAGCATGAGAATTGTCGTAAATTTGAAAAGTTGGAGGCCTAGCAGACGACTTTGTTTAGTTTTTTTCTGTTATTGGTTTACAAGTCAACATTGACCTGTTCGCTTGACCTTGAATTTTGATATAGGAAGTCCCATCCAATACATGGGTATTGTTAGGATTTCTTAGTTAACAAGTAAACAAAGCATGTTTGTCATAGTGTAGAGGAAATATACACGTGTGATACCTATACGTTAATGTACTGGTCTATAATAAATTTTTAAATTAAAGGTCAAGAGGACAGGTCAATGCTGTTGACCTATTATTGTTTTGTTCTATTTATTTTAATATATCGCTTTAAAAAGTGTTAAAACTGTATAAAATTTACATAAATAAAATTGTAAATTTGTTCGGAAACATATTTTCATTTAATACGAAAATTGCAAAGTGCTCCAACTTTCCTTCCAGCTGATCACATCACTACGATAAGTCAGTTGGTAGAGTGCTTAAGTGAAGTGGTGGGCTCAGATCTGATCAATCAATCAATCAATCAATCAATCAATCAATCAATCAATCAATCAATCAATCAATCAATCAATCAATCAATCAATCAATCAATCAATCAATCAATCAATCCAAGTAGCTGAACGATAATTAATGTAGTCTGGGTAATGTGTATTGGGAATCCGCACAAACTAGGTCGTGTTTGTAACGTTTGTGACGGTATCTCCTTGATATTATGGTGATTGTTTTTGTAAGGAGCAAGGGAAAATCATAACTGTCAGGTTTTAATTTTTTTTTAGTAAATTGGACTTTAGGACATTATTATAACAATGTAGTTTCATACACTGTCAACATTATATCATGTATATAGAAGTGCCTTAGTCCCCGTTTCACAAACATTCCTTAACTATGGTTGGTTGGTTGGTTGAATGTTGCTTAACGTCGTATCAGCAATTTGTTCAGCTATTCGTGACGTGAACTATTTTATTAATATATGAACACGTTCGTGTATGCATGTGAAGAGCGAGTGTGTTGTATGGTCTGCCATGTACTAGCGCGCACTCAAGGTTACTTTAAAGTGCTAGCTTACAGAGTCAGTACGCAGCAGACACGAGTACCACTCCCCCAGTGCATTATACTGATACCAGGTGAACCAGTAAAGGTCAACGGCAAGAAAAATCCACTTTTCCACATGTGGTCTGAGCGGAACTCAAAATTTTAACTAAAATGTAACAATATTTGAAAACTGAATAATTTTGTTATTTTTCAAGATTTTTTAAGATCGCTTCAAGCTTTTAACATCTGTCGCCAAACACCTGCCTCAAAAATTGAGGAAAATCTTAGTTAAGGTATGATTGTGAAACCGGGGCCATGCCTTGTAAGTATTTTAACATTATTTGAAGAACCCTCCCCTACAGCAGAGACCCGTGAATTAGTTTAACAGTTATCAAACGAAAAACAAAAACCACGTTTACAAATAGGCAAATACGAGAAATGTAATCGGAACTAAAAAAAATCTGCTATTTTGCTCCGAGGACCTTTGGGATTAAGAGGTGCTGTGATTCGTAAGGGCCACCGTAGTCCCTTGGTAAACATGTACAAGTACGATAGATAAAGCTGAATTGGTCAAAACATCGAAATTTTAAAACATCTAGTGGCGTTTTAGAAAAAAGTGACATGACATGGTCTTTTGTGTTTGATTGGCATTAAGCCTTACCATACGCAATCTAATTATCTATCCAAACACAATTAGAAAAAGGCAAGGGTGAGAAAGGAATATAATCGGGATGTGTGTATGGTTTTATAATATCAAGAGTTTCTGTCATTGTCCCTTAAGCATGCAAAAGCATTTTCAGTATTCGTCAGAGTGTTTATACCGGAGGAAGATTTACTAAATTCAAAGTAAAAAGGTAATTAAATAACACTCGAAACACATATGAGTGCAGTTGTTCATTAACGGTTCAATCAAAAATAAAAAGAAAACCTGTTTATCTTTAAAATGTTCGTGCTAATGTAATGGGGGAAGCATTTGTAAATAAATAAAGATCCTCTAAAAATTTAACCAAAGTTTACCATTTTGTAATTTATCCAGTTGCCGTTCAGAATTGACAATTTCTAATCAAGCCCATAATCATTCTTAAATAAATAAAGAACGAAATAAGTTAAAGAACTTTCTATGCAACGAAAGAATTGTTAAACCGTGGCACATTGGTCTCTAAATGTGTGAATCTTGTTCTGTTGCTATTCTGTTCTTATGTCAGTCTTAGTGTATTATGGTTGTCTACGTACCAGTAAAGAATTTTTCACTTATATCAAGTCGGTCAGTTCAGGAATGGTGTAGAAAACCGGACTTCCCAGAGAAAACTACCGACATTCGGCAAACGCATAAATTCTCACACTAGGCACACTAATCCTGGCAGTGATTAAATTCGTTTTTGATGGACTAGCATTGTAATCAAGTTAAATACTTGAATTCCAATGCCAGTTTTTGTTATAAACATAACAATAAATATATGCAACTTAGAATATTAAATTTTTATTTCGAATACTCTGGTAGAATATTAAGTTTTATTGCGTTGTATATAAAGCCATTCTATACCGTAATAGATAAGTGTTTCACGTACAACCAAAGTATTTAAAAGAGTCCTCGACATGCGTGTGGAGAATAGAATAATCCTTAACAGGACAATTAAATAACACCATTCGCATAACTCTTCTCATAAACAATATATCTAGATGTAACAAAACCTTGCATATTCATTTATTTTATTTGCGGTGGAATTTTGGCCCGTCATGCCAGATACATTTTTACTTTTTTTAATTTATAAAATTAGCATTTTAAGAGGGTTAACTCTACTAAGGAAAACATAAGAAAAATCGGCATTTTTGTGTTTTTAATTATTCTTCAAAATACTCGTCTTTCATTCTCAATTTCTATTACACACACGGAGGGTGTAGCTAGCTAAAAGGGTGTTTACAATTTTGGAACTCCTGGCCTCACTTCTGTGGTTGAAATTCACGTCTTTATATTGATAGACCAGTTTTAAAGTGTTTACTTTTCTTTGGGATTGTGATTTGGACATGAATTGGTATGTTTGTTTTTTATTCACATTTTTGATATAGGAAACTCGGTCTGGGTTATTCTCTTCCGATCATTGTGTATTACCAATTTGAAATTTATACCGAAAACCAGCGACACATCATCTTGGACAACAAAACGTTTTATGGGTTCAGAAACCGTCACATTTGCTCAGATTTGAAGAAGCTAATTCAAAACCTGTATACAGTACAGACCTGTCGAAAGTTTATCACTAAGCTAACCAATCGACAGCCCATCTCGGTCCCTCGTTACCTTTATTTTGACAGTTTTCGACAGCTGTTATCAATATCTCGCAAACTTTTCTGGTTATAACCTATCCATATTTCGGACACTTGGCAGCCGAATTTTGACCCTTTTTCGTTAGCTCGTTGTGAAACTTTCGACAGGTCTGTACACCAATGTGTAAACAGTAGGATTTAGACATACAGATTATTTTAAAATTACTCAGAAAACCTTATAACAAGATATGGACAATGCCCAGTTTAAAAATGTGTTCGTCCTAGATACCGAAATCTTTTCAGAAATTTGATATATATACAAAATAAACCCGTAAATCGTTGTTCCAGAACCTACGTATTGTCAGATTGAAAGTCTAAAACGTTTTAGTCTATTTTAAAATAAAGCGGATATGAAGCACATCATCCTTTATGACCCACATGTTACTTTCCAGATTTAAAGGTTTACGATCCCTATTTGAGATCAAAACTTTCAAAAATAAATAAAATACATTATCAAAATCTTCCTTCTTTTTAATAAATATTCATGGAAGTTTTTTTAAAATATACCAGCATAACCTTTAAACTTTAAGAAGTTAAGGATCTAAGATGGGCATACCCGGTTTCAATGGATAAACACTTTAATACATTAAATTCGCTTCATTCGTTGTACTCGCTTCTTGAACAGTTGCTACGCTTGTCCCCATGCCGCCTTGAACTTTATAAAACCAAGGTTTAATGGCAAATTCAAATCGTGCTCTTTTTCTTAGATCCTGGATGGTCAGATCATTTACATCTGTAAAGAAAATCGGTATTAAACGTTGAAAATAGGCTTTTCAATATACAGAGTAGTACATAATACCCTATAGGGACTTTGACTGGCTACAAGTAAACTCATGAACAAAATAGCCATTACCGGATATACTAGTAGTTATATTACATTAAGTTTTTTTTAAATTAGTCAACGTGCTTTGTAACGCCACATAGCGCTGTTGCCGTATAAACGTGTTCCAACACATAAAGAGAACGCTTTTATGCGGCAAAAAGGCTACCTTCAGCCGCATAAAGAAAACGTTTAAAGCACGATACCACAATATCCTTCATTATCATCACCTACACCTCCATCATCATAACCAGCTTCGCTAAAAACACCACCATCATCATTATCATCGTGACGATGATATGATGATCATCATTATCATTATATTATTATCTCCCCGCCCTCAGGGGTGAGGGGGTATAGTAATAGCTCTCTCTCTCTCTCTCTCTCTCTCTCTCTCTCTCTCTCTCTCTCTCTCTCTCTGTGATTTGGTTCCGTGCATTTGAAAGAAAACCGTACATCCGATTGAGCTAAAACTTAGTCAGTTGATTATTTACGATTGGAAGTGGTATGGAATTTCCACCACCACGTCGTGATCAATGTCACCACCACCGTTTTTGTAGAAATATAAAAACTTTTTAAGATTCGCTTTATGCGTCAAAAAGGCACCCTTCCGCCGCATATAAGCAACACATCTTGATGCGTTGAACGCCACCGCATAAACGTGGCCGACCTCTTTATGCGTTGGAATTCCCTGCATAGACGTGTTGGGCGCGTTTATGCGGCAACACCGCTATGTGGCGTAACAGTGCTTTTAAATATAGAGTTAATAAATAAATCGTCAGCACCGCGTGAATTAATAATGCAGGTCAGTCAATCAATTTGCACTTGTAACAAGTACGTGCATCACATGGGGATACATTTATCATATGGATAACTTATTGTAATCCATTTAGACAACAAACAATGAGTCATACTGCTTGAATTACGGATATTTACGAATATATTCAAATTAAACTACATGGTATACATATTTTTAGTATGTTGGTAAGAATGTTTTACAAATTCGTGACACAATACTTTACCTGATAGTTCTGTAAACTTCAAACGGTATCCATTACATGTCCTTAGGATATAACTATTTGCAAATTCATCCTCCTCTCTCGGTGTGATTATAAATTTATAAGCTTTTAGTTGTAGTGGCAATGTGTCCTATATAATGGTAACATAAACTATTTATGAATACATGTATTTTTTATTAGTTTTTGTTGGAGAATTGTAAATCACAACTGACATTTTTGTTTAATAAATAATTATTGTAAAACCACCATTTATGACAAGAGATATTTCCTAGTTTCAAACTTATTTCGGTGTTTTAGGTTTGCAAACAATATAAAAAATCAATTGCAGTAAGCTTACATTTGAACTTGTTTTAACTCATGTAAATATTGCAATGGTTCCTTAAAGGTAATATTTTTCTCCGAGACCAATTATTCGAAATAAAATGCAATGTGCTACATGACTTATAAAAGACATAACTTTCATTTTATTTCTATCATGGAATTTGGTTGAAAAATAAACTAAAGGAGTTTGTGTAACGTCAGTCTCAAACGTTGTGTCTGTATAGCATTGCAACTTTACTCAAGTTTAATCTGTTGTTTCATTTCGTTAATTCACTTAAATGTACTCTTGAATGATGAAATGAAAAAAAAATCATCTTCATTGGATGAAAATTGTTTAATATGATAACCTTGCTTAAAATGACTAATCATTTCATTTTTACGTTTAAATCAATTCGTTATTAATATTGAAGACAGTCATTACCTTAGTTTTGGCATCAATAGCCATTTGTCTGATCTTTGAAACCATATATGGAAAAAATTCACATACGTAACATATATGTGCTCGGTTGTCTTTGAATATCATTTTTGACTGAAAGATATGAGGTACATGTGTGTGAAAATATATCGTTTAAAAACAATAATGACATTTTTTATATTGCCTAATAGTTTTTTTTGTGGTTTTGCTAAATAGCTACTGAAATGGAAATGTTGTCAGTTTATTATGTGGCTGATATAGCTAGCTAATCAGAAGGTGCTTACCCTTCCGGAGCACCCTGCATCACTTCCCTGGTGGAAGTTCACGTGTCTTACCTTGTCAGATCCAAAGTTTTTACTTTGCTGTTGGGGTGTGATTTGATCATGGATAAGTATGTTTGTTTTGACTGCTACAATGAATATATGTCTACATTTGATCTCCACTAGATCGATTAAAAATAAATCGTTTACAACTTGTTACCATGCCATTATGGCTCGTCGTATTTTGTACAAGTTCATATTGATTATTAAAGAATATTATTACCTCATTAACTAAATTTGCCAGATGTTAAAGTTTTTTGCAATGTGGTCCAAACATGGACGGATTTGTTTAGTTTTTTACTCATACGCTCCCTTTAAAGAGTGGCGTTCAGAATAACCGGAATTGTTAGATTAGAAAATATCGGATCTTATCCCGAATGTGTGGGGTGCATTTCTTAATATATCTTGAATAAGATTTGGCAATCAAAGTAGCGATTTCTTTTTATCTCTGATTAGCCTGGATTAAATTTTTTTTTCTGTCATAGAAATTGATTTTTAACATTCTGTTTGATATAACGCGAATGTTGTGAATTAAACTTTCGACGCCATACCTTGTGTAGTCAATTTTGTCTTTAACTTTGAACCCCTATGAGTCTATAATGTCTCGCTCTCTCAATTCAGGTTTACTTTTTTGCACCGAGTTGATACTATATATGTTATTTTTTAGGCATTTAAACATTCCGTATTTTCCTTTATCTAAATACAAGATTTTATTGATAAAATTTGTTGAGATGTTAATTCATATTTACCGAATTATAATCCAAGTAAATGCCCATCAGCTTGTCTCGTCCCGAACCAACCCCAGTCGCTTCTACAAGTCCATGCTCATCATCAACCATTACCACAGCCGGGATGGCTTGTCCTTCAACATTAACATTGAATCTTTCTACCTAGAACGATCAACTAAATATTGACATATAAATTATAACATTAACTTAGCAGATTTTCTTCACCTGAGCATTACGCCACAATGTCTAAGTACGGCTCAACATTTTGTCATCTTCAATAAAAATCTAAGGGTATTCTGCCACCAGTAGGTTTAAACATATTTTGCCCAAAACAGTTGTTGGTATCAGCGTAGTTTGGAGAATTGATTAACGGAATGTTTTACACGTATCCAAAATAAAGACTTGAGTTTTTCTGCGAAGAGTTTTTTCCCTATGAATTACCTATAAGCTGTTCTCGTGGTATTTGGTAAGGTCTACTGTTTGGCTTTTCGATGAGGTTGATCGAGACTTCAATAAACACGTTTTCATACCGTAATTTGTGACTTTAATAAGAATCTGCCGTTATATTCTGACAATGGTTTGCCTGTGCTATGAGATCAATCAATGTCGTCATCTTAAGTACAACTAATATTTCCTTACATGCTTTTTGAACTTAGACAAATATGCTCTGTTTTCCTCAAAGTTGAGGTAACGCTTGTGTAAAGTTGTAAAAATAAGTTCATATTTGCGAAACCAGAAGTCTTTAACAATATTGCGTCTATATAGTTTTGAAATAAACCTCAAACTACGCAAAATATAATTAATACAAAAAAGTTACCTCAACTGTCAAAACCGCTGGAAGCAAAATAAAAATGGTAACAATTCGAATATCCATAGCTCTGTATTCACTTTTTCGTCCTTAGTAGGCTATCATTCACAAATGCGTGATACTGTCAATACAACTTGGCTGTTTTATATATACATATGTGTAGATATTACTCATTTACTCAAATAAAACACAAGATAAAATTCCTCACAAAATAAACGATGCCTATGTCTGTATCAATTTGATATTTGTCAAACATTACCAAATGGTGGTACCCATGTGGTTAGTAATCGCCAGGAGTGTAGTGTGTGCAAGCTGTGTCAAACAAAAGACAAACATTCCTCGGTCACCCCTAGTAAAGTTTATTTTCATAGTCCCAATTAAAACCATAGATTTTTGCTAGTTTGATTTAAACAAACATTGAAGGAATTAAAGTTTGAAACTCAAATGTGTAAAATAAAATCGTAAAAATGCAGCCAAATGATTGCACTTATCGAAATAATGCTAATGTAACCACGAATATTATAAAACACATTACACCAATAGCATACAAAACCATGTCATTATTATTTAACCACATGTTACAAAATGGGTATTAAGGTAACTACTAGTGATGAGGAAATTCATTTAGAAACAACCGTATAGTGGTGCAAAAGTTAAAGACTCGTGAGTATAGTTAAATGTATTCAGAGTCTGTGTCCAACTCAATGCATACATGGTAGATTAACCTACACAGATTTTAAATTCGCACTTGGTGTCTAAAATGAACTAACATTATTTGCTGACTGACTAATTTATTGTCGTATAACAATACAGACTTCCAAACGGCCTAATCAAAAGTAAGAAGGTAACTTACTGTTGTGCTATCCAGAATACTGCATAAATACAGGATAACCATTAATATGAATGTACGAAATCACAGTTCAATAAACCATGCATATTACAGTTTCCTATTCTGTTTGTCACCTGTTTGAAGTAAATCAAAAACAAAAACTTCAATCCATGTACAAACTTATACTTTATTTCGTGTAAAATGTAAATAAACATTTTTGTTTCTACAGCACTTTCAAAATTGAAAGAACGTCTAAACCAAACTTGTCATTAATTAACAACATCAGTAAACCAAAATACCAATATGGAACAGATTATTTGGTTATTTTGTCAATCACCATTTGGACTCTAAACAAAAATATCCTGACGCTAACATCAACAATATGTTAGCGTGTTTGAAAGGCCGTGTTTGTTGTGTTTGGTAATATAATTCCAACAAACATTCGCTAGACAATTAGTAACAAACTGTGCATAATTGCTTATAAATGTTTTTCTTTATTCGTATGAAGTAGAATTAATGCAGAACCTTGTAATAAAAAAATAGAAAATTTTCGCCAAACCAATCAACACCGAATATATATCTTCTTACCCAAAATTAGAGATTATGTGGATGTTATTTATCCTAGTGAGTTCAAAATGATATATGATTGTCATGTTCTGTATCATATTCCGACGTAAAGCGCTGTTATGACCCCCACGATTCACTTCCTCAATTTTCCAGCAAACAATCCGTTTACCAATCAACACAAACTATGCAACATTACTTGCTGATGTGTTTCTTTATCCTTAAAAGTCAGAATTTATGTAGAACCTTGTTAAATCTAGAGAGAAAACTGTCGCAAAATCATTCAACTTGACATATATAGATGACGTTTTAACTTAAATTTGGGGAATAAAAGATACGACTGATTCTTTAAGTCCAGCTTTATATTGAGACATACCTCATTTATGACGTCCATGAAGGGGTCATTTAAAACTGTATGACAAAAGTGATGATATCAAAGTGTTTTTCTAATACACCTGCCTTTTCTACTTATGTTGTTTTTGTTTTACAATTAATACACCCTGGTAGACCTTGTTCCCCCTATGGGAACTTTATACAACGCGACAAGCTACTTACAAATAAATTGTTGACCTAGGGATATTGCAAGCCAAGGCTTATCAGGGCCCTCAAAAAGTTTTATGGCCGTCATCACAGTATTGTTGATAAATATGATGTCTCAGTGTCCAGAATAAAGTTGAGTTTTATGCTCCTTTCACTCAGTTTTGGTTATACGCGTAGTGGGTGTAGTTAGCTGTGCTTACCCTTCCTGAGCACACAGCATCAGTTGCTTGGTTGAAGTTGATGTGTCAATCCTAATTTGCCAGCTTCAAAATTTTTACTTTGCTTCTGGATTTTGATTTTCAAATGGATTAGTATGTTTGTTTTTTATTAATACGCTATGGTAGAGCTTGTTCCAATTATGAGACCTTTATACAAGAAAACAAACTGCTTAAACATGTATTGTTGACGAAGTGATACCGCAAGGTTAAGCTTATCAAAGCCCTAAAAAAATTTAATGATCGTCACTGGAATATGATGACAAATATGGTGTCTCTATATTAAAATTTGTCTTGGATATAATTTACGTCAAATAGTCCTAATTATTTTAATTCTAAGTTTTGATTGGAAACACGGCGGGTGTAGCTATCATGACAAAAGGTGTGTACTCGTGAAAATTACCCTGGATATATTTGACGTTCTATAGTTCATGTATAACCTAATTTTCCAATGTCAAAACTTTTGCTTTTAGATTTTGATTTGGACATGAGTTTATATGTTTGTTTTTGATAATCACATACATGCAAATTAGTCACTTAATTTTTATAATCTTTTGTCCTGTTTTGAATTTTATTCCAGAATTTGAGGTGGCTCGTTAGTTGATCTGTATATTGTCAACCAAACATACAATTCAATATCCAAATCACAATACCAAAGCAAAGTAAAAACGTTTAAACTGGCAATTTCAGTTAACTTGAAGTTCCATAAATCAATGAACGGTCAAAGTATATCCTTACATTGCCCGCGCTTTTGGATTAAGTTTTTAATTATTTTTTCTAGTGCATAAGTTAAGAATAAATTAAGAGCTATACCAATTTTTTTTCATTGTTAGTATAGTGACGAATCTTACTTTATACAACGCCGCAAGCTCATTACAAATTAGTTTTTGTCACTAGGATGTTACAAGTCTAGGTGTATCATTGCCTTCACAACATGTTGGTCACCATCACAATATTGTTAATAAGTATTATCTATTCGTATTTAAAATCATCCTTGAAAATTTAACTTTTCGTTTGGGATTGTGATTTGAACACGGTAATCGGTATGTTCTCTTTGAATCAGGTCCAAACGGAAAAGGATGGCCCATCGTAAAAATAATCGGACTAGACCAGGGGCCCGTGCATACTTGTAGTTATTTGTATACTTTATTTGGAGATCAACTTAGAATTGACAAGAATAAAAAGCAGAAGACATATTACTCGCCCTAAAAGTATTCGACTACCATGGCGACAACAGATACCAAAGAACAGGTATGTAAATTGTGCTGTATCCATTTCCTAATGACGAAAGAACATTCATTCATTTATTAAAAATACATTATTACATTTGGTCAAAGAATATATGTGGTGATTTTTTAACTTGTACTTGGTAAGCTACATTAACCGACGTTATGTCTTCTATAGATGGTTCATTAAGTATTCTGCTGGCATGTGGTGCATCGAAAAAACTCCTCCTGGCGTGGTAAAGGTGAGCTCTCTGTAATACAAGAAAAATAGATTCTATAGCCAGAGAAAGTAATATAATAAAAAACACCTCTTCAATAGCAATATTGAAAGGAAAAAATACACAACACGGAAAAAAATAGGAAAAACATACATTGAAATCGAAAACATTTATACGCTAAACGGTTACAATATTGTTCAACAAAGCATCAGTGATTTAAGCTATTCGAGAAAGTTTACTAATCATTAAGGATAATTCTATTGGCAATATATACATGCCAATAAGCTCTACCAACTGTGAACCACTAATTCGACATTTACATGTTCATAGTCTCAAGCTGTTGACAAACCAATGCATTAAACAAAACTAAAAATTTATCGCCATGTACAGTACGGACAAACTTATGGAGCCGAAAAAAGAATGTCGAGAGTCCAATATATAGATAGCTTGTTGTATAAAAAGCATCCAATAAATAGGTAACAATTGTCGTAAAGCTGTTCGAGAAACCTAAGGAGGTGCTGAGTCGAAAATTTAAATTCTAAGGTAGACTGTCGACTGACCCGTACTGTAATAAACTCATTTACTTCCAACACAATTTTCCGACTTTTGAAAATTACTATTACATATATAAGTATCCAAACAAATTCTAAAAACATAATTTTACTTGTTTTAATTCAATAAACATACCATACCGTATTTGAAATATAGGTAAACATGTTATTATAATTATATATGTCTTACATTGGATTTGACTGGTAACCATGTTACTGCCTTAGGTAAGAATTGCGGAAGTGGTTCCTGGAAAGGGTACGGAAAGTACATCCTAAAAGGAATGAAACGTGTAAGTCATAAAAGTATCCTGATAGGAATCAAGAACAAATTAAAAAAAACCCATTTTATCGTTCAAGGACAGTGTACATAGATCATGTCCAAACGTCTACTACATGTTATTTTCAAGTGTTATTATTTTTAAATCTTATGAATTAGAGTTTTCAAATAGTAGCACAATGAAAAATTATTAATTAACATTGTATTGGAGTAAATGAATGATGTTTTATGTGCAAAGCATGATAAATTCACTATAATGTCGGAACAATGCCAGCTACAGGTCAAATTACAGGTGACATACAACTGACCTATGACAGTGAAGTCAAGAAAAGGGACAACACAACATGTCTAAAATATATTTGTTATTGGACTGTTAACGACGAATTCGTAATATCATATATATTGCGACTGGCGTGTTAAACAGAATATATCCACGAAATAACCATTTCTTTCAAACATGGCGCTTTTAAACATTAAATTAAATAAAATACAGATCTCTTACAATAATTGACTCTGAATTTGTAGGACTATGGCAGATGAAGCAGAGACAATGTCGCGTAAAAGAACTGCATTAAATCTAAATGAGGGGCAATAACTCTGTAGCTCTTAGACAGTAACTCTAAGGCAAAAATAAAAAATTGTCGCGTTATGAACTGCATTAGATCTGTATGAGTTAAAGTCTCTGTAGCTCTCAGACAGACCAAAATAAAGGTGTGTAAGAACTACGTAAGATTTGTATCAGAATCAATACCTTAATATCCCTAAGACGTTAGTTCTAAAATGACCAAATGTGTCGCATATAAGAACTACATAAGATCTGTATGAGGGAAAGTAACGCTGAAGCTCCAAGACGGACACAAATAAAATCATGTCACGTATAAGAAATATAGTAGATCTGAGTGAGGGGAAATAAGTCTTACACAGACCAAAATGAAAATGAAAAGGGTAAAGTCTCCGTAACTCTTTGACCAAAATAATGCGTTTAGCCTATAAGAACTGCATTAGACCTATATGAGGGTCAATAATTCCGTAGTCCGCTCTTAAACTTGAGAAAAGTAAAATGTGTCTGTATTAGACCTGATTGAGGGGAAGTAACTCTGTTTTTTATTACATAACAAAATTAAAAAAACGTTAACCATTTAAAACTCATACCTTATAACAATTAGCTCTGCAGAATCAAGCTGAGAGTGGACGGGAAAATTAGCTTTGTTCAATTCAACGCCAGATATCAAGGTATCTTTAAAGGTATACCTAATGGTTTCTATGTGAAATATCTGTAAACCTGTAAAGGAAATGTAATACTATTAATAAAGAAGAGAAAAGTCAAACCGAAATCGCATTGAAGGGATCTCAATGAATGTCACTGCATAGGTTCAAATATCATCCATTTTGAGAAAATTTGCTTTTTGATCTGACCGTCTCGATATAAATTAAAGACTTGGACTTATTTAGGCCTAAACCACGATTACTCTGCTTGATTTCACGCATTTCCTTTATTTAATATATATGTTTTTTTTTTGTATAAAACTAGTTTAAATACACTACATGTACTACTAAAGATTTTTTGGAATTCCGAGTACCCGTGGTCTCTTATCAGCTTTTGATTTAAAATTAAATTCGGTCCTTGAAGCGTGTGATAACTATGGTGTACGTACTTTCAAATAAACACATGCATTTCATAAAAATCAATGCACCTAACAAAACAAAACAACGCATTATCAAAACAATGGATGGATGGACATTTACATTTCTGTCTAGATTATTTTATTTATATCGAGACATCACCGCCTATTTACATGTTTTAGTCAGACCTAGTCCAGGTGCGACGCCTAACGACTGAGCTACCTCAGTGACATTAAGCAAAGACAGAGAATAAACATAAAATAAGATTACCAACTTAAAGCTTATGTCTTTTGATAGTTTATGGATCAAAATAGTTTTTTAAAGTAAAGGGGTTGGTGATAAATCGAGGAAGCTCTTAAAGAAAACATAAAAGTTTACTGATTTTCGGAATTGGAAATGGTGTGGTGATGATAAAGTTGTGAAAGATATCGAGGGGAACTATAACGAGGTTCCACTGTATGCTTGCTTGTAACTTTAAGCAAAGTTCCGATAAAGTATCGAATGAAATTATAACAAGGTTCCACTGTACATGTATACATACCCGTAACTTAAGCCAATCTACAATTCTATACATAGTTTGTAACATAGGTGACAAAATTATCGAATAAGATTATAATAAGGTTTCATTGTATGTGACTTTATGCCAAGCTTCATTGAGACATAGACGATAAAGTCATCGAATGACGTTATGATTAGGTTTGACTGTACATGTATACATACCCGTGATTTTAAGCCAAGCTACAATTCTATAAATAGTTTGTGACATGGATTCAAACTGTCTATCACCTAGTCGTACTGGTATAAACGTTTTACTTGTGACAGTTCCAGGTGGGATAGACGGTGGATTCCAAGACGATGACGTATAATATACCCGTATAGTCTCCACATACAGTCGGGATTTACCCGGAGTCTCACAATCGTCCATTGAATCAGTTAGCACATTACATTCACCTGAATAATAATATATATAGATCTATATATAACAAAGACGTTTGAACAAAAGTATTAAGAGCCCTAAAAAACCCATTTGCACCATAACTTGGATTCTTTTTATTTGTACTACCTCATTGGTTTTGGTATTCATGATGTTTTGTTTTCTAAATATCGTCATGATTTTATATTGTTTTTCAAAATTTAAATCCGAGATAAAGGCTAGACAACTATAGTTTTATTTCATTTCCATTTGCTATTGTAAACGTTAATATGTTCGCAGTGTACTAATTTTCACCCATTTCGCGGTCGTTTGTTTTGTACGAAAATTAATTTCAAGCGAAAATTATATCATACTTATAATGTTATAGCGCACATTGCAAAAACGCGAAAATTTAACTACGCGGATATGTCTAAATTTCTTATTCCGCGAAATAAATACACGCGAAATAAAATACGTTTACAGTATTAGCTAAACATATTGTTTCTGTAATTTGTTGCATATGTATTGGACTTTGTACGAAACAGTTATTTATTTTTTTTTTTTGCAATTTATGAAGATAGGACGTATGTATAAAACGTATCGTAAAAATGCAATTAGTCTTAATTTGTTTGAATAACAGTTACCATCGTTTTCTATATATCTTGTATTCATCGTCTGTATTGCTACCACTGTATTTCCCTGTAAAAATATTATTGATATCAAATAGTTATAATAACACAAACATACCGATTCATGTTTGCATCACAATCCCAAAAATCAAACAGAAATATATCGCTGTCAAAATCACACAATTCAGAATCGATCACAAATATACGGATTAATTTTGCAAACCCAAAAAATCAAACACAAACAAATCGGTTCAAGCACATATTGCTTTCACAAAAGTCAAAAACAAACATGCCGATCCATGTTCAAATTATAACCCCTAAAGTCAACCACAAACATACTGCTGAACCACAAACAGACAAGCCGTGATACGCCCATGACTGCAATATGCATTAGTCAATTTCTTGTAAGCAGCTTTGCTGTATAAAGTTTCTGTAATGGAAACAAGCTTTAGTGTGTGACCAAAAATATGCCTACAAGATCTCAAACTGGAGTGTGGTGTTATATAGACAAGGTTACAACTTCCAACTGAAATTATTGTTTTTCAAAAACGTTATGCTGCATTACGTAGTACACTGGTGAATTCCAGCAGAACCTCAAAATTTAAAAAAATTAAATTAAATAAGCAGCAGGAACCTTAACATACAGGCCTCAAAATTAAATAGGAAGCCGGTATCATAATCTATAAGGCCGCAAATGCAATCCATGCATAATAATTCGACCTTGACATTTGACATCTTCACTATTTATTTTCGCAATCCATTGGTATAACGCAAAAATATGTTGCTCGCTAATAGGCGACTTACAGTACAGAGTATTGATTTGATTCATTACTTACGCTTTGGCTTGATATCCATTTTCCTAATTTATCAAATGTATTAGCAGATGATTTAAACACTGTCGGATTTATCCCTTGACGGTTCCTGGTAACATCTGGGGAAAATATACGTGTTTCTGTAACAAACATCATAGTTGTTAGGGTTCTAAAATATTCGTTCTACATGTACAACTATATGTGTATTTCCGTATAACACATGTTTCATAAGAGAAACGTACATATCGGTAAGATTTTAATGAAACATTTTATCGGTCCAAATAACAATACTAAACACAGACCAAAAAACTGAAAACTGGCGACTTAAATTCAATGAGTGGTAAGACGGGTAGGCGCCTACTGTCTATCTAGCTACACCATAACACGTGAATCAATATTGAGGGTAAAAGCAACAAGAAATTGTAATCATTAAAAGCGATTTAATCATGTGGTAAATTGGCATGGTTGTGGTTTAATGTGGCATCAGTATTCACGTTAAAAGTCTAAAAGTCGCATCAGTATTCACGAGAGCAAGTTTATTAATCACGATACTCTTTGTTGTACATACATGGGCGCCAGGCGAGAAAGTAATGTTCAAAAGTGTAGACCCGGTCGGGGATTCGAACCACGTCCGCTCACTCTCGAGGCGGACACTCTACTACTAAGCCACCGAGGCAGGTTTGACATAAGGTTAGTAAAAAGTAGAAATGTAACATTATACATGTGTATAAACACCGCACCTATATTTTCATATGTCGGAGTTCCTATGACATAAAATAGACGGATTATTTTTACAAATCGTCTACGACTTCGGCCATCTTCGTACCAGTATGTCCGGTCAGGATCGAGGTCTGAATCAGTAGGTTGTAGGTGACAGGTATGTGTGATGACTTCTAGATTGAGTACAGAACCTATAGCAAAAAGACAAATAATGAGAGATTAGTCAGGTATACAGAAAAAAGTTTAACGAATTAATACCAAATCGGAAACTCGTCTCGGATTACTATCTCTCGAACGCTTTTTGACCACTTGGTATCCCTATCAAAAAATGGTATATATTGCAAAACACGAATTTACAACCCAACAAAATTTCATTTCTTATGATAACGGAAACTGGAAACCACGAAAAGATGACTTTCAGGTTAAGTCCAGAGTCTACCATAAATCTCAACCTGTGTGCTTTAATAGATTAAACATATCATGCTCAGAAAATTATGGATGTTTCATTGGTCGTACAAGGGGTTAATGTCGTATCAGCAATTTGTCAACTGTAAAATCATTAATTTTTGTTGACAATCTGACACATGAAGACTCAGGAATTTACACGTGAAAAATAGAATATATCAAAATCGCGAATTTTGACTACGTATACCACAAGCATTTCTCTCTAATAATAACGAAGATTGTGAAGGGTGAAACATTTCACAGTATTTATGACCAGGGTGAAACATTTCACAGTATTTATGACCAGGTGAAACATTTCACAGTATTTATGACCAGGGTGAAACATTTCACAGTATTTATGACCAGGGTGAAACATTTCACAGTATTTATGACCAGGGTGAAACATTTCACAGTATTTATGACCAGGGTGAAACATTTCACAGTATTTATGACCAGGGTGAAACATTTCACAGTATCTATGACCAGGGTGAAACATTTCACAGTATTTATGACCAAAATACAATGTAACATATTTGAACGAATAATTAAAACAATGCTCATAAAAATCGCTATCCAAATAGTAATACCGAGAAACATTTTCAGGTCCACTAGGTCAAAAATGATTGTTTTTCAGATCTGGCAAATTACCTGATAACGGGTTCTCTTTAAGGTCCTCATTTAATCTCCGAAGCGTCGCGTCATGTCCTTCAAACGATATAATATCGGCCTTTAATTCCTTTAGCCAGAATGGGTGGTTGTCCCTTATTATCTCCCCTTCACTTGTGTGCGCCCGGAAGGTCAAAGGTTGTCCGAGGGTTACTTTGGATTTAACGGGCACCTTGTGGATTACTCCAAGTTCTTGAGGTGGAGATGACGGATACGGGTTAGGAATAAGCCACAATCTAGATAAAATATAAAATAAAAATATAGATTTGTTATGCACCTCGTGGATTGCCCTATGATACATATATTTCAGTAGAGTTGACAGAAACGGACTGGGAATAAGCCAAGATCAAGCCAAGACATGGATTATAAAGTAGAGCATTGTCAAATCCTAAATAAATCAGAGTATATTTCTGTTATTCACTAAGCTCATATCAAAACACCTACGGCTAAATTGCTCTATTAAATTATTCGTCATAATAATAAAATAAAACTGGAACTGTCTCTTGAGAGCCAAATACCCCCGCCCCCAACATTTAATGTTTTTCTGTGACCTTGACCGTCATTATTGTGTAATGGGATGTATTAATTGCAAATTTGTATTAGGAATAAATGGAAAGTAGGTAATATTAATATTATTACATTGTGTATTTAAATTATCCTAATATAAAAATAAAACACATCATTGTAAAAAACTAAATACTGAAACTTAATTAGATTTTCTTGACAAATACAGTAAGGGCCTGAAAGTTTAATACTGAGTTAACGAAAAGGAGTCAAAAGTCAGATACAGAGTGGTCTCGATAGGGATAGAAAGTGGCAACAAGGCTATCAAAAAATAGACAGTACCTGCTGTTAAGATTTAGCTAACGAGGGCCGGGATAAGCTGCAGATTCGGCGTCAATTTGTAAGCTAAGTGTTAAACTTTCGACAGATCTGTACAAATACAATCATGAAAACAAAAATCTCACTATAAGTGATGTCATTGTTTTCAGTTGTTTATGATAGGTAAAAAAATGTGTAGGTATGTAATGTTTTCTGAGAGCTAACTTTTACCTGAGTCCTCGGACGTATACCCGGGTACCAGAAAATGATTCTAGTAACATTCGTTCATCAGCCATCATTTGTAATGTTTCCATCTTACGATGAATAGTTTCACATTTAAACGCTTTAAACTTTCTGTTCATGCTTAACCATTGGTTTGCTACATTGACTAGAGCACTGCAATAAAGAAGTAAAAAACAAATATACTATTCCATGTCCGAATCATAATCCAGAAAATGTAAAATTAAAAGTAAAAAAAGTAAAAACTTGAACTCCACTAGTGAAGTGAGGGTGGGTGCTCTGGAAATGTAAGGACATCTTGTTTTGCTAGCTACACCCCTACGTGTATGATATAAATTGAGTGTGAAATGAATGTGAAAATGTGGAATGTCAAATATATCCTGGGCAATCCTGGACACAAAAAAGTATTTATGTGTTTTGGTGCCACAAAGTGGAATATTAATATAAGCGAGATAGCCATGACCATCGACTAGCATCCATGACAACCACACATTGTATTCCATTTTGTCATAGTATCTGGTACACATTTAAAATCGATAAAGTTATACAATTTTTGGTACCAACATGTTACTCTATTCTAGGCGGAGAGAGGCGTTGTGGTCCGTAAACGCGTGATTTTGACCACCCGGCAAACCACTGATTAATTTGTTGATTAAAAGTGGTCTCACGTCTCTGTAAAGAATATTTCACTTATAATTATATAAATTAAAGACGTCGCCATCCATAGGTGAAGTGGCAAATATTTGTACCTTTGTGGTGCGCTCGAATCAATGTGTAGGGAAGTTTCTTAAACGTGTTATGCCTTCCATGACATGGGACATCGGTTTAGAAGGACCCCGTTACTTTCATTTTTAAATGTTAATTGTTTTGCGAAATAACAGTCTGTAACTATTGGTTAAACCCGGTTAGGGTCCACACTCACGACCTTCCATATACAGAGGTGGCATTACAAACTGAGCTACCGTAGTGGTACACTGCGTTCTATATAAGTGTAACCCAATAACGGATGATCGACAGTGGGTTGTCGTGGGTTCGAACCCCTGTTTTGTCAACCACAAGGTTTTAAAATTCGAGGTACTGCTTTCTCTGCTGTTGCTACGTATCACGAAAAGAAAGAGTATCGACTTCACCCGGTGACAGAAACTATGACTTGGAGAGTGGTATGCTTGTCCGCAGCGTACTGATTCCTAAGAGATAGCACCTTAAAGTCGCCTTGAGCGCGCTAGTACAATTGGGACCATAAAACACACTCGATCCCCTCATTCAAACAGTAATTTGTTCTTTATATTAGATTTATCCTAGCTTTTGTAACGAAAAGGTGAAACATTGCAGATGTGACGCCAAACAATATTACAACCACCAAACCAGTCCGCAACTGATGCTGTTGTTTATATTACCTGTAATTATCGTAGACAGGTGTAGATTGTTTTACTGTTTTTCCGAGGTCCATCAGTCTTGGCATTATATCTATATGAGCTACTTCAGGAGTTGTCTTCCCCCTTGTCTGTCCACGCTTACTGACTGAGCCTTCAACGTGCTGACCTTGCATCGTATAAGAATAGTGGACTGCTCGTAATGCATCCGACATGTGTATAGTAATCGTTCCCGCCATTTCTCTCTTTTGGTTAAGAATAGAAATCCGCTGGAAATAAAAACAAGAGGCCCATGGGCCTTAACGCTCACCTGTGACCTTTGAACCCATGAGCTTCATTCAAATATCAAAATGATAATTCGGCCAATATTCTAATATACATCCCTATACAAAAAGTTTATAGTTTTTGAGATAAATAATCATCTCAGTACTTGTTTGTATCTGTGATCTTGACATTTGAACCCATGCTCTTCATTCATCTATCAAAATGACCACTGTGCCAGTACCAACAATATTCTAATATACATGCCTATACAAAAAGTTAATAGTTTTTAAGATAATTAACCATTTAGGTATTCATTCGCATCTGTGACCTTGACCTTTGAACCCATAACCTTCATTCATATACCAAAATGGTTGTTAGGCTAATACCTACAATATTCTAATATACATGCATATCCAAAAATTTAACAGTTTTCAAGATAAATAACCATTCAGGTATTCATTCACATCTGTGACCTTGACCTTTGAACCTATGACCTTCATTCATATATCAAAATGATCGTTAGGATAATACCTAAAATATTCTAATATACATGCCTATACAAAAAGTTCATAGTTTTTTAGATAAATAATCATTTCAGTACTTGTTTACATCTGTGACCTTGACCTTTGAACTCATGACCTTTATTTATATATCAAAATGACCATCGGACCATTACCTACAATATTCTAATATATATGCCTATACAAAAAGTTCATAGTTTTGCAGATAATTAACTATTTTGGTAAACTTGTACATCTGTGACCTTGACCTTTGAACCCATGAACTTAATCGATATCTCAAAATGATTGTCATGTCAATACCTACAATTAACCAAAAATCCTAAGTCATTATCACCAGAAATGTTTAAAAAATAGCATTTTTTATCAAAGGTCAAAAACTGGGACATGACCTTGACCTTTGACCTTGACATCAATCGGAAGAAAATCGCAAGACAAGATCAACAGTGAAAACTCCATACAATTATCTTCAGCCATTATGAAGTTATAACAATAAATGTCTCATTTTAAAAATTACATAATTTTACGCAAAAAACGCGTAACCTATTTTTCGTCCAATTTTCATGAAAAACACAATTTTAGTGTATCTAGGTATCCTGAATCCAAATATCCAATCAAAATTTGCCTGCACCTTTTGGTTTCAGAGAAGAAGATTTTTTTGTCTTTTGGCTATTTATAGTAACGGCAGCCATATTGTTGGGCGTGGTCAAACCCCGAACACAATTTTGAAAGCCTGTTACCCAGGCATAATAATCACCAAGTTTCATCAAATTTGGCTTAGTAGTTTTGGAGGAGAAGATTAAAATGTAAAGTTTACGCACGACGCACGACGCACGACGAACGACGAACGACGGACGACGGACGACGGACGGTGATAGATAGCAATAGCTCATCTGAGCCTTTCGGCTCAGGTGAGCTAAAAATATAAAACTAGAATGATGTTCGTGAAAAGTGGTCACAGTGAGTAGGGCAAAAATGTGTGCTTTACTTCCTAGTTCAAGATTCAGTTATACGGAGGCAGTCAGAACTAGGATGGTAGAAAAACCATTGTCAAACCGCGAAACTGACAAAGTTTTTACTCTAGATTCTGTCCTGAGTGGGATTCGAGCCCAATCGGCGAGGTCCTATTTAACATCCGAGATAAAAAAAATTAACTTATATCGAGTGTTGCCAGATATAGGCGAAGGTGCGTTGCCCTGGTGGCATTGTACTGCCAAGATATTTATCTTGTCACGCCCACCATGACAGGAGACCTCGTTTGTTTGAATTTCCCATCCGAAAGAGCGTGACTTTCATTTCGTAATGCTTAATACTTGGCAAAAGAACAGCCACTACCCACTTTCAAATCTCGGGTTAGACCCACGATCTCTCACTTACGGAGTGAGCCCTATAGCGAAAGATGTGGCCGTCGGTAAGCTAACTAGTTAGAAAACTCAGCACCTAAGTCTCTGTTCCAAAGGAACGTTAAAACATAAGTACATAAATGTATGTAAACATACTCCTTACAAGCAACATATCAACTTAACATAAAAAAAAATCACATTTTCCGGAATATCTCTCCGATTTAAAAATTGTACATGTTAGTTTATAGTATATATAATATCCTGATTATTGTAAACATATATGATTTGTGCATAATGAGTATGTTTATAAAGAAAATAAATAGAAAAAACTTACCAAAAATGTGTTATCACAGTTAAGTGTCTCTCTATCTCTTTTCCAACATCATATTGTGTTAATTAAGTACTAATAATTAAACAGTCTTTGTTATAGTGCCTCAAGTTTGATCTGTCCGTTTGACCTCTAATTTGAATATTAGATTTGGCTAATAGACTGTGTGATTTAAGTAAGACAGCATCTTACATTACCATAAACCTCCGATACCCAATATAACTATCATCTTTCCTCGTATTATCTTTTTATATAGCCCCTAAATTACACAATTGCTATGTCTGTTTGAATATTCAAATTCAGGGTCAATCAGCCAGCTCAAACTTGACGTACTATACCTATAACCGTTACACTGTATTGTTTTACAGATAAAGAACCACCAAAGCGCGAATAAACTATTTATATTGACTTGTAATTTAACAAGTGACTTGTTATAAATTTATCTACAACATTTAAGGTATTATAATACCTGTGTCAACAGGTATATTACCACTGCGATAGCTCAGTTGGTAGAGTGTTCGTTCCGTATGTGGAAGGTCGTGGGTTTGAACCCCGTCCGGGTCTGACCAAGACGTGAAAATACGCTTAGCAGTCGAAAGGCCAGCTTCCAATATGGCTGATTTTTAATCACTTTAGTCACGTGATTTTCAGTTCAAATTTTGGTACGCAATCGGAAATGGTAGTAGGTCTCGAAAATTTAAGTATACTTTTAAATGGGATCGTTATTACTTAAAATCATCAAATATTTTGAACAATAAATATTTTTTCCTTCAATTTATGTAAAAAAGAACCAATTATATACAGAAAATTACGAGTAATACGTCTTGAAAGTGGAGGTTGTGTCACAGCTGTCGGCCGACGATCTCGCTTCAGACACATTTTTTGAAAATATTAGGGCGAGTGATGGGTTCTAATAATTATTTTCTAAAAATTTATTCATTTCTGAACACATCCATATGAAAGACATGTCCGAAATCGGTGTGGGATGCGATTCTGTCAGTTGAGAAAACGGCAGGTGTGGCTCCTTTTGCGGGGTTTGGTTCACATCTGTCGGCCGACATTCGTGCTTCAGACACAAATTATTAAATATTAGGACAAGTGATGGGTTCTAATAATTCAATTCTGAAAATATATTCATTTCTGAACATATTCATATGAAAGACATGTCCGAAATCGATGCGGGATGCGATTCTGTCAGTTAAGAAATCAGCAGGTGTTGCTTCTGTTTTGTTTTGTTTTTCGTATGATGATTATCTCCCTTGTTTACACTGTCTCTCGCATGTATGCGAATAAAAATAAAGTGATTTTACTGTCTTATTGATTGATATTTGTTTTAATGTAGGGAAATTAAAAAAAATAAAAATAAAAAAATAAATAAAATCTAAAAAAAATTGGCTTCATTTAACATTTTAATCTTAAATAAATAAAATTATTTTCCATGGGAAATATTTCTTCAAATTTGATACACAAGAGAAAGTTATATAATTTTCTTTTCAGTGGTGTCATGTGCTGATTTTAAATTTTTATTAAAATAATGAATTTAAAATCAGCATATGCCAACTAGTTGCTATGTGCCGATTTTGAATGCAGTATTTAAATAAAAATTCAACAGCAGCACCATTACAGTGGAACAGGAAGAAATACTGTTTCCACACCCCAAGTTAATAACTAGAAATTAAAATCTCTTTCTATAAGATGGTCAGGTCAGTTTTACCGGGTGTAACAGTTAATTCTTTAGTATCTGTGGTTCATTTTTTCACAGATCAAGTGCTGCTAGTAGACTTTTTGCAGCTAAAGTACTAATGCACAGATGCAATATTAATCTAATTCTGACTGTCTCCAAAATGACATGGATCAAGTTCATGTATCTACCTTCAGTCCAGAGGATGCTTCATGTCTTTTAGGGTAAGGAGTAGAGTAAAAGTCAAGATTCTTTCACTATCAAACATATTTAGAGATGGGGAGAAAACTGTAGAGCCCAAAGAAAACCAACGACATTCCACAACAAACTGACTAACTTTCTCACACAAAAACTGTCCTGAATGAGATTCAAACCTATACAGTAAGAGGCCATGCCCCTACCAATATTTCAAATGTTATGTTGGACAGGTGCCAGTGTAATGCACAAAAATAATTATGCATTTATTATGTCAATTAGCATTTATTTTTCCTTAAAGTAATGATAATTTTAAAATGCAAGCAAAACATCTTTATTGACATTGTACTGTGTGTTGACCATGTAATGTTATCTGCAATAAAAAAACAAACAAACATAGTCATTGTTTATTCTGTAGTCTCTGTCTTGTTTTTAGCATAGCAATAGCATTGATAATATTTAATCTACAAATAAAAATGTTATCTATGAATAATCTGAAAATACAATGTTGGCAAATTTGTAAATAAAATTTGAAATATGCATTTCACCTGTCAATAAATATAAAAAAGTTATCTGTAAATAAAATGAACTAAAAATTAACTTGTAGGAATGCATAATCTGAAAATAAACTGTATAGGTATTGGTAATCTGAAAATCAACTGAAATGATTATACATGTATGATGTCTATGTTTCCATTCCTGGTAGCCAAAATTGCCATTGGCTACTAATTTCTGAGGAATTCTTTCAAAAAGTAACCTATTTTAGCAAATCTGTGGAGAGATACTTTAAAAAGGACTATATTTTCACAAATTTTGGAAATTTGGCTACAAATTATTTCAAATTTATGGATACCTAGTGATGTATCATAAAATCATATGAAAATAAACTACACATATTCTGCATTCTTGAAAATAAAAAAGAAATTAATTAAAACAGAATAATTTAATGTAGTACCAGTATAACATCATTCACCACACAAGAATGATACTGTGGGACTGTCAGAATTAGCCATGATGTGTGCAGCAATGATCCATGATTTAAAGTTTGGCTCAAATTAAAATATGGTAAAAGATATTTACATAGATTCTTGCACAATAAAAGTGAATGGGTTATATTGTGATAAATTTCATAAAAAGCTCAAATACATGTACATGTATCAACTTTAAAAATATGAAATGTTTGAACAGTAAATCTAATACATGTAGTACAAGAATCTTTGTGATCCATTTCTGAATTTTCTGTGTTATCAAGTATGTTTTCTGCTGGTACATCCATACTTGCTGTGGTTACTGTGGAGAGAAAACATTCAAAATTAGCATCAATGTTTTAAAAACCTATTCATAGGTATTTGTAGCTGTGGAATCATCAGCAACAGTAGCAGTAGTGATAGCTGAAGGATCTAGAATTGCATTAATTACAACATTTTTGCAATTTGTGCATTTGCAACATGTACCTCAATATCTGCCAACACCATCACCAGTTTCTGAATAACTAAACTGAACTTTGGCATTTAAAATCCATCTTCAACCCCTTTTCAAATTACTAAAAAAAAAAACAATAAAAAAAAATAAAAAAAAATAAAGTTATATTCAGTCTGAAAAGTGTAATTGAAAACATTTTATGTAATTTTCCATATCATGACTTCTCCTCTTCTGCAAACTTTCTGAAATTTAACAAACTATAATTATGCTCTTTGTCAGCCTGCCTACCTGTAAATATGTGATACAACTGCCAACTTCTGATCTGAAACATTAAAATTACAGTTTTAAAATTTGCATGCACTGCAGCAGTTAAATCAACACCAGATAATTGTTGTTCAGATGGTTTTCTAGCAAACTGTCCCTCTTGTGACTCTAAATGTAATGAAAGTGTAAAAAAAATCCAATATCAGCTGATTTCTGAGTCACATAGTGACTACATGGGGCCAGCTGGGCGATCTGGATGTTTGATTTTTGTGGGATTTTTTCTACAAAATTGAACTAAAATTAAACAAAATGTTTAAAGGTTATATTAAAAACACACCAACAAATATCTAGAGTAAAAATAAACAAATTAGAAGATGTCTAGACGCAATAAATAGCAAGTTTTGTTTTCCAAATCATCGGCACGCAGGGTCAACTTGACAATCTTTCTGTGCAATAACCGGTGCGAGTGATGGTTTCTATCCGGTATCAAAATGACCGGTGTTCTAAATGCTACCGATTACGACTATAATTTTTAACCCAATCGGTGTGGGATGCGATTCTGTCAATTCAATTTACCGGGCATAAACTCCGAATGCACCGCCCACTTGATTTTGACCTTTCACGATACCGCAGTTTATGTCTATGATTCCAGCATTTTAATTAGTTATAAGGAGTGTTTAATTGTTGTGATCGTCTAGAAAAATCAATTTTCTATCAAACGGATACAAAAATATATATAGTTTGAGTTAAAAACACCATTTAATTAATGATTTATTGCGTCAACCCTAAAATGCAAATTCTTCGAGGTGACGACAAAGCGCCATCTGCCGACCAAATTTGAATTACCCCCCTTGAACGGCCCTGAAGATTAAATCGCGGGTTTAACGGAAAAAATCGAAGCTGGCCTTTAGTGACTGTTCTTTAGCCAAGTACTTGACATTTAATAATTAAAATCCAAGGGTCCTTCGAAAGACCTAAAACACTGGACGGCCCTTGCAATGGCAGGCGTGGAACGATTAAAGAACCCTCCCTGCACATTGCCGTCGGCACCCTGCAAAGGTCAAATTAACTGTCACTTTACCTATAGCTGGTGCCGTCTCGATATAAGTGAAATATTCTTGACTCTGACGTTTTACCATTATATGATATTAAAATCAACCAATCAATCAACTTGTACTGTGTACACTAATTAAAGTTACACCCCGTGGATCATGAATGAGACAGACTTCCCTTTGTTATTGTGTCTTTACTAATTGCATTAGCGTCTGTACAACCTAATGATTTGCGAGTACCACACACTACTAGTCATGCGCTTGCTTTCAGGCTGTGTGTTTATAGAGATCATGATCATAATTAAAATATTGACAGAGGGTGCAAAAATAATCAGATTAAAGTAAAACAATTATAATCTTCAAATTCTATATTTAAATATAACTTTGAAAATAGTTGTCATAGGACTAACCAAAATGGATTTATTTAGAAATTCCAAAATTTATACAAAGTTAATTTTTTGTAAAGGTTGGATATCAAAAATCATACTTTTTTTACCTTAAAACAAGTAAATTATACGATGACATACAATATCTTTTATCTTCGTTAAAGACAAGTTAATAACCGATAAACAAGTGACTTTAATGTAATGATATCAATAATTTGCAAATATTTAAATACCTTAAATCGATTTAAAGAAGAAAAACAAAGACGCAATGTAAAGTAAATTTAATTTTCCACATTATATACAGTACAGACCAGTCGAGAGTTTAACAGTAAGCTAACATATAAGTGTCGAATCAACAACCCATCTTGACCGTTAGCTATATTTCGACAAGTTTTCTGTAGATACTATATATTATTCGGAAACTTTTCGGTCGCTAGCTATCCTCTCGTTAGGCGAGTTTAGGCTCTTTCTCGTGAGCTTAATGTTAAACTTTCGACAGGTCTACACTGTATATATATATAATGCTTTTTAAAGTCTACATCTATAATACAGACCTGTCTAAAGCTTTACACCGAAGTAACGAAAGAAGTCGAGATTCGGTTGCCAAGTGGCAGAAATAGGGGTAGCATGTGGCTGAACAGCGGAAGAGAGATAGATTACCGCTGTCAAAAAGCAGACAAACAAACGAGCGGCCGAAATGCGACAAATGCTAGTTAGCTTAGTGTTAAATTTTCGACAGGTCTGTATATATAAGCCTACGACGCTAGAAAGTGAATTGAAACAATAGTTTTTTGTTAGATTACTTTAGTTAGATATATATTAGATTCTGGTCCATGAAACATTTTCTGATCCTTTTTATTTCAGTATTGTTGTACATATTTAGGCATATCGATCTAAGATTATAAATATATTCTGAATGAACCTGAAGTGTTTGTCTAAAACGCAAGTGTGGAAGGAGATTTTTAACAATATACTAGGTCTTATGTTTGCACTAAGTTGGTTACAAATATTATGTTACAATAATTACAAAACATAATGTGATATAATACGTTAGTTTAACTAACAATTTGAACACTAGGATAGATGGGCGGTTTTTACTTAGTTTTAAAGGGAATTTAAAGATTTTATTTAAATTATGTTAAAAGAGCAGGTTACAAAAGAACCTGGAACTTTTATAAATTTTGAATTTAGCTTAGGAAAAAATGTTTTTCATCAAAGCGATAACTGAACATTCAAAGTTGTGTTTATAGTTACAAATATTTCGTAACTGAATTGTTTAACAATATTGGAATTTAGCTCAGGATAAATCGTGCTTATGGACGTTTTGCGAGGAACATATAAATATTTTATTTTAAAAGTGCTTTATTTTCGAAAACTCGATAAATGTTATTATTTCAACATATAAACTTAAGCCGAGGATAGATATTGCTTATATCTAAATCATGAATGAGGATGTTTTAAAATGGAACTGAGGTAATATAAGGTTAAATAATGGATAAAAGATAATATTGTACATAAGAAGAGAAAAACATCGTTCGTATTAAAATGTTAATTTGATAACTGTTAGGCTTACTTTAATTAATAATCAAGTTTCAGCTTATCTCAGGGGACACAGTTTCATAATCCGATTTTGTTATCAAAAATCATTTCAGGGATTAACAATTATAAGTGCATCTGTACTAAACATGATCAAAGCATCTTGTCCAAAATATGTGGAATCATCAAACACTAACAGTTTTAGATAACTATATTAGCAAAAAGAGGGATGATTAGTAATTCATTATAAAAATCGCGGATAAATTAAATTACTGCTATGCGTAAAGCAATTAGCAATCGTATACAGTACAGACCAGTCAAAAGTTTAACACTGAGCTAATGAAAGAAATCGAAGATCGTCTATCAAGTGGTCAAGTTATGGATAGCTAGCGGATGACAAGGTTCCGAGAGATAGATCGAAGCTACTGAAAGGTCCCGGGCTAACAAAACGCAGAAAGTAGCTGCCGATTCGTCACCAAAATGTCAGCTCATTGATAAGTTCTCGACAGCCCTGTGCTGTATCTACCACGCTCACAATATTAAATCTATAGCATTGAGCTGATAAAGCAGTACATGTGGAATGCGTTCATGGATTTTAGGCAGATATAAATGTTGGTCTGGTTCCGATGAGTTTTGTGCAGGCCTCCGTTGTTGTAACTGCATCACTTAACATTTATACTTTGTCTTAATTATAAGCTAAGTTTGATGTCAGAAGTTGTAAACAGCAACCATAAAATAATATAATCTTGACTTAGCTTTTAATTGAAACATACTTTTTATTTTTATTTATTTATTTTTTTTTTGCGTAATCTTATCAATTTTATGTTACAATAATTCATAAAAAATAATGAAATTGCACATTAAAACTTATATGATATGAATTATTACCAATTCGATTATCAGGAAGTCAGAGTAAAGTAGTTTGTGGTGTCAAATATATATATATATATCGCATTAATTTATTGCGTTTTTAAAACACTTGAGTTGTTTTAATGATATTTTAATCTCGATATCAACTTATACTCCACGTCATATACAGATCAACTTTATGTCGTTAAAACATCAGGAAGTTATGGTGCCTTTTTCTATTGGGTGATTTTTAAATCTTTATTTTATCTAAATTCAAGATGTTTGTATTAAACCAGCATTCGGCTTCTATATAAAGTGAAGAAATAGAAAAATCAAGATATTTGAGTGTAAACGTTCATTGGATCTATAAGGTTGGCAATACTGAATTGCAAAAAAGACAAAATGGCATACCGACTGTCATATTATAGACCATCAAAGAGTACTCTTAGAGATATATACTGTGGGAATAATTTAGATATGATAAATTCAAATATAAGTGAAACAAATTACTATGACAGGACTTGCAAAATAAAAAACTCGAATTTTAAAATCTCAAAAGCATCGGCTCGGAAAATACAGAAATATAACGACGTTTATGACACGTTTCTACCACGTCTTGCTTTTTCTCAGCAAGAACCCATTAGGAACATAGGATATTTTGGAAACAGGAACGACGATTCTAGAAAAAGAATTAAATATCACCCAGAAACAATTTTTCTGAAGACTTTTTCGCTTGAAAAGCTTCCGTCGATATGCAGCCGAATAAATTCGGACACAGTGTCGAGTATTATCAGGAAGAAGCTTTCCCACAAGTCACCAGGCGTAAAACTTCCGGAAATCAACAGAGCATGCTCCAGGATGTACAAATCGCCTTCGGAAAGATATTACCCGGAAGCTTACAAAAATTCGGATATAAAAGTATTCAGACGTAAGAAGCATAGATATAGTAGGACATGTTCGTTGTCAGAGATTGAATAAATCTTCTTTGTGGTTGAAGAATGGACTTGCTTGTAATAGTTTTATACAGCATTTTTGTTTAGAATTTCGGAATGAAATAACACGGTCACGTTGTCCGGACTAAAGGATACGCTCTAAAAGATCTGGTGCTGTTTGACTGTGGCTAGTCTCTTTTTTTATGTTTTTCATTTTATTTATTATTCTAATGACATTTAACTTTTAACTATATCTCAACAATCGTGAATAATTTGATGTCATCTCTCTCTCTCTCTGTGTGTATGTGCTTTGCATCTTAATGTTTTGCATGTTTAGACTAATTGATACGTTCTAATTCATGTTGTGTACCTTTTTAGACTAGTATAAATGTAAAAAAAATCAATTTGTAAATTCCAATAGAATTTGTGTATTCGATTATTCCTCAACATTCATGAATAATTTGAAGTAAGACACTTACCTCTCTCTGTCTCTCTCTCTCTGTAAATAAATACTATTTTAGGGAAAATCACCAATGAGTTTAAAAAGATTATAATTGTACTCTATAAATAATCAGTCTATATTCTTCACTTTCAGTATTTGTAACTAATATAATTATAACTCTCTCTCTCTCTATCTCTCTGTTTTCATCACAATGCAAGAAAAACTGTTATTCCATTTGAAACAGATCATATAACATTGAGTTAACAATTAAACTAATATGATTATAACTCTCTCTCTCTCTCTCTCTCTCTCTCTCTCTCTCTCTGTGTGTGTGTTTTCGTAACAATGCAACAAAAACTTTTATTCTATTTGAAACATGTACAGATCATATAACTTTGAGTTAACAATTAAAGTATTAAGTACACTATGTATATGATTAAATTTTGATAAAGTTAAGTTCTCTTGTTACCAACTATGGAAATATAACAATCTAAAATACATTAAAACGAGGTGTAGTATTACCTAAGTACAGACCTGTCGAAAGTTTAACATTACGCTAACGAATTGGTTCCCAATCGACAGCTGTTACCTACAGTACAAGTACAAAGTTTAACACTAAGCTAACGGATTAGTACCAAATCGACATATAACCTCGGTCAACCCTCGTTAGCTTTATCTCGATAGCTTTTCGACAGCGGCTGTCTGTCTCTCGACATTATTTCGGTCTCTAGCTATTAGTCGCTCGATCACTCGACAACTCACTTTGACAACTTTTTAGTGGTATACTTTCGACAGGTCTGAACTGTACACTGAAAGATAAAGAAAGGGTAATGAGATAATTACAAGCAAATTTCTTCTCTTTTTTAATTAAAATTTTGATTAAACAACCAGATTATTGCTCGTTTTAATTACATTTGTGATAAAATAAGAAATAATTTTGGAGTATTGAAATAGAACTTTTGTTAAAATAAATATAATTGCATGTAGAAAGTATTTTCTTTATAATATTATTACATGTACATGTATTGTATTGTGATGTTAAAATTAAATCATTGTTAACAGTATTGTAATTATATGTACAATAGGGACAGTGATTTTGTTAAGCAAGTGTAACCCAAGACAAAATTTGATAACATCTATGATTGTATTATTATAGTATTATTTCTCCTCTACCATGGTACATTTTACCAGTATGCATAAAATTCATATTTGTTCAAAATATTATTGTATCAGGGGCGGATCCAGGATTTTTTAAAAGGGGGGGGGTTGAGAATTATCCAGGATTTTTTGAAAGGGGTAGGTGGGAATTATATCAATGCGAGATGCGAGCGCCGAAGGCGCGAGCTTCCAGAAACGAAGGGTCTAGGGCAGAGCCCCGATGAGGGCCAAGAAAATAATTTTTAACCAGTCAATAGCTCTATCTCTCTCACTCTCTTTCTTTTTTTTAATTTTTTAAAGGGGGGGGGGGTTGCAACCCCCGCAACCCCAATTAAATCCGCCACTGCCACGTGCGTTTATGTCAATTGTCCTTAATGTGACGATGTCCCGACTTGCGTGTTAGTCATCTGTCCCCAGAGTGACAATGTTCCCAGTTACTCGTGTGCGGCATGTGTTCTCAGAGTGAAGATTTCCCTAATTAAGTGTGTGTTTAAGATGTCATCAGTGTTGCACTGTTCCCAATGACATGTGTATGTAAGGTGTCCTCAGCATGATAATGTCACCACTTATGTTTGTGTTAGCTGTCTTCAGTGTGAGAATCCCCATTGCGTGAATGTAAGGTGTCTTCAGTGTTACGATGTCCCCAATTGAGTGTGAATGTCATGTATCCTAAAGAAAGCGATGTCCTCACTGACATTGCGTGTGTGTCTCCTGTCCTAAATGTGACGATGTTCCCACTTGCTTTTGTATTCCTGCTGTCCTCAATGTGACGATGTCTTAATTTGCGTGTGTGTGTGTGTGTGTGTGTGTGTGTCCTAAAGGTAAGGACGTCCCCAGTTGCGTGTGTGTGTGTCAGCTCTCCTCAGAGTGACAATGTCCCCTGTTACGTGTGTGCGTCAGATGTTTTCAGAATGACAATATCCCGACTTGCCTGTGTGTCAGGTGTTCTTAATATGACAATGTTTCCTCTTGCGTGTGTGTCAGGTATCCTCAAAGCGACGATGTTCCCACTTGCGTGTTTGTGTCATCTGTCCTCAATGTGACGATGTTCTAATTTGCTTGGGTGTGTCATGTGTCCTAAAGGTAACGACGTCCCCACTTGCGTGTGTTTGTCAGCTCTCATCAGAGTGACAATGTCCCCTGTTACGTGTGTTTGTCAGATGTTTTCGGAGTGACGATTTCCCGACTTCCCTGTGTGTCAGGTGTCCTTAATATGACGATGTTCCCTCTTGCATGTGTGTCAGGTATCCTAAATGTGACGTTGTTTCCACTTGCGTGTGTGTCAGGTATCCTCAATGTGATGATGTCCTCGAATGTTTGTCGGGTGACTTCTTTGTGACAATGACCCTTATTGCGTGAGTGTCAGGTGTTTTCAGTGTTACGATGTCTCCACTTGCGTGTGTGTCAGATACCCTCAATGCGACGAAGTTCACATCTTGTTTCAGTTGTCCTCAGTGTGACGATGTCCTCACTTAAGTGTGTGTACCAGGCGTTTTTTATTGCAACGATGTTCCAACTTGGTTGTGTGTCAGTTGTCTTCTTTGTGACGATGTCCCCACTTGTGTGTGTATGTCATATATTCACAGTGTGACGATGTCCCCATTTGCGTGTTTGATCTATTCTCAGTGTGACAATGTCCCGAGTTACGAGTTTACGTGAGGTGTACATCAATTTAAATGTCAAAAAGGTACATTAGAAATATGTTGTAATGTGTCTGCAAATTTTCGCGGTCGTAGTACCAGGAACCAACCGTGTGTGTATATGTGTGTGTATGTGTGTTCCATACGTTCCGATTGTGACGATGTCGGAACTTGAGTGGGTGTCAGCTGTCTTCGTTGTGACGATGTTCTCGCTTGCGTTTGTGTCTAAGGTGCCCTAAATGTGACGATGTTCCCACTTGCGTGTATGTCAGATGTCCTTAATATGACGATGTTCCCTCTTGCATGTGTGTCAGGTATCCTCAATGTGACGTTGTTTCCACTTGCGTGTGTGTCAGGTATCCTCAATGAGATGATGTCCTCGAATGTTTGTCGGGTGACTTCTTTGTGACAATGACCCTTATTGCGTGAGTGTCAGGTGTTTTCAGTGTTACGATGTCTCCACTTGCGTGTGTGTCAGATACCCTCAATGCGACGAAGTTCACATCTTGTTTCAGTTGTCCTCAATGTGACGATGTCCTCACTTAAGTGTGTGTACCAGGCGTTTTTTATTGCAACGATGTTCCAAGTTGGTTGTGTGTCAGGTGTCTTCTTTGTGACGATGTCCCCACTTGTGTGTGTATGTCATATATTCACAGTGTGACGATGTCCCCACTTGCGTGTTTGATCTATTCTCAGTGTGACAGTGTCCCGAGTTACGGGTGTACGTGAGGTGTACATCAATTTAAATGTCAAAAAGGTACATTAGAAATATGTTGTAATGTGTCTGCAAATTTTCGCGGTCGTAGTACCAGGAACCAACCGTGTGTGTATATGTGTGTGTATGTGTGTTCCATACGTTCCGATTGTGACGATGTCGGAACTTGAGTGTGTGTCAGCTGTCTTCGTTGTGACGATGATCCCGCTTGCGTTTGTGTCTAAGATGCCCTAAATGTGACGATGTTCCCACTTGCGTGTATGTCAGATGTCCTTAATGTGACGATGTCCCGACTTGCGTGTTAGTCATCTGTCCCCAAAGTGACAATGTTCCCAGTTACTCGTGTGCGGCATGTGTTCTAAGAGTGAAGATTTCCCTAATTAAGCGTGTGTTTAAGATGTCATCAGTGTTGCAATGTTCCCAGTGACATGTGTATGTAAGGTGTCCTCAGCATGATAATGTCACCACTTATGTTTGTGTCAGCTGTCTTCAGTGTGAGAATCTCAATTGCGTGAATGTAAGGTGTCTTCAGTGTTACGATGTCCCCAATTGAGTGTGAATGTCATGTATCCTAAAGGTAGGGATGTCCTCACTGACATTGCGTGTATGTCTGCTGTCCTAAATGTGACGTTGTTCTCACTTCCTTTTGTGTTTCAGCTGTACTCAATGTGACGATGTCCTAATTTGCGTGTGTGTGTGTGTGTGATGTGTCCTAAAGGTAAGGACGTCCCCAGTTGCGTGTGTGTGTGTCAGCTCTCCTCAGATGATTGACAATGTCCCCTGTTACGTGTGTGTGTCAGATGTTTTCAGAATGACGATATCCCGACTTGACTGTGTTAGGTGTTCTTTATATTACGATGTTCCCTCTTGCGTGTGTGTCAGGTACCCTCAATGTGACGATGTTTCCACTTGCGTGTGTGTCAGGTATCCTCAATGTGATGATGTCCTCGAATGTTTGTCGGGTGTCTTCTTTGTGACAATGAACCTTATTGCGTCTGTCTGCTGTCCTAAATGTGACGATGTTCTCACTTGCTTGTGTGTTTCAGCTGTCCTCAAATTGACGATGTCCTAATTTGCGTGTGTGTGTCATGTGTCCTAAAGGTAAGGACGTCCCAGTTGCGTGTGTGTCAGCTCTCCTCAGAGTGACAATGTCCCCTGTTACGTGCGTTTGTCAAATGTTTCCAGAATGACGATATCCAGACTTGCCTGTGTTAGGTGTTCTTAATATGAAGGTGTTTCCTCTTGCGTGTGTGTCAGGTATCCTCAAAGCGACGATGTTCCCAATGGCGTGTGTTTTTTAGCTGTCCTCAATGTGACGATGTTCTAATTTTCGTGTGTGTGTCATGCGTCCTAAAGGTAACGACATCCCCACTTGTGTGTGTGTCAGCTCTCCTCAGAGTGACAATGTCTCCTGTTACGTGTGTTTGTCAGATGTTTTCCGATGTCCCCACTTGCGTGTTTGATCTATTCTCAGTGTGACAGTGTCCCGAGTTACGGGTGTACGTGAGGTGTACATTCATTTAAATGTCAAAAAGGTACATTAGAAATATGTTGTAATGTGTCTGCAAATTTTCGCGGTCGTAGTACCAGGAACCAACCGTGTGTGTATATGTGTGTGTATGTGTGTTCCATACGTTCCGATTGTGACGATGTCGGAACTTGAGTGTGTGTCAGCTGTCTTCGTTGTGACGATGATCCCGCTTGCGTTTGTGTCTAAGATGCCCTAAATGTGACGATGTTCCCACTTGCGTGTATGTCAGATGTCCTTAATGTGACGATGTCCCGACTTGCGTGTTAGTCATCTGTCCCCAAAGTGACAATGTTCCCAGTTACTCGTGTGCGGCATGTGTTCTAAGAGTGAAGATTTCCCTAATTAAGTGTGTGTTTAAGATGTCATCAGTGTTGCAATGTTCCCAGTGACATGTGTATGTAAGGTGTCCTCAGCATGATAATGTCACCACTTATGTTTGTGTCAGCTGTCTTCAGTGTGAGAATCTCAATTGCGTGAATGTAAGGTGTCTTCAGTGTTACGATGTCCCCAATTGAGTGTGAATGTCATGTATCCTAAAGGTAGGGATGTCCTCACTGACATTGCGTGTATGTCTGCTGTCCTAAATGTGACGTTGTTCTCACTTCCTTTTGTGTTTCAGCTGTCCTCAATGTGACGATGTCCTAATTTGCGTGTGTGTGTGTGTGTGTGATGTGTCCTAAAGGTAAGGACGTCCCCAGTTGCGTGTGTGTGTGTCAGCTCTCCTCAGATGATTGACAATGTCCCCTGTTACGTGTGTGTGTCAGATGTTTTCAGAATGACGATATCCCGACTTGACTGTGTTAGGTGTTCTTTATATTACGATGTTCCCTCTTGCGTGTGTGTCAGGTACCCTCAATGTGACGATGTTTCCACTTGCGTGTGTGTCAGGTATCCTCAATGTGATGATGTCCTCGAATGTTTGTCGGGTGTCTTCTTTGTGACAATGAACCTTATTGCGTCTGTCTGCTGTCCTAAATGTGACGATGTTCTCACTTGCTTGTGTGTTTCAGCTGTCCTCAAATTGACGATGTCCTAATTTGCGTGTGTGTGTCATGTGTCCTAAAGGTAAGGACGTCCCAGTTGCGTGTGTGTCAGCTCTCCTCAGAGTGACAATGTCTCCTGTTACGTGTGTTTGTCAAATGTTTCCAAAATGACGATATCCAGACTTGCCTGTGTTAGGTGTTCTTAATATAAAGGTGTTTCCTCTTGCGTGTGTGTCAGGTATCCTCAAAGCGACGATGTTCCCAATGGCGTGTGTTTTTTAGCTGTCCTCAATGTGACGATGTTCTAATTTTCGTGTGTGTGTCATGCGTCCTAAAGGTAACGACATCCCCACTTGTGTGTGTGTCAGCTCTCCTCAGAGTGACAATGTCTCCTGTTACGTGTGTTTGTCAGATGTTTTCCGAGTGACGATATCCCAACTTTACTGTGTGTCAGGTATCCTCAATGTGACGATGATTCCACTTGCGTGTAAGTCAGGTATCGTCAATGTGATGATGTCATCGAATGTTTGTCGGGTGTCTTTATTGTGACAATGACCCTACTTGCGTGAGTGTCAGGTGTCCTCAGTGTTACGATGTCTCCACTTGCGTGTGTGTCAGGTATACTCAATTTTATGATGTCCTCGAATGTTTGTCGGGTGTCTTCATTGTGACACTGATCCTAATTTCGTGAGTGACAGGTGTCTTTAGTATTACGGTGTCTCCATTTGCGTGTGTGTCAGATACCCTCAATGCGACGATGTTCCCACCTGCGTCTGTGTTTCAGCTGTCCTCAATGTGACGATATCCCCACTTGAGTGTGTGTGTGCAAGGTGTTATTATTGTAACGATGTTTCAACTTGGTTGTGTGTCAGGTGTCTTCTTTGTGACGATGTCCCCACTTCTGTGTGTATATCATATATTCACAGTGTGACGATGTCCCCACTTGCGTGTTTGATCTATCTTAAGTGTGACAGTGTCCCCAGTTACGGGTGTACGTGAGGTGTACATCAATTTAAATGTCAAAAAGGTACATTAGAAATATGTTTTAATATGTCTGCAAATTTTCGTGGTCGTAGTACCAAGAACCAACCGTGTGTGTATATGTGTGTGTATGTTTGTTCTATGTGTTCTGATTGTGATGATGTCGGAACTTGAGTGTGTGTCAGCTGTCTTCGTTGTAACGATGTTCCCCTTTGAGTGTGTGTTTCAGCTGTCGTCAATGTGACGATGTCCTAATTTGCGCGTGTGTGTCATGTGTCCTAAAGGTAACAGCATCTCTACCTGCGTGTGTGTGTCAGCTTTCCTCAGAGTGAAAATGTCTCCTGTTACGTGTGTGTGTCATATGTTTTTAGAATGACGGTATCCTGACTTGCCTGTGTTAGGTGTTCTTAACATGACAATGGTTCCTTTTGCGTGTGTGTCAGCTATCCTCAAAGCCATGATGTTCCCACTTGCGTGTTTGTTACAGCTGTCCTCAGTGTGACGATGTTCTAATTTGCGTGTGTGTGTCATCTGTTCTAAAGGTAAAGACGTCCTCACTTGCGTGTGCGTGTCAGCTCTCATCAGAGTTACAATGTCCCCTGTTACGTAAGTATGTCAGATGATTTCGGAGTGACGATATCCCAACTTTATTGTGTGTCAGGTGTCCTTAATATGACGATGTTCCCTCTTGCGTGTGTGTCAGGTATCCTCATTGTGACGATGTTTCCACTTGCGTGTGTGTCAGGTATCGTCAATGTGATGATGTCCTCGAATGTTTGTCGGGTGTCTTCGTTGTGACAATGACCCTTATTGCGTGAGTGTCAGGTGTCTTCAGTGTTACGATGTCTCCACTTGCGTTTATGTCAGATACCCTCAATGCGACGATGTTCCCACCTAGTTTCAGCTGTCCTCAATGTGACGATGTCCTCACTTGAGTGTGTATGCCAGGCATTATTATTGCAAAGATGTTTCAACTTGATTGCGTGTGTATATCATATATTCACAGTGTGACGATGTCCCCGCTTGCGTGTTTGATCTATCTTAAGTGTGACAGTGTACGTGTACGTGAGGTGTACATCAATTTAAATGTCAAAAAGGTACATTAGAAATATGTTGTAATATGTCTGCAAATTTTCGCGGTCGTAGTACCACGAACCAACCGTGTGTGTATATGTGTGTATGTGTGTTTCATGTGTTCTGATTGTGACGATGTCCGAACTGACATGTGTGTCAGGTGTCTTCGGTGTGACGATGTTCCCGCTTGCGTTTGTGTCTAAGGTGTCCTAAATGTGACGATGTTCCCACTTGCCTGTGCATGTCAATTGTCCTTAATGTGACGATGTCCCGACTTGTGTGTTAGTCATCTGTCCCCAGAGTGACAATGTCCCCAGTTACTCGTGTGATCTATTCTCAGTGTGACAGTGTCCCCAGTTACGGGTGCACGTGAGGTGTACATCAATTTAAATGTCAAAAAGGTACATTAGAAATATGCTGTAATACAGTGCTTACGGCAGCAGCGGATCATTAGTGCAATTTTCACTGCTCTCAGAGAAAAACATCGCTGCCGATTGTATTTTTTTGGCACTATCAATTGACATTTTCCCACTCTTTCAATTTTTCATTAGATGATAAAAATCGTCCGACTATAAGTATGGGCAATCCACACGTTTTGTATCCCATGTATTTACGTCAGTAACGAATCAATTTGTGAGTAGCGGATCACGCCACCTAGTGTCAAAAAACGATAGGGGATCAACTCAAAACATGATTAGTTTGAGTTTCCATCATTCAATTGCAAAAATACAAATCATGAAACAATTTTAAAGAGTTTTAATCGTAATATCAACAAATGTCATGATTAAAATAAATAACAAAAAACAAATCATCGCAATGTCCCTAAAAAAATTAAGTCAATCAACATTGTCTTGAATATTTAATTATAAAACCAGTAAATGGCGAAGGAAATAAAATAAAATAATTGTACCTTATAAGTTATAAATATTATGACATACTCTTGTCCATGAAGATTTTATTTTGACAAGAACAGTATATGCATACAATGATACTTATTGGTATTGTACACTGTACATCATAGGTCCAAAATTTTTACCAGACAAAAATGTAGAACGGAATAAAACTTTTATTGTCAATATACTCTAATCTCATAGAGATTATCCTTCAAGCATGACAACTATGGCTTCTTTAAAATGCCCATTAATTTGGTCTTATCATATGATAAATAAGATAGTAGCATGGCATGACAATGTCCATTTCTTTCTCATGGGGTACTGGCCATGGAGGGAATCTAGGCACTGGTTCTCCAATAGCCTCTGCATAACTGAACCCACCAGAATCTATTATTTTTCTGAAAGCTCCAGACAGCCCCATGGGTGCATGCCATATTTTTCTTAGCCTTTCGAGAGGTCCCCTGTAGACAGCAGCTGATCCGTTATTGCCGTAATTGCACCCTGCATAAACTGGTTTATTTTTTGTTGTCATGAACTGTAAAGCTCAATAAAGGTTTATGTCGTGAAAGAAGACATGTTAATAAGTGTTAAGAGCTAGTGTAATAATTCCAAATTACCTTTGAAAGTATTGAACACGTTGGTCAAATCGAAAGTAAGGTTCTGGAAATCACATCCATGTCGCTGAGACGCTTGTGACATTCGCATTAAAAAAGCCGAGAATTTAAAAAATAGGACGTTTATCAACACAAATGAAACGTAGAATTAAGTAAAAATACCAGCTTTACAGAAATATATCCGAGTTTTATTGGTCTCTCGTAATGATATGGAAAAAATTAACTTTATTCTAAAAATGATCCGCTACTGACTGAGATCCGCTACTGCCGTAAGCACTGTATGTCTGCAAATTTTCGCGGTCGTAGTACCAGGAACCAACCGTGTGTGTATATGTGTGTATGTGTGTTTCATGTGTTCTGATTGTGACGATGTCCGAACTTACATGTGTGTCTGGTGTCTTCGGTGTGACGATGTTCCCGCTTGCGTTTGTGTCTAAGGTGCCCTAAATGTGACGATGTTCCCACTTGCGTGTATGTCAGTTGTCCTTAATGTGACGATGTCCTGACTTGCGTGTTAGTCATCTGTCCCCAGAGTGACAATGTCTCTAGTTACTCTTGTGCGGCATTTGTTCTCAGAGTGAAGATTTCCCTACTTAAGTGTGTGTTTAAGATGCCATCAGTGTTGCAATGTTCCCAGTGACATGTGTGTGTTAGGTGTCCCCAGTATGATAATGTTCCCACTTATGTTTGTTTCAGCTGTCTTCAGTGTGACAATGCCCCAAATTGCGTAAATGTCAGGTGTCTTCAGTGTTACGATGTCCCCACTTGAGTGATTATGTCATGTATCCTAATGTTAGGGATGTTCCCTCTGACATTGCGTGTGTGTTTTACCTGTCCTTAATGTGACGATGTCCTAATTTGCGTGTGTGTGTCATTTGTCCTAAAGGAAACGTGTGTTCAGGAACAATTATGAATTTGATCTAGGAGTTGAATTGAAGGCCCCAACTTCCCTATGTTGGCCTGCTACGTAGGCAAAGGTGACTCCATTATGGCCAATGTCGAATACGGAAACTCTTCGCTCATGCTCTTATTTTGTTAGGCTCATATGAAATTTTCGTTTCACGCTTTTCATAAAGCCATATAAACAAAACCTCCGTTGCTTTTTGTAATCAGCTTGTGAGATGAGGTAATTGCCCATGCTCGACCCTCAACCATGAGGAGCACGGGGATTTTCTTCTAGTTATCCATCCTAAAGGTCAACTGGCTCCCAAAACTGACTATTTAGATAGCTTGGAAAGAAATAACATATCCAAAGCTACCCTTAGATAGACATCATGGGGAAAAGACCAAGGTGCGGGCCAAAAACAACCTGGGACAGAACAGTGAATTTAAAACGAAGTAGGCATTGGGAGAGTCTGAGGCCAAAGCCAAGGACAGAGATGATTAGTGAATTCCTGTGTTGACATTATGCTTGACAGGGAGCGAAGAAAAAAGGTAGTCGGGCGATAATGATCCATCAACATCGTGGTGAACCTTCCACACCAAATTTGGGTTAAATTGGTCCAGTGGTTTTAGAGGAGGTCAAAATTTACTAATCCATGCTTCACCATGCCATAAGCTCAGCTGACTATAGCCAGTTGAACTAAAATTACTTGGAAATACGACAAATAATTATGTTTCTACTTTCTATATTTCAAATTTGAGGAAAATCGGTGGAAAATTGAATACAAAATGGCCATTTTAGTAATTTTGCTAATTTTAGTATTGACTGCCATCTTGGATTTTATAGAAGGTCTCCTTGTACAAACTTTGTTCTACTCGATCTAGGGACCTGTTATATCAAATATGGTTTCAATTATGAAATTCGATTTAACGGCTAGGTATCTGCTTTCTATATTTCAAATTTAAATAAAATCGGATGAAAATTAAATACACATGGTCATTTTAGTGATTTTGCTATTCAAAGTAACGGCAGTCATCTTTGTCATTTTGTCAACATCAGCATCATCACCTCTTCAGAATTAATGAGCGATATCCTAAAAAACCGATCAACAATTCTTTGTGATCCTAGATATTACTACATATACCTCCAAGTCACCTCAACCAGTATTAAGTTTCACCATGCTTCATCGCGCTTCATTAACAAACACACCACTGCTATACAGTGATTTGAGTAAGAACCTTGTTACAGAATACTACACGAAAGAAACTATTGTTTGATGCATTAATTTTAAGACATGCGTTGGATACGTGGAATAACGATCGTTTGAGAATAAAAAATTATTTGAAAAATGTGTAATAATCATTAGGATGACTGTTTCATGTGGACTTGTTTTAGAAATATATCGTACCTCGGTTGTGTATTCATTTAAAGGGTTATCAAAAATAGCGTCAATCATGACGCAAACAAATGAATGTCTTTCACATACAAGGTCAATAGCAAAGTCAGGCCAATACTCAAATAAAAAAACAATTCAAAAAGCAAATTAAAATTTTAAAACGTTGTCATATACATTTCCAAATCTTAATTTCTAATAAGGAAGAGGGGTTGGGTGCGACAGAAGGGAAAGTTGGGCCATTTCTGTTCGTTTAGATACACCCACCAAGGGTAAAATCAAAATTGAGAATAAAAAGAATTTGGAACTAGCGGACGTGAAATATATCAAGTAACATTAGGTATAAAGACAGAACAACAATATTGTGATAATTGGCATACAACTTTAGGGCTTCGGAAGGTCTTGGCAAGCGAAATCCCTGAATAAATTAGACACAATAAATTTGAAAACCCTTATATCCAAATTCATTTTAAAGTGGTATTGTTAAATACTATAGTTCATGAATTATTAAAAGCAGGTATAATTAGTAATGGTTGTTTAATATAATGTCATATACAATGAATAGGCTGAAAATCTATAATTGTGCAATAATCGATGTTATTTTTATGTAATGCTGTACAGCGTCATCATTATATACATTAACAGCTGGACAATATTGTATTTGCAAATGATTTTCAATGTAGAAAATAGATAATAACACAGAAAACTATAGATCAATGACAGAGATACTTATGTTTTACACAGTGATCAAAAAGTAAATTATCAATAATGAAAAATACAACTTAAAATTATGCAATAAAGTAAATTGAGTCAGCAATCTAAATGATATAGATAATAGGCAAAAGAAGATGAAACAGTTGAAAAATCAATACCTAAATTGTGTAGCCAATAAACCCATAATTTTAGAAACACAAAGCAATGTATAAAATAATAGGCTTAAACGTTTATGTAACAGTCATTATTAAGTAACATTGGACACTTCAGACGGTTTATCGGATACAGTGTGTATGTGTACGTTTTGAAAAGTCTCTTCTATCCTATTTTACAACAAACGGTTCTTCAATACGAAATCCGGTATGTATATTTCATCCATATATCATTTACGAGATAACTTTCTAAAATAACTTATAAACGTATATTTCACTTTCGAGCATTGAGGTAATATGGGTATTTATTTCTAATCGGAAGGTTCTTCTATAACCATCGACATCTATTCCTTGTTTTTACTATGAAATGAAATATATATTTACGTTATTTTCTATTATGATTATTATGAAATAATTTCATTTCTATGTTTCATTTATGAGATAATATGGAGTATCAGATACCTGATGATGTGTTTTATCTTCTTATTGGTAGTTCATTTAGGTCTGTAGCGTACCCATTTATCTTTTTATATATCATTTTTACAGACTTTGCGAGATATACTTACCTTTTTTGGGCGCAAGGCCTGATAGCCCAGTTGGAAGATCATGTTCTTAACTCAATTTGCCAGTTAGACTAGGCACATTTTCAGAAAAGACGTCGTTTTAAAGAGGAAGAGGCATTTTTTAGTAAAAGCAAACCATATATCATTCTTACCTAATTTGGGTGTGCTGAGTCCGATACAAAGCTGAAAAATTACTCTAAGTAGGTCAAAATTTAAATACAAAATGGCCGACAAAATCAAAATGCATTTTTGCATGAAAGTTGAATATAGAAGTTGATTTGGTAGCAACAAATAGCTATTAATCAAAGATTGTAACAATTCAAGGCTTACTTGGGTGTTAATAAACAGAAAATTTAAACAAAATACCTATGGGCCTTATTGCTCACCTGAAAACATTTAAAAGATATTGAAATTTTAAGGGCAACAACACCTTCGTTGATTATCACACACAAAATGTGCTACGAAGTTAGATATTGGCATGTTGATTATTTTTGCAACTTGGTGTTGTTATCTATTTATAATACTCTTTAAAAAATATGGCCAAAAACACAAATTCGCAATAAATTATACTCCAGGGGTAACAACTTCTCTTTGGATCATCGTATTCTTACAAACATTGCTACTTAGTTTGTCATGTTCATTATTTTTTAATGTCTTCTTTATATAACACTAATAGTTTTCTAGTAAATAGCCACAAAACCAGCACAATTTGCGAAAAAATCAAGTATTTTTCATGGGCAATAACTCTGTAAAAAGGGGTTTGATATTTATGAAATCAAACGATCTGGCATGCCGGTCAGCCTTCGTCTCAGGTGGCCTGGCGACAAAGGTCATTATGAAAAAATGTATATATTTGACTCATGAACGAAGTTCAAATGTTTAATTTAAGCCAGTTTTAAAGGTTTTCGCTTTTGGTTTTGGATTGTAATTTAAAATAGGACTGTATGTTTCTGTTTAATTCAATGAATTAAGTATGACACATAACATGCTGAAACACTGATATATGTATTCTAGAGTGTGAATATAATGGCTTACAAAATTGAAGCCTGTGTTTGCACCAAATGCTTAAGAATTTTTCTTTTTTGCATTGGAAGAGCAAAGTTAATGTAACTACACTAGCCTTCCAAACCTATTTAGGGGTGCTAAGTCATCAACGAGCAGCTTAAGCTGACTATTTGCTAAAAGGTGAACTTGCACTACAAAATATTGATGTAAAGTTTGATTTTAACTATAGCAAAAGTAATACTACATTTTATTTTATTAAAACTGGTAAGAAGTAAGAGGGCTGAATGATATACCGTGAGCCTTCTGTTTAAGGAGATTGGCGTCGATGTCCCTTTTCAACCCTTCTATCCCCTAACTATTTAAATCCGTGTATCCGAAGACCAGTGTAATTTTGTGAGTTAATATCAACAAGGTATTACTCTAAAATAAATAGGACTAGTGACTTGGCAAATGTAAAAAATGGTGAAAGAGCAGGATCCAATATTTGCACAAAAACGGTTAGGCACCTAAGGCTATCCATACTGATATGATATCAACATGTTCCTACATAGGCAAGAGTAAAAAGGTGGGTGGCGGATTATGAACAGGACAAGCAGAACATTAATGATGACCCCAGTCATAGAAGGTATGCCACAGCTGCAACCCCAGAAATGGTCAATAGAGCTTTGTTTTCATTCCATTCATGGTAGCCGAAATCACCATTGGTTGCTCATTTTTGAGAAACCATTTTCTTTCAAAAAGCAAAAAAAATGTTTTTGCAAATCTGTAAAAACAAAAATACTCTAGACATATCCACAAATTATGAAAGTTTGGCCACTAATAATTTTAAAATTGTGGAAACGTAGATAAAAACCATGGTATTGTTATGACTGACAGTTGAGTTACAGAAAATATAAGGGCAGTGAGTTGACATTTCACAGAGAACAGTACTTTCTATTCTGACATCTTGCAATAAAAAAGCTTTGGGTCTGTTGCGCTTCTGACAATTAATCAGAAGCACACAAGATGCACTTTGTCGCGTGTTAATCTAACATTTTAGTGGTATCCTGCTAGCTCCCATAAGAGCTTTGTTTCTATGGTACATATTACATCCTTGAGCCCAAATAACAGTCTAAACAATGGAATCACCTAGTTCATCTCCGCCAAAGAAGGCAGAGAAAGACTGTTCCATCACCACAGTTAACTTAGATACTGATGGTACATGTAGATTATTTCCAAAAGGGACAAAAAATAAATGGCACATAATTTGTATTACTTTTCAGGCTGTTACGGAAAAATATCCAACTCAAGTGTTGTGGAAAACTCAGTAAAGGTGTCTTACTCCACTGACACAATTCTACCATTGCCTTGACTGCAATTAATGATTGTGGCTTTTAAATTGAGTGGCCAGCTTTTTGCTTAAGCTTGCACACCAGTCTTGCTGTTTACATTACCCAGTTTTATAGTGATATGATGATGTTATATATTCATTGGAGGACTTTCTGAATTTTCAAGAAAATGAATTATTTAAAAGTTGCATTGAGCTCCTTAAACATCGCTGGCAAAACTGTATAGAAGTTGTAAAATAATGCAATATTACCGTCAAAATTCAAACCACTACATATTATGAGGTTCACAAGGTATCAATCTATATATGTTTTTTTAAATAATGGTTGTGATTCTACCTATTAAAGCAATATCATTCTTAAAAGTTTAACGCACGACGACACGCATAGTAATTTGGTATTTTGACATTGACAACACGGGTTCTACATACTATTTTGCAAGAACATGTGGCAAACTCTGTATAAAAGTGTTCTGGAATATGCTCTTTTGCATTTCAAACACAAGTTTCGATTTTGACTGGTAATTCCACACCATGAGCAGTATTTCAGTATGGTTTTGGTTATGAACTCAATTTATTAGTCATGTAGATTTATCAGTGTACAATGCAAAAGGCACACATAATGAACAAACACTTAACTATAGCCACCACTTTATTTTTAGAAATTGTTTTAAATTTGGTTTAAACATTATACTTCAGTTTATTAGCCTTTTTATTTTAATGTAACAACCCCAAGACTGCAAGTCATGCTGAAATGTCACAAAGTACCATCTTTTGCTAACACATGGAACTTAAATAACACTGAGAAATTATATGCCAATAAATTTAAACAGTCGTCATTTTGTTTTCGGAATTATGTGTTCAAAAGCTCAAAATTTTACTTGGTATCCGTCATTTTTTAAATACAGCAAACTCGAATTATGCAAATAAGCAAACTTTTACTAAAATTTGAAACCCCAAGTAACATTTTTGCATTAGTACACTATAAGTCGCCATTTTGTTTTTTGTAATTATAGGTTCAAAAACTCAATATTGAGCTTGGTATCCGCCATATGTGAATTCGGGATCCTTAAATTATGTTAAATAAATCATGTTACCAACTTTTACTAAAATTTGAAACCCCAACTAACATTTTTGCATTGGTACAACATTAATTTTAGCCGCCATTTTGTTTTTGGAATTATGGGTTCAAAAACTCAATATTGAGCTTGGTATCTGCATTTTTTAATTTGCCATCCTCTAATAATGTTAAATAAATCATGTTACTAACTTTTACCAAAATTTGTCAACCCAAGTAACAATTTTTGCATTGGTACACCATTATTTTAGCCGCCATTTTGTTTTTGGAATTATGGGTTCAAAAACTCAAAATTGAGCTTGGTATCCGCCATTTTTGAATTCAGCACCCTCGAATTATGTTAAATAAATCATGTTACCAACTTTTACTAAAAATTGAAACCCCAACTAACATTTTTACATTGGTACACCATTAATTTTAGCCGCCATTTTGTTTTTGGAATTATGGGTTTTAAAACTCAAAATTGAGCTTGGTTTCCGCCATTTTTGAATTCAGCACCCTTGAATTATGTTAAATAAACCATGTTACCAACTTTTACTAATATTTGTCAACCCAAGTAACATTTTTTGCATTGGCACATCATTAATTCTAGTCGCCATTTTGTTTTTGGAATTATGGGTTTAAGAACTCAAAATTGAGCTTGGTATCCGCCATTTTTGAATTCAGCACCCTCGAATTATGTTAGAAAAGCATGTTACCAACTTTTACTAAAAACTGCCGCTTCAAGTTACATTTTCTGAATTTGTTCCTAGTCTAAGTTCAATATTTTGCATTGTTATTGTGCTTAGAATCTGTAGTTGTATGTGTCCATATGATTTAAATTATACTGTTATTATCGATATTATGTCAGTCATTACACATAAGACAGGTTTAGTTGACTGAACAGGAGATAATTGCCCTTTCAGAGACCCCGGTCTTACTTATGTTTAAAGTTTACGTGTTTATCCTAACTTATCTGCCCTAAACATTATACTTTGCTTTGAGATTTGAGATTCGTCATGGATTAGTATGTTTTTAAATTCAAATTCCACTTTGTTCTACCATTATGGAAAGGACGAAAATGGCGCGAATGTAATGAAGCGCGGAACATTTCATGTTGTATTTGCACCATTCTCATCTTCTTCATGACTTCATGGTAGGACAAAAGTAAAATTTTATTTCGTATATTTAAAAGACACGAAAAACTTTGGCATTTTTGTCAGAAACTAATTCAGGTTGCCTACTAGTTAAGGTTGAGGAATTTATTTTGTGAGAACAACTTTGGTTGTGACGGACACCAGATTCCACATTCATATCCCATAATCTACAATGTGATAGACTAGAAGCCAATTCTACATGTAGTCAACAATCAAAAACAAACATACAAATCCATGTCCGAATCACACTTAAAAAGTAAAAACTTTGGAACTGACAAGTTATGTTGGCAAGGTGAATTTCCACCAGGAAAGTAAGGCCGGGTGCTCGGGAAAGGTAAAACATTTAACTTTAATATGTATTTTTTGGCAAAATGATAACATACAAACACTTGAAAATTAATGAGGAGTTGTTTTCCGACTAGTGTTGAAAAGAATGGAATAGGCTTAATAATAATAGATAAGTTGTCCATTTACTTACAACAAGGACTTTTTTGTAGCAACAATATAAGATTTTCTTATATATAATTTCTCAAAATCTAAGGTATGCTCCCTCATGCAAAGTATTTCCTTAGCTTCATTTGGTAAAATATATTTTGGTCCTTTGGATAGCTTTTCAACATCTTTAAAATTCTTTCAAAATTCGATTAAAGAAACCCTTATTATATAAATGAAGTCGAAATACATTTCAAATTTAGTTTATAGAGACTGTGCTCAGCCATGGTGACATTTATAGAAAAGCAGTACCATGTAAATATTATAAACATAACCTTTTATGTGCTTTATGCAAGACTAGATCTTTACAACTAAAATTTCTGTATTAACAACACCAAACTTAACCAAGAACACAGCACAATACAATCAAATAATAGAAACAGTCAAACAAGACAAGACAAAAAGTCAGGCACAAATCGAGACATCATACTGTAAATTTCCCGACTTTAGAAGGGCATTGAATGAAATTTCCAGTGGTCTGGTTATAGAACTAATAGTGACCTTTCACATTTTGTTTGTTATGCTTGATATAGCTTGCCTTTTATCAAACTTACGTGATATATATGGTACCTAAGAAACATTCTATGTCAGCATTACAATGTCTTGGAACTCGATTTTCTGTTTTCATTTGATAATTACAACAAATGTAGGTTTTAAGATGACAAGTTAACTACGCGTTCATTATTACGCTTTTTGAGAATGGGATCTTGTAAAAGTGCGCATGGCCTTTGTCCTTTTGATTGCCATGGATATTGCATAATTTTCGAACCCCCAAAGATAATATTTTAAGGATGATTAAACATGTTATAAGAATCTGTAGTTACTTGACATTTTTGTATTTATTGATGAAAAAACGCACATAATAATACCAAAAATACCAATTTCCTCTTAACATCGTAATTAGGTTGACTTTTGACCCCATGTCACGTGATCATATTTTCTATTATTAGAATAGTTTATCCTTTTAAAATATAACCATACACATTGACAAATCATAATACCTAAGGTATGCCTAAGTAGACAAACTATATTGTTTTAAAATCACCATAAAATAGCTAAATCAGACAATTTTTGTTGAAAATCTGATGTAAGTGGTATAGAGTTATTCCCCTTTGTTCTATAAATATTATTAGGTATTCGAGATTTTTCGGGGGTATACGGGATGGTATGATCGTCTTCGATGGTATGATAGGCTGCGCCGCAGGAATTAAGACACCTAAGACGGTAATACCATTCCGTATACCCTGGGAAAATCTTGAATAACGAATTTATTACCACTTTGGTCTGATCTCGATCAACATTTGAAAATTTAGGTTATGCTGCAGTTACTGGAATATTGTAATGTGGTTTAAAATATTAGTATTAAATAATTAAATTGAAACAAGTTAACAAGTTAATCTTTTCTATCAAATTTTAATTAATTGAAAATACGGAAATATTAAGTTTATTAAACATTTCTGAGATAAGTAAGTTTTAAAAATGTCATTTATCCTATATTGTTTTTTCAATAATATACTAAAGGATCTTTCAGAAAGAGAAGGAAAATATGAAAATTTGCTTTAAACATGTTAAAGAATTACCCTCGATGTCAAATTTGATCTTGAGTCACATCATCAAGGTCATGCTGTAACAAATTTAATGGTATGCGAATTAAAGTACTGGGTCTCTATGTTTATACCTAGGTAATATACTTATACTGATACATTACGACACACTGATATGCATTCTAATATGTATGTGTTTATTGCAGAAAATGTGCTAAAATGCATGGTCAACAAAGGGTTAATATTTAAATCTTAACTGCATAGGAAACACTATTTAATTAGTGATTCTATAAACTTTAGTATATATTTAACGAAATACAATTAATAACAAACATACCAGCCTATGCCAATTAGTATAGATTTTAAATGTTGCAAGCTGTGATCAAAATTTAATATCTGGGACATAATGCAACACAGAACTAATCGTCAAAATATTAACAAAAATATTAATACTACAGGCATTAATAGAATGAACATGTAACACATACAATATCAAAATTAACAAATATTTACAATTTACTTATGATATCTAATTTTAAGGTAAACGAAAGGTAGAATATGTCTGTAACATAAGATAAAATAACCTATTTTATCAATGTTCATTCTTGATTGTAATTTTATAGTATGATTGTGTAGCTGGCTAGAAAGAGATGCTTAGGCTATCTAAGTATCTGGTCGCTTACTACTACTGATAATTTACTTGGTTAAATTGTCAGTTTCAAATTTTAACTTTGTTTATGGAATTTTACTTGAAACATGAATGGGTCTCTTTGTCGTTTATCATAGTAAGGACATTTATTGAATGTTGTATATCTATGTTGGTAAATAGAAAATAAAAAAAATCTGCACTCCAAATAAAACATTTATAATCGTTTTAGGTTTATAGTGTTGTAACTTTCCCAGTTTTTTAAAAGAGTTCTGATGTAGTATTAAATGTATCAAAAAAGTATTTTACAAAAAAATCTGTATAAGTATGTCTTTGTAAACTATACATAAAATAAAGTCTAAATTATTATGTGTCCCAACAGATTAATATAAATCAGTTTCAAAGGTACCAGGACGGAAAAAAAGCTTGCAATATCTGTTTAATATAAAACAAACATAACGGTTCATATTCAAACCGTATTTTCCAAAAAAAAACAAAAAAAATTGAAACTCAAAAAATTTGAATTATGTTTAACATAATAGAGTTCTTATAGATGGACCTCTAGCTATAACAGTATATTTATACACATATATAAATGTTAGAAAAAAAACTTATTGATAATGAATTTCTTTATACGAAATCTGGAATCGGTAAATATTGGGAATGTAAAAAAAATTATACAAAATAAGCCTAGTTAAGGAATACAGGGATGATTAATTCATGTGTAGAACATTAGACACAGTATATATATCGCATACTGGTAAATTTTCTTCAAACAGCAATGGCAAACAACACGAAGTAAAACCTCAAATCTTAACACATAAAAAATTTTGTTTCAGCAGCATATGTTAACTGCACAGAAGCTAAAAATATACGAGTATTAACTATATGTCATAATGATGCAGACAGCGATCAAAATAAAATATACATTTAATCTAAAATTCAAATCCGAATTCAATCACAGTAATAGAGCATGAATATGATTTTATTCTGTGATAATATCACATATAACTAAAATGTATTTTGAAATATAATAAGCATGCATATTTCTTGATGGCAATTCATATCAAATAAGGTTTAATATACTGTAAATGTCCACACTGAGTTAAAGTGAAATGATGTTAAAGAAATCTTAAGATTGATAAGATGTGCAAAGTGTGTTTAAACAAACATACCGGTTCATGTTTAAATCTCATTCCCAAAAACAAAAATTGAAACTTTGAAAACAAGCAAATATAGATAAACAAACTGAAATTAATTTGTTGTTCTATTAGCTTTAAAAAACAAAACAAAAGAAAACCGTAATGTCGCAATAATAAAAAAAACCACGAAACAATGAACGTCAATCCAAAATCATGAGATAAGATTACAAAGTAAAACAAACATATAGACAAATACTTGTAAATGTACATTGTTTCTTGGAACAAGTGCTTTCATACAGGATTTTATATACGTACAAAACTATATGATCAAATGGATATTACTGAAATATCTGAAACGAGATTGTTATTTTTGCATAGGGGAATATAACATAGATTGACATTAAAATCTCTTATTTTTAAGAATATAGGAACCGGTATTATAATGATACAGACAGAGATCAAAGGGAAATATATATTTAACTAAAATCCATATTCAATAACTTACACAGTGTTTGAAAATGATTTTATAAACATTTATATGAATAATCAGAAGGAACAACAGCTTGTAATTATCAATAATAATGTCGATAAACTGTGAAAGTGCAACCAAAAATATTTTCATTTAATGTATTCAGAACACCATATTCATACTACATCTAGGGATTAGTTAGTTTATTAATTTGAACTGTTTATTTTCTGATTCAATGATAATGCTAATGCTGCAGTGGTCAAATAGAGATAATTGAATTACAAACGAACAACCAATTTTACAATGTTATCATGGTTTACAAGTAAATTAATTATAACTTATTTTTAGACACGCCCAACAATTTTGGGTTGGATCTTGTACCTTATGGCTTACATTCAGTTTTCAGTGTGTAACGTAGCTATCTTCTATTCAAAATATCTTCCCGTTCAAAATTGTCGAAAATACAACCGTTAGCTGCAATTCAATCAGATTATGAGGTCATTTTAATTAATTTTAGATTCATCTTTTACAATTAAGTTTTTTTCATTTCACAAAAAATATTTATCAACGCAAGTGTTCGCTCGCTCATCTTGCATTTGTAACCCTTTGGTTTTTCTATAAAGGCTACATATACATTAAATTACACACAAGCGATTGGTGTTTTGAAAAGGAATCAACATGCATCGTATTTAGTTTTTATAGTTTTTTATACAATATAAAGCCAAATAATTAACCTAATTCGGTTTGATTGGAATTGTACATGTCCATCTAGGCGGTCGATGTGAAATTTGTTATGTTATGCTGAAAACAACAATAAAACGTTAACATAGCATAAATTAACAGCTGGACATAATATCTTCAATGTAGAAAAAAAAATTACAAAGAATAATATAAAATAATGACATAGATACTTATATTTCACACAGTGATCAAATCGTAAATTTGAAAGTAATAAAATCAATAACAAAGCAGATGTGATATAAATGTTGGTTATACAAACAAAAATCAAGACTGATCTATAATTGACATATTTGAATTAATAGACCACTAGAAATAAAAAAAAAGAATTTGAAATAAGGAATGTGCTATGTGATAAATAGTCAGCGTCGTTGAACACAGAATACTTTCAGACTATTAAATGTCATTGATCAAATTAAATATGAAGATTTTTAGAGTAAAATTTCAATTTTTCGAAAAAAATGTTAATTTTACCCTAAAAAACATTGCCAAACTGATATTAATACATTATAAAGTATAAAATTTTATATTGACCTTATACAGATATAAGGAAAACAAAACTGATTATTTAGTCATCTGAGATAAATTTTAATTATAAAAAAAAAATAACCAGATTAAGAATTACATCACAGATTAAAAATTGAAATTGGACGTAGTTCAAAAAGGGAAAGGCAAGATAAATTATGTAAATTATGTAATAGTAATTTTATAGAAGATGAAATTCATTTCTTGATAGACTGTCAAGTAATTTTGACAGATGAAAGAAATAAACTATTTTCGGCTGTAATAAATACATCAAATAAATGCTTTAATAATTAAAACTCTTTGACAAATATTTTATATATTTTAAATTTTGAAGATTTTTATATACTTAAAGACTTTTGTACAACTTGGGGTACGACAAAAGGTTTTTCCCCCAATTTCAATCGTCGTATTCTATGCTGCAACTATACTGGACGAATGTAGCTTGCCCCCCCCCCAAGCCTCGTTATCGTTCATAAATATCAATCCGACAAATCGGATCCGAAATAAATATCTAGCTACGGTCATTATCTTTCAAAGTGAAATGGTTTTCCGTTGACCACACAGTAAACATTTTATTCTCGCTCTCCCTCTCTCGTGCTAAATACGAAAATTACTGTATTATATAGAAAACGGAGTGTTCTTCTAATGGTAAAACATTCCCAACACCTCTCTTGCTTACAGGTAAAATCACCTGCGATCAGTAATTACACAGCTACCCCGTATACATTTATACATTCGTGAAAGACTTAATATGCTTAATATCGTCGACATGATGAACAACGAGAGAAAGAAAGAGAGAGAGAGAGAGAGAGAGAGAAAGAGAGAGAGAGAGAGATTGATTAAGTGGAATTTATGTAATTTTATTACAAAATTCTAGTTTTCACTTGTTACCTGGTCACATATTCATTCCAAGATGCAGTTATAAATACTAATTACCAGGAAAATAAATAAATAATAAATAAATAAATTTAAACAAAATAATTATAATTAAGATGATATAAATATAATACAATAAAAACAACCCTCTCATTTGTAAGATGACCCCAGGACTTGTTGAACAGTACACTGTGTCCAATATACATATATATATTGCTATAAGTGTAACACAAAGGTAAAATAGCATAAAGACGGCATAAACATGGCTTAAAGATGGTGAATTATGTAATACCTTGGTACTACTATTAGTTGAGAAATCACAAAAATTACCATACAGTTACGTTTATAAACTATTTTCATGCATAAAGATGGTATAAAGATGCATAAAGGACTTTAGGCATTAAGCACCTTTACGCTATGCATAAAGATGACATAAAGACCATCTTTATGCAATCTTTATGCAATGCGTAAAGATGTGATTTCATCCTGTGTACAACAATCGGTTCTACAATACGAATATCAAATCCGGTATGTATATTTCATCTACATACATGTAATATGAAACTATGCATTGCCTATTCCGGGAAATGTCCGAATTTATTATTGGGTTATTGTGCACACACACACACACACATCTCAAAAAGAGATGGAACACATTGTTTTGTCTTACCCAATACTAGTGGAACTACCGCCGAGTTAATGCGTCGCCTTTCAATCATGTTCTGTCAAACAGAACTGAGTTTTGGTATGATCTTTTCAGGGACTCAAAAGGCTATTCAATTACCCAATATAGTAAATATACTAATCCATACCACGACAACATTCTCACGTTGCAATGTCTTCTCATCTTACTGATTTATACATAAATAACTACTCCTGTTTCTTAAAACAAGATGTGTATCATTCCACAGTTCAAGATTGCCGCCCCATATAATTAATGAAGCAGTTATACCAATGAGAAACAAGAATACTAATCCATGTCCAAATCACAATCCAGAAGTAAAGTAAAAAACTTTGAAACTGACAAGTTAGGTTAAACACGTGAACTTCCACCAGGGAAGTGACACCGAGTTTTCTGGAAGGGTGAGCACCTCCTGCTAGCTAGCTACACCCGCCTCGTGTGTAATCAATATTAAGTGAAAGAAACATGGAACAATACAGTGATGAAAGTCATAAAACTTTTTGAGGCCCCTGATAAGCCTAGGCTTCCAATATTCCTTGGTCAACAATTTACTCTGTTTGTGACCGCCTTGGTTGCTCAATTGTATAGCGTCCTTCTGGAGAGTGGAAGGTTTTTGGTTCCAACCTGACTTGTGTTATACATGATAATACTTTAAAATTTGAGTTACTGCTTCCTCATTTTGCAGCCACATTTGGCTTAGAGGATAGATTATCGACTAGTTATAAAATAATATTAAGTGGGAGTGGAATGCTTGTCTGTGGCGTGCCGATTCTGCGAGGCAGCACCTTTAACCCACAACCCGATATGAATAGAGTGATATGAGCTGAGGATAAGCTCCTCTTACACCTTCAGCATATAGTATCATGATGAGAATTTTCTAAAGCACAGACCATTGCAAGTAACAAATAATGATTAAAACTTGACGGGGCTTGTACTGAAATAATGTTAATTTTAGCCCAGCCCCTTTAATTAAGTTTCACTGCATAAAGAGCCCAGCCCTGGAGAGTTGAAGATGACTTTTTCACTAATATCGAGACGGTTAATATTCTAGGATGGTAGGTTGGAGTTTGATTTACCCCAGTCAAGATTATTCATTACAACTAAATTTAAATGGAACATTCTGGGATGATATACTGGAAAGATGGCGCTTTAAGAACTATATTGAAATGGTCACTTCTGTGGATGGTGGAGTGAAAATTTATATCAACTTTTTTCGAGAACCAAGTCTGGGATATTGAAGAGGGGTAATGTTGATTTTACCCTAGTTAGTATTTTTACATTCATTCCGAGAATTGTAAATTATTTGAATCCCCTGCCAGCATCAGTAGTCCAGTCGCCATCCCTGGAGGTTTTCAAGGATCCAATTCAGATCTTACCTAAGTGGATCTCAACTACAGTCAGCTGCTAAACTCAACATGAATGTTTTATTATTTTATTTTCATCACAACGTTTTGGGACAGCGGTTCATCTCATTGCACGACATGTACAGTTTCCTGATCAGTTATGTCCAAGCTAGATTTTTGACGAGTGCAATCATTGTAGTTGAAGTCAGTTCTAGTCAGCACCTTAAGGTCAAACTGTCCCAGCTCGATCAGCTGATCATATCCACGTCACAAGCAAACAAACAGAGGATTTGTCAATATTTACATTTAATTCAGAATAAATGTCAATAAGTTTTATCTGTATTTTCATAAAAATGATTATTGGGACGATCTGTTAATAAGTACTTTCGAAAAACGCATTTTATTATTTTTCTTAAAAATCGATCGTTTGTGAAAACGTCTTTCCGGTCCTGACGAACCCCATTTTTGTTTACACTGCTTTCAGCGAGGGTCACATTTCTATTTAATTAAGTAATAATATGTGAAAAAGAGTTACCGTAGAAGTCATATACTGTGGTTATGCTAGCCTCGTAATAATTTTGTGTCAGGTAACTATGGTTATCAATAAATTTATCTAACTTGAAATCGACAAATTTTGTATCTTTTCGCATTGTATACTGTGTGATAATTGTTGATGCGCATGGGAATGCCGATCGCCGATTGGCTAACAATGGTTATCGATCTGAATTGAACTTTGACCCCATCAAAAGAAATCACGTCATAGTGAATCTTGAAACGCTACACTTGTAGATCAGCCAGAATGGCGAAAGAAACGTAAATATTTGGTATTTGATCACCCTATTTAAGTTATAACTTGTTTCAATGAAATATTTTCACGATAATCGTTTTATGGTTTCATTTCTGATGTACAAGACTGGCGAGATTTTCCCCATATGGAGCTCACTTCCTGTCGATTTGACCGCTTCAATGACCTTGAAAACAATGGTGCACGCGCGGCGTCAAATGATTTGGACGTATGGTCTATCAATTTTCTATGACGTCATAATACATACGTGTTACCTATAGACGGGAAATTCCCGGCGCGAAGCGTATCATTTACTAGATAACTGTCTAGAATAGCTGCTAAATCGTCTATTTTACTTTCGTACATCGAGGAAATTTCAGGATTTATTTTTCAGTTTCGGTTTTTTTTATATTTCAAATATCATCGGAAGGTTCTAATATAATTATTGATAGGTATTCCTTGTTACTCTGTGAAATGTTTACACTATTTTCGATTATAATGATTATGAATTAATTTTATCCATAGGTTTCATCCACAAGAAAATATGGGGTATCGATACCAGATGATGTGTTTTATCTTTGTCTTCATGCTTCATTCAGGTATGTAACGTTTAAAGATATATTTTTATATAACATTTCTAAATATTTTATGGCAGATGTTTACCTTTTCTGCTGAAGCAAATTTATGTCACAAGTGAAAGATTACGTGTTCAACTTAATTTATCAGTTAAAAAAATGTTGCTTTACTTTAAAATTGTGTTTAGAATGACGACCAGTATGTTTTGTGTCTGCTTTAAAGATATTTTATTATCGATATCCCGCTGATTATATGCTAAATATATCACCATGTTGAACAGATGCATGTATTGTAAACATTTGTAAAAAAAAAATAGGAGTACAATTTTATGACCTAATTGCTCCGACTAACCTGTGTAATACTGGTGTCAGATACAGACATGTGCGATCGGTGATATAGATCACGTGGTTTTAGCAATATTGAAGCATACAGAACCTACCTTACTACTTATATGATAAATGATCAGATGATAAGTTCGATGAGAATATAAATTTTTACAATGCGGATATAGTTATTTGTCTTAGTGCTAAATCAAAGAATAATCTTACACATTTAATCAACATCCACAATGTTTTGCAGTTGATAGATGTGCTCTTAATTTGTATATTTGAACAAAACTTAAACAATATGAATGCTTTATTTAATTAATAACCTCTCTTTATTTCACAAAAAATAGTATATATTGTCTGTTTGTTACAGTTTTTAATTGCTTAAAAAAATATCGTATTTTTTATACTTATACGTATAATGATTTTGTATTTGTACATTGAAAATTAAGTCAAGATTGAAATTAAAAATAAAATTGACCTTTTCTGTAATTGATTTTGAAGCACTGAAAATGAAACATTCTTAAAGTATACGATTATACCTGTCTACAACAGCATCTGTCCCAAATATACCAAGTCATTGGCCTTGACATGATACTGACCACTTTAGACAGGTTGACTGTATATTCAGATTAATAGATGTCACGACTAAACAACCCAGTTTGTTTTTCTGTATTAATAAATATTTATCATCATCACCATCATCATCATTTGATACATTCATAAGAAAAGTCATATTTTTCTAATATTCTCATTCTTATGACATGTTTTATCAGTACAATCATTGTAAAACAACCAGCTGTACTATTAATTACTTTACTTTGACAAAATTCAAATAGTGACTTGAATAATTTATGTCTAGCACGGTAATCATCCACTTAAAACTACCATCAATGTAGTTTCACCCATGTACCTCTCCAGTCTCAACCACTGTTCTCTACCAACTCTGAATTAGTTGAAATTCTACACTAACGCTTGCTGTGTAATGTTGTTTGGTGGTTGTCTGAGTGTATCTCTAATCCAACTCAACTGTTTTTTTACCATATGAGATGACTGATCTTACATATGAGTTGAATTTTTGGTTTTGGTTCTTAGTGACAGACTGGCTTTCCATATGTTTCTTTAACATTTTGAATGATGTTCCAACTTTTCCTATTTTTCCCTTGATCTTTTTCATCTTCAGGACCAATCATGCTCTCCAAGTAACACAACTCACTGATCTCTCCAATTTTATAACTATTTCAATTATGTTTTGTTATTGTATTATTTTTTGTTTGAATTGATTTTCAGTCCAATTTTTAAAACGGTTTTGTTTAGTATTGTCGCCTTTTCCTGCATTTGATTCAATGTCAGGTCAATAGGTAGTTATCGACAAAGGCCAAAATAATCCAGCTTGGATGTTGGTGTCCACTGTATTTCATTTGTAGCTTTCTTTGTTATGTTATTCATGCTGTGTGGTTTCTGTCTAACATTGATCACAATCAGCTGATTGAATACTGTCTACTGTCGTGTACTGTATATTCAGAACACAAGGATTAACACCTGAAATGACTGTATTTTGAAAACCACAGTTCTTTGTTGATAAATAGTTCTATTCCCTGACGGTGCGTTTGAAGAATGAACATCCCATGTAGTTATTAAGTTTTATAGCTTGATATAATTTGTAAGGCTAGATGGTGATGTCTTGTACTTTGGCTTGATGGCATCGGCCTTTCGCTCTTATTAACTATTGATTAATCATCGACAACCATACAAAAACATTGTCAGTTTTGAATCTGCCTTGATCTCCAGTCCCAATGGAATCAACCACGTTGGTTGACTTGGAGGTAAAACCCTAATCAATCAATCAATCAATCGATCAAATTTCATCGACTTTCGTAGATCCCATCGCCATTGTAAGGGATTGTTATAATAAAAAATTTATTGAATTTCAGAATATCATCAGTTTTTAAGTTTTATTTATGAAAAAAAGTTGATTTATCAGAAAGAAATTAATTGTTATCTCCAATTCTGCTAAATGTTACTGTTTTGCGAGAACTGAAATAATTCACGTAAATTATTGGATTTGTCGTTCTTATTCTAGCGAAAATGAGACAATTCTAAAAACCAGTTCCCGCTTATATAATACTAATATAATCCAAAAAAACTATATTCTACCATCTAGAAAAATGTGAGGATAGCAAATATATACTACTTTTTACTTATATTTCTCTAATTTTTGAAGTTTCCGTTGCCATTGTAACGGGTATTTGATTCAATTTATGATAAAATTTAAATCAAGTAAAAATTTTTATATACTAATTGTTCACAATATATATTGCTGACCATGCGTTTTTAAATTGTTAAAAGTCAGAACCCTACATGGACATTCGAGATCAACATTGAAACTAACAGAATATGGATATTTTTGTTGAGAATTAAGCATACCTATTTTAAGTGAAATTTGTCATAATTTTAATAGTTTTAAGACTATACGTGGTATGAAAGATTATTAGAGGATTGGAACTGATTTTATTTATCAAAGTTCATATTTTTTATTTGCTGGTATATATAACTAGGCGAAATATAAAGTTTAAAACAGAAATTCCCGCTTTATGTGTTCTAGGTTTTCTAGATTCTGTTGCCATGGTAACCGATATTTGTCGAAAATATTTTTTATTCTTATTTAGTATAATTTATCGTTTTACCTTTTTATATTTTGATCGATATTTAAAAAAAGAGTCGAAACTGTGATCTATTTGGTTGTTTAAATATAAATTTTGCACATTTATATAGTGTTTGTTTTTAGTACTTGACTGAAAATACACAAAATTTATTTTTTAGGAAAACATGAAACATTTTATATAATTTTTATACAGCATCTTTTCATAACATTTAGATTTAATATGGACTCGAATAAATATTTTTCTAGTGTCAAAATTAAGATATGAACAATTTATTGAAACAAATGCAAAAATGTGTAAAATATTACACATTTTCTTGGTAAAGGCGATGATTACGTTGCCATGGTAACTGATATTTTGATTTTCTGTTTCTATAGGTGAAGTGTGGTATATAGGGATACTAAATATATAAGGGTTGGTATTTACAACTTTGAGTCTAAATGCCCGAAAAATTGCGTTGACAATCAGGTACTGATTTTGGAAAAAGCCACAAAAAATAGTGGGGGTTAAGGGGTAATTGTTCAGTGCGATAAATATTATACCATTTATGTCTCTTTAACTGATTTCTTTACAATAAACAACCTTTTCCTGCATTTTATAAAAATCAAATTTGTAACGCAATTGATAAACTATTTTCAAAGTTCAAAGGAGTTACTTTTTCTCTAAAAAAACGGAGGAAAACAACTCCAAATTTTAATCTGGTAAAAAACGTAACCGTTCCACATTTTTCAAATAAAACATTGGAACTAATTGGAACTAAAATATTCTTTCTTTCAAAAGAATTGGAGAACATTATTTGTAGGTTATTTTCTGTAGTTTCCTATGATACCAAGTTTATGTCGATCCATCAATATTTACGATTTTTACATCAAACTATGTACGACACACTGTCTGAAAATCCGGCTAGCGCTCTATGGCGCTTTCGGGGTTAAGGGGTTAAGGTAACATCCTGAATCCATTACTATACACTCTAAGGTACATAATCAAAAACAAACATAAACATTTTGTGTCAGAGGATCCTGGGGGTGCATGATGAGTCCACCTAGCCCACAGACTACAGCTATCATGAAATTTGTTACATCTCTTCAAACAAATTTTGAGTTTCAAATCAGAAAGAAAATGTCGAAATAGTGTTTGAATTCGATATACGTGTAATAAAACTAAACCACGAACTGGAAAATACAGATAGAACAATATACCGTTGCAAACGATCCCGTAGCACATACTTTGCTATTAACGGTATTGACACCCAATTACAGCAGTCAGGTTATAAAAGAAAAAAGAAAGAAGCAGGCTGTATATTTTGATCAAACAAAAAGCCAAACATTATTAATAGACTTAATGGGCTACTACACTTTGTGCTTAAACATAAACAAGGTCTACCAACAAGAACAAGATCTGATATTTAGTAAAACAGATTAAGCATAGATATTAGAATCTTTAACAATACTGACTTTGACAGATTTACTACATTACATGGTACTGATAATACATGAGCTAATACATGAGCAACTCCAACATACTTTAATGCTTACTTTGTGATGCAGAAATCATAGACCATGTTGTGTGTGATAGTTCTAGATTTAATTTGTACCGCGATTCGTTTTACACTTCAACAGGACTATTAAACAGAAGTATGCATTGTGAAATGTCAATCTACAGTAATACAAAACTGCTTGAAACACGTCTCGGTATAGAAAAAGTTGTAAAAGAAATGTTTATTATAGAAAAGAGCGGTATAATATGAACATCAGAAAATTTGGGACTTCGCTAAACAGAAAGCAATAGTTTTACGTTACTATCTATGGTGTCATTGTAAATCATTACGCAGCTAAATGATAGAAATAAACAAACCCTTGAAAATGGTGGCTTTGACACCGAAACGGGGAATTCGCAACATTTTATACTACTTATTATGGGTTAAGGTGTCAAAAAGACAATGTGAACGCACTTTTTAATATCTAATGTAGAGGAATTAAATAAAGATGATGATGATAATGTTAAAGTAATGTTTTATTTCTTTACAGGAACCAATAACGACCTGTCTGGCCTCGGTGAAATGTTTACAGTTCACCATCACGTGCATGAGTCTTACAACAGTACATTTCTAGTTAGAGAAACCATGCCTTCAACAGATGGATATTTTTACTATACATATCGATTAACATCGACTTCGTTTGTTCGTAGCGATTATGAAAGACCGTATTTTGGAAAGTCCGAGGACACAATAAAAGCCAAGTTTGGTAATTATTATCGCGCAATGACAGATAATTGTAGATTAGTTACATTGCGAATAGTGAATGGAATTTTCTTATGTCAAGTTTATTCGCAGTCTACAAAACCTGAAATTGTAAAAAGTGGAACGTCAGATTTAAGAAGAGTAAAAAAAGTTCTTCAGGATTCTAAAACTAGTAGAGTTCCTAACGATATCCACATTATGGTTGAGGAAAATGGAATATGGATTTTATATGAAGGATCAAATCATGGCATTCTTGAACAAATATCTATCGATGACCTTTCATCAAGCAAAAGAATTTACATTGAATCGAAATATGTAAAACACTATGCAATTGTTGTTTCAAGTAAATTGTATATCATGTCGACAAACAAAGGTACTCTGGCAATTATCAAAGCTGTTGATACGGAAAACCCTAAGAACGCCATGTCTTATAAAGTGATTCTCTCTGAAAAGTTCCCTGAAAACAGTTGGATACACTATAATCCTAGATATAAACAATTATTTGTCGCAGTATCAAAGACTAAAACATACATATATACAGTCGAATACTGTCAATTTCCCTATCCGAATAGTAAATCAATCGATTTATCCAAAATTAATTCAACCTTTACCTGGTCGTTAATGCCATCTGAGAATGGGCATTACATTGATTTAATTAATTTACTGATTTCCTATTTCCATGTTAAAAGTCACACGGTATTGAACCAGTTAGGTAGTTTCCTAATAACGTGTCCATATAATAAGTGTCTAATGCCACATATGTCTTATACACTTGCTTGTCGGATAAACACCATCAAACTATTATTTGAATCGTTTGTAAAACAGACAGTAAATCCTGCCAATTTCAAACCGTTACAAGTACAACTTGATATGTATAAACTTTTGGAACATTATAAGTTTCGTATACTTTCTAGTAAATTAAACGGATTAAAACACTCACTTACCAGAACATTTATACATTTAAAGAAAGAGATGGAATCTTTTCCATCAGGTATGGGATCTTATTTTATTTCTCTTTCTGAGTTTGATAATAGGAAGTACCAATCCGATATAGAATTAATTTACAGTATTTTCAATGAATTGAACACAAAGCAACAAAGTATAGCGCCAATAATCAAATCCAAACTCACAACCTTATTTGATCTAGCAACAGAGTCAAATAATGGCGAAATAGCAGGTCAAATAGCAAACGTTGCACTTGCTTCTGCTGCATTTCTAAATCCCTTTACAATATTTGACGCCACTGACGCTATGTCAGAGGTAAGAGATCGACATGCAGAACTAGCCAAATCAATTGTTGACCATGAGAAACTAAACGATATATTGATGTACTTTCCTCGACTTAAAAGAATCGGTGACCAACTTCAACAGAAGATAAAAGTAATGGCAAATAAATTCCCTAATATCAGGAAATTAGTTAGGAAAGCAATGCGTCTAAACGTAACAAAACAAGATTTTACTGAACTTTCATATGCCTTTCTGAGAGAATATGACTCATATCGCCCTGCTTTTGAAATTTCTACAATTAATGAATATGAGTCTTTTCTAAGCGAAATTATTGACGAGTTATGTATCATTATTTACAAGGGAAATTCATTCGCATTAGTTGTAGCACAAGGCATTCGGACGTTTAACGCATGTTTACGCACAAAGTTAGATGTCAAAAACCTAATGGGTCTTTATAGAGATATGCATGATAAACAAGATTCTCTATTTCATGCCTTTGCGTCTGCTGTAAGAACTGCTATAGCTCAACAGAATGCTGCACAGATCCAGGATATTTTCAGAAAAATGGCTACGGGAGAGTTTGAGAACTCAGAGGTTAATTACAAGATGGCAGCACTCGAAATCATTGTAAACTCAGACGTCAATACATTGTTTCTTATGCATGATGCGTGTACCTTACTGGAATACAAAAACGCAGGTGTTACTCCAGAATATTGTAAAACTGCCATTTATAATCCACTAGTTGGTTTAGATAGCAGTATGGTGATCTCTTCAACATTTGATAAAGACATGTGTGAGAGTGACGCTATTGAGAGGTTTGTTTATATTCCGGCACAACAACAATCTGTAACTTCAAATATACCACAAGGAACTGTCGATTTAACTAGTCTATATCGTGGATATGAAATTACGTTTCAAATTCCCAATAACCAATGGTTAATTGATAACAATTGGATTTCTGAAGATGAGAAGAACAAGATGATAGTTTTACAAAAATTTCAGTTATTTGTTCCTCATAATGGGAATTCTTTAATTTATGTCAAGTCAACTATGAGATATTTATCCCAAAATATCATCAAACCTGGAGGAAAGGTTTACCATTTTAGTACTCCTAATTTATATCAGTATAATTTTCGGTACAGTCAGGGAAATGTATTTTGTTCTAAGCCGACATTATCCAGGACTCCGTACGAATTACAGTCATGTCCAAAGCTTCCTCCGATTTGTATTTTATCTAGTGGAGAAACAATAAACTCGGCTGCATATCCTTCTGTTTATTCCAAATTTGGGATTAAATTATCGACTGTCGGAAGAATACAAGAACCAAAACCGAAAACAAACTTTTTCTTGATGGCTTCTGTCAAAATATGTATGATTGATCCAGTAATAGGATTTAAAACAAATAAATTAAAAAGAAAAATAAAGTCGACACATTCTGTTTTGGAGAAATCAAACTGGAAACCAGCTTCATGTTGTGGGAAATTTAATCAGTACTATGATATTTCTAGTTATAGTAAAAAGTGCAGACCCTGTCCAATTGGGTCTTCTCCAAGACTTGGAGGATACTACTGTAAATAAATAAACACTAAATATATTTTTAAAATAAATAATTTAAAATATATTTATCTGATTTTTATCTCTTTTATTGATAATATATACATGTAAGGATTGTTGAAAAAGAAGCTTAATTTTAATCTACAGTAAAACCTCGATTCATCGCCACCATTTGTTCAGTCAAATTTTGGCATTATAAAGGGGTTTGGCGATAAATTGAGGGAGGCTCATAATGAAAAACTTAAACAAAATGGATTTTGGGACTTCAAAATAGTGTGGCGATAAGCGAGGTGGCAAAGTTATCGAGGGGCATTATAACGAGGTTTTACTGTAATTACGTTCTTTAGAATACTAGTTATTTAAGTGGAAGATTGGAGTGAGTGAGTAATGGTGTTTAACGTCCCAGTCAAGAATATTTTACTTATATCGAGACGTCGCCAGCTATAGGCGAAAGTGCAGAAATTTTACCTGTGCGTTGCGCTTATGACATTATACAGCAGGGTTCTATAGCGTGCCAAGCCCACCGTGACACGGGACCTCGTTTATTTTAAGTTCCCATCTGAAAGAACCGTGACTTTCATTTCGTAATGCCGAGTGCTTGGCGAAAGAACAGTCACTACCCATTTTCAAGTCTTGGGTCAGACCCAACCGGGGTTCGAACCCACGACCTTCCACTTACGGAGCGAGCACTCTACCAACTGAGCTACCGCAGTGGTCAAAGTGGAAGATTGGGTTCGTTATAAAAGGAAACATATACATGATATAGGGATAGAGGATTCATTTGCTTGGAGAAAAAAACTTATTATAATTGTCAAGAAATATACAGATTAAAAACAAAAATCCCTTGTTTTTACCTATGTGAGGTTGTCTGGTTGAGACAGGCTACACGCTGAATTTCTATGGTAGTTATATCTGCTCTGGATTTATTGTTGAGAGGATTTAATAAGTTGCGAAAAGTTTCGAAGTCAACCAACAATTTTTAACGTCACAATCACTCACACACGCTTACCCGATGACGTCATAATAATTTTACGCTAAAACGTTAACAAAGATTAATTACGTCATTTTCACAAGGCACGAATGGTGAAATGAAAACTGAACATTTGATGAAATGGGGTTCGCCGCTGTACCACGTGCTACCTTCTAACGTGTCTGTGAAACGCTTGTTTCCAATGGACATGGAATCGCACAATGCGACGTTTTTCCGTAAAAACGACGTTATTCCGCGAAATTGTGACGTTGACGTTTTCCAAAATGTTCCGCACAAACGTTAAGAGGTATTGACCACGTGGTACAGCGGCGAACTCCATTTTTGTTTACAGATAATGTTTTATGTGTCAAACGTGTGAGAAAAAGAATCCTACACCCGTTTAAGGATAAGATAGAGATATCTCAAACGCGGATGAATATTTTCAATGTCCAGAACTCGTTTAAGCTCATTTTAGACAGGAAAATATTCATTATCGTTTCAGATATATCTGTCTTATCCTGTTAGCTATGTAAGATTCTATTAACAACTGGAACATTGAAACAGTACAGATCAGTTTTACATTTTTTTTTCGAAGACATTGAAAAGGAAAAGGACACGATTGAGTCGATATGGATAGAGTCTTGCTCTGATAATGTAGCAGATATTTGCAAATTTATTTACCCTAGCACATTGGAGCAGAAGCAATATCTTATTTGCTTTGGCGTCTCAGAACCATAGGAGTGTTTGTCTGTCCAAGGTGTGGGCACCATCATATTATGACACGATGGAAAGTTGGATGCATACGTCTTGCACCTCCGTAACGGCGACGGATTGTCGGGAATGATGGTCAATCAGTGTGTCGAAAAACGGTTTGTAATCGTATTTTGGGAGTTTTATTTAAAGCAGGGATTTTTTTTTTACTTTTTGGGAAAAGGACCTTGGGATGAATTAGGAAAATGCTCAACAAAAATGTAATTTTGGGAAAAATCACAAGAAAATATTAGAAATTAGACGACTAGAATGCTTGTAATTGAATTTATATCGGTTTCACAGAAAAATAGCGCTGTCTCTTTTGTCTATATAAATCATATAGCAAAATGTGGGTTAATAAAGAGCGAAATCATTATCAGAACCAGATACCCTCCAAATATGATTTTGATGATCTTGTGATTTTTTTTTTCAAAACATTGATAAACGTAGCTAATTGGGAATTTTTTACTACAAAATTGGGAAAAATGTTTGGTTTTTTTTTTTTTGCATTGGGAATGGGTCCCTTTACCGGACCCTGTGGATACCCAGAAAAATCCCTGTAAAGCCAGGATGTCCCGATGGCGGCCTACTTATAACGCAAAGGCGGTATATATTTGTCATTTGCGATGATTTTTACTTGTTTCCCTACTCGTTTTTGTTTGGCTCATTTGAGGAGACATATCTTGTTCATTGACGAGTCTCGCTTCGCTTTTATTATCGCATATGGACAACAATTGGTCTATCGATGTTCTGGTAAGCGATATTCTAAAGCTTGCGTAACGGAAAGAGATATATAATGCGAGGGTCTGTTATGGTGCAGCCGGAGATATCTGAAGGCTGTGAAAACATCTCTCATGGTTATCCATGAAACAAGAACAATCATACAGCGAGGTCTTATTAATCACCGAATAATACAGTACACTACGATTGCAGCACGACAACACGAGGTCCGATGTCGATTGTTTTTTTCCGAATGCCTTACTTAAAACAGACATGTTTATAGTGTATTTTTTTAAATAAATACGGCATTGCAGAGATTGTTCCCACTACAGGAACTTTATACGACGAACCAAGCTGCTTAAAAATTAAATTTGGACTCATTTATATTGCCAGCCAAGACTTATCGGGGCCTGTCGATTGTCGAACCCGTATATGTAGTAACTATGCTATACGTAGTAAAAACCTCAGTCATATGTAGTGAGGTCACTCTTTATGTCATAAACGTTTGGCTGCCATATTTAGTAACGACTAGGCCACGTCATATGTAGCATCATATCTTGTAGCTCTATTTAGTACCCTAATGGTTACCTTTTTAATGTTCATAATGTTAATGGATTCGACTTTACAAATAATTAAAAAAGAAATGGCTGTCCTCACTACATTTGGCGTACACTCATTACTACATATAGCGTTGTTACTACATATAGGGGTTCGACATGGCCATTAAAAGGTTTTATTGTCACCATCACGTAAATTGTTGCTAAGTATAATGTATCTTTGTCCAGGATTACCTTAAATAAAATTTCTGTACCTCTATGTACCTCATTCTTTGGTAAAGGAAAAATGATGCGAGGGTCTGTTATGGTGCGGGCGGAGGTATCTGAAGGCCGTGAAAACATTTCTCATAGTTATCCATGACACAATATCAATTATACAGCGAGGGACACCACGGTATACTACAATACAATTGCAACAGTAAAACACGAGGCATGACTTTGCTCGTTTTTTTCGGAAATGCCATACTTAAAACAAACATGCGTATGGTGTATTTTTTTCAAAATAAATACGGTATGGTAGATCTTGTTGACACTAAAGGAACTTTATACGATAGACCAAGCTGCTTTCAAATTAATTTTGGACTCGTTTATATTACCCGACTGAACCGCTATATATAGTAAGTATGATATACGTAGTAAATATCTACGCCATATGTAGTAAGGACACTCTATATGTAGTACAAGTTTGGTTGCTATATGTAGTAACGTCTAGGTCATGTCATATGTAGCAACATATCTTGTAGTTTTATTTAGTAACTTAATGGTTACTAAATTACACACGTGGCGAGTGTCGCTAGCTACACAGGAGGCGCTTACCATTCCGGAGCACCCGGCCTCACTTTCCTGGTGGAAGTTCATGCGTCTACCCTTACTTGTCAGTTCCAAAGTTTTTACTTTGCTTCTTGATTGTGATTCGGACATGGATTAGTGTGTTTGTTTTTGATTACCCTTTAAATGTTCATAATGTTATGGATTCGACTTAACAAGAAAGTAAAAAAAGAAGTAGTGGTCCTTACTACGTTTGGCATACATTTATTACTATATATAGCGTTATACCTTAGGGTACCTATCTCTTATCCACAACTTCTCCTAAACCCTTCAATAGATTTTCATGAAACTTTCACACAATCTTTGTTATATAATGTAGATGTGCACCTCCTATTTAAAAATTTGATCCGATGGATTTTTTTATTTAGGGGGAGCTGGGGGGGTATGTTTTGTGAGCTTGTGGCTCACAGTTTTTCTAGTTGTTGATTAGTTTGATGTCTCTGTGTACATGATCACCATGAATATATTTTGACATAGTTACATGTACCTTTCACTCAACAATTGTAATTAAACACGTGGCGAGTGTAACTAGCAAAACCCTTCCGGAGCACCTGTCCTTACTTTCCTGATGGAAGTCCACGTGTTTTACGTAACTTTCAGTTTCAAAATTATTACTTTGCTTTTGAATTGTGCTTTGTATGTTTTTAAAATCGTTAGCACGATTTAAAAAATCGTTTGTTCTTTTTTTAAATCGTTTGTACGATTTTATTTATAAGATATCTTCATACGGACCCCGTATTATTAAACGCCCTGGTATCGTGTTCTAGAGTGGTATCGCCCTAACCCTGCGGGCTTGGCCCTGTACTGGCACCCTTGGGCGTGACAACCATGTATATGTAAAGTTTGCGCTGCCTTTAAGGACACCTCTAAAAAGGTCCGTCTTTCGTTTAAAGGTCAGTAAAATGTTATCACACTTGCTCTTTATTAATGTTATTTTAACCTCTATATAAGGGTCACCTGTCCCTAGCCCCAAAAATGTCCCTTTTACTGGTTCCCTTGGCTTTCCTTTATAGAAAGGTTTGACTGTATTTATCTTGTCCATTTCTAATTTCGTTTGTCTATAGTCACTGATTGTGTTACGCTTGTTGCTTGGTCATTGCCAGCTTATCGTTTCCATTTACACGAAACACAGTTACAAAAAACAGAATTGAACTACCTAAAATATATGTTGAAATTTTTAATGATAATAATGCGTGATTAACAAATACAGTGTGTAACACTTAAATGAAATAATGTCATCCTAAAACTAAAACATTTACCTTTACTGCAATGAAATATCCTTTTTCTATTTAAAATAGGTTAATTTATATAGTTACCGAGATTATTGTAAGAGTCTTTATGTGCATGCGTAATTCCAACATAATCCACTCTTTTATAAATTAACAAGATTAAGTCACTGCTGTTTCGGCGGGTTTACGGCGTTCATGTATTGTAACTCCTTGTGTTAAAAATGTATGTAGTAAACACGGTATTCCTGAATTCTTTTCTACATGGTTTTATCCAATACGATAAGATCAACACCGCTAAGAAAAGTCAACTAGATGACATTTTTATCAAGGTTTATGCTGTTCCCGCCATTATGTGGGGTTCAATACAGTACCACGTGATCTATACCTCTTGATCTTTTTGCGGGAACTTTTGTTTTGGATACGTTAACGTTACAAATTCCTGCATAAACGTCGTTTTACGAGAAAACGCCATCTTATACTATTCAATATAAATGGTAAATGTTCCGCAAACACGCTAAAGGGTATCACATGGTTAAGCCCCGAACGCCATCTTTAGAAGAAAATTATTTAAAATATGGGGAGGTAATACAATGAATTGCTTACACGAATTAAATAAAACATTTTAAGCACTACAAAATTCTGTCTTTGACAGAGTTTATGCAGGAATCATTAGTTCTTATTACCATTTACAGAACTGATTCCGGAATTATATGTTTTGGAACTGTTTATTCTAGGATATGATTTAATATCCGGAAGCACCATTTTCTGCGGACCTGTCAGCTTGTTTTTAAAATCATTTGTCACAGTAGCTTTTGTAAGTCTCTCGCTTGATACCTTCATGTCTTCGATAGACAGCTTCTGCAGATATTTAGGAGGTCTATGGCCACTGTGAACGCCAATTCTGGCTTTAGGTTGTTTATTTCGATCTAAAAATGCGTCAATGTCTGCCTGTGCAAAACTTCTAAATGCCGGAGCCTTTGGAATACGGATGTTATGATCGGGAAGAAAAACTGAATATCGCTCTTCAAAAGTCGTATCGGCCTTAGGCGACAGATCAATCAAATCCTTAGACCATGTCATGTCTTCTGATTTAACTATATTTTCAGAATTTCTTAACACACAAAGTTTGTTTACTAATGGTCCCTGATAAATGTGTAATACGCCCAAATCAGACCCTTTCCTTTTCTTTTTTGCAGGGCCGTTGAATTCCATGATGTAACTATAAAAATAGTGATGTCACTTGATAATTAAAATTTTGATGAGGTCAAACAATCCGTTACAAGACGTAAACCATATATGCTGTAGAATTTATCCACTAATAAACGATCTATACTTTTAGAAAGCAATATATCCTGTCAACTCAATCAAGTTGCCAGTTGGGTACTGTCAAGTAGAAGGTGATGCAATACTGTCCACGCACAAGTTTTTAATAACGATAATTTTCGAACAATGCAATGATCAAACTAAACTAAACTTCGCTAAACTAAAAGCCGATAAAAGACAAGTAATATAATTTTCCACACAACCTACGCAGTTGGCTTTGAATCCTGACAAACACTGTTCTGTCCAGTTTAACCAAAGGATGGAACTATTATAACTACAAGAAATCCAAATTAGCTTAATTTCGGAACTAATGCTTTCAAATGTGCATACTGTTTGAAATACCTAATGATTGCAATTGTTTAAAGTTTGGATGTTTATACCATTGAGCAGGTTTTTTTTCAAATAGTTGAACTGTTTGCATTCTATTACTAAATAGAAATGCTTGAACAAAACATATACAGTTTAACAACATTGGCCTGTCCGTTTGACCTTTAATATAAATATTTATTATAGACCAATATTTGTAAAATAGTGAGGTGTAAATTTTGTCTACATCATGGGAAACGTACTTTGTTTATGTATTAACCGCAAATCCTAAACTTACCCCGACAAAAGTTCTGCGTGCACCCACCTATATTAATATTCCTAATGAAAGGTCAAGCAGACAGGTCAATGTTGTTTGTTTAAACATATACAGATATGACTGTTTATATTTTATGTAATTTTTATTTTGATTGTATCGATAAGAATCAATTTAAGATTTAGATTGTCAAATATATTTCTATATTTAAACTTGTAAGAGATTCCATCGTGATTAACCGATTAATGTTTGGTTGATTTTAATAAACACGTGATGACCTTTATCAAAGGGAGGTCAGTCATTGGTTCATCAAGACCACACATATATAACTCATAATAAATAAACCTCGACATGAAGAGTATCAGATGACACACAGATAAAAATACTTGATTCACATTACTTATAATTATAATCTGGACTAAAATACTATAATATATCAAAACTAATATATATCGGTTAATATGACCATTAGTCTCACTCCACTGCCACTCTCATGTGTAAAAAATATTAAGTTCAGATGTCACTGTGACAGCGTCGGATTCACTGATACATAATGGTCAATTTGCCTATTTTTCTTAGTGCATTGCCACTCCTAATGTGTTAGAAAATAGTTTATATACCACTGTGACAACGTTTGAGAAAATTTTTAAATGGCTGTCAAGATTTTTTTTTAATTATAGCAAGACGGTCAGTTCAGAAATTAAGTCTATATACCACTGTGACAACGTTAGAGAACATTTTTAAATTTGAATGGAGTTTTACTACCACCACTCTCATGTTTAAAAAAAATAAGTATATACTAGTATACCACTGTGACAGCTTGAGCAATTTCTAAATGGAGTTTTACGCCTAAGTAAACTTTTTTTTACCTCTATCAAGGCGATCAGTGTAAACATCATGGAGGAAACTGGAGAGCTCGGAGTAAATCACCTACCCTCGGCAAAGGAACTGATTCACTTTCTCACACTATGACCTGACCCGGGTGGTTGTGGTCCGTATTAGGACGTTTTAGCCCACTCAGCCACCGAGCCCCTTATTTTGATCATGATGACATAAATCGACTTTGTCACTTACATAAACTGGTTTATGTGAGTGTATGTATGGGTGTTGGTATGTAAGGCCGAAAACATGTACTTTTTAATAGCTTCAGTCGCTAAAAATCAATAAAATAAACCACTAAAATATTAAACAAGAAAAAACAACTGTGCCTAGTTGAGCAGCTTTTAAAAAGTTTACATCTAACCACAACTCCCCCATTCATTTATTGAGATGTGAAATAGTAACGGTTAACTCCACACCAAACATGGACCAGATGTCTATGTGAATCATATTTGACTCAAAAATTTTGTATTAAAATGGAATACATAATTCGCGTTTTAGAGCAAATAATTATATTACACTCTGGTTACGAGTAGTAATATGTATTTTATGAATCGTGAAAAAAGATCAGTAATCACGGTTATCTCAAAGAGTTCATAAATCGTAAGTAATTGAATGTTTGCTGCATGTGTTGGATTTTGCATCTGATCTGTTATCTCTGTACGTATATCATTGTATTACACCGAACCATGATCAGATGACACTAGAAATAAATACAAAATAGACAAAGGAAGTCGATTAACCACGTGTTTAATTACCCGGAAATACATTTCTTACGCCATCTGTAGTCAAAATCATGAGGCTTGTGCGTCATTATTTTCTACCCGGTATGACAGTACTAACAGTACAGACCTGTCGATTGTTTAACATTTATCTAACGAATAAGTGTCAAAATGACCTTTCAAATTGAACCCTTATTAGCTCTATCTTGTCAGTTTTCCGAAAGCTACTTGCTATCTCTAATTCACGAGCTGTCTATACCTCAGCCACTCGATTGGTTGACTTTTGTCTCCTCGTAAGCTTAGTGTTAAACTTTCGACAGGTCTGTACCGTTATATTTAAAACTTTAAATACTTTGGTTTATTTAATGTGTCAAAAACGTATTTACATAGAATGACCCTTATGAAGAATTTTGCTTAATAAAATTATTTTACAAACCTTACTGCAAAAACTATTAATTTGTTTTTTTAATTGGTAATATTTAATAATTTATCATTTTGCACTTGTGGAGGTACATCTTATCTTAATGTTGGCATAAACAGTACAGACCTTTGAAAAGTAAAACAATAAGTTCGCGAATTAGTGCCGAATCGTCAGCTAATCTCGGCTCCTTAGCTCTATCTATTTCGACAGCTTATTGACAGTTGGTATCTATCTCTCGGCAGATACTAGCTATCATTATCTTAGCAACTTGGCAGCCGTGTCTCGACTACTTTTTGTCAGCTCAGTGTTAAGACGTTCGCAATGATTGTACTTGACAGTTGGTATCTCTGTTGGTGGCAGATACTAGCTGTCATTATCTTAACCACTTGGCAGCCGTGCCTCGAATACTTTTTGTCAGCTCAGTGTTAAGACGTTCGCAATGATTGTACTTGACAGTTGGTATCTCTTTTGGTGGCAGATACTAGCTATCATTATCTTAGCCACTTGGCAGACGTGTCTCGACTACTTTTTGTCAGCTCAGTGTTAAGACGTTCGCAATGATTGCACTTGACAGTTAGTATCTGTGTTGGTGGCAGATACTAGCTGTCATTATCTTAACCACTTGGCAGCCGTGCCTCGACTACTTTTTGTCAGTTCAGTGTTAAGACGTTCGCAATGATTGTACTTGACAGTTGGTATCTCTCTTGGTGGCAGACACTAGCTATCATTATCTTAGCCACTTGGCAGCCGTGCCTCGACTACTTTTTGTCAGTTCCGTGTTAAGACGTTCGCAATGATTGTACTTGACAGTTGGTATCTCTCTTGGTGGCAGACACTAGCTATCATTATCTTAGCCACTTGGCAGTCGTGTCTCGACTACTTTTTGTCAGTTCAGTGTTAAGACGTTCGCAATGATTGTACTTGACAGTTGGTATCTCTCTTGGTGGCAGATACTAGCTATCATTATCTTAGCCACTTGGCAGCCGTGCCTCGACTACTTTTTGTCAGTTCAGTGTTAAGACGTTCGCATTGATTGTACTTGACAGTTGGTATTCCTCTTGGTGGCAGATACTAGCTATCATTATCTTAGCCATTTTGCAGCCGTGCCTGGACTTTAATTCGTCAATTCAGTGTTAAGACGTTCGCAATGATTGTACTTGACAGTTGGTATATCTTTTGGTGACAGATACTAGCTATCATTATCTTAGCCACTTGGCAGCCGTGTCTCGACTACTTTTTGTCAGCCCAGTGTTAAGGCGTTCGCAATGATTGTACTTGACAGTTGGTATATCTTTTGGTGACAGATACTAGCTATCATTATCTTAGCCACTTGGCAGCCGTGCCTCGACTACTTTTTGTCAGCTCAGTGTTAAGACGTTCGCAATGATTGTACTTGACAGTTGGTATTTCTCTTGGTGACAGACACTAGCTATCATTATCTTAGCCACTTGGCAGCCATGTCTCGACTACTTTTTGTCAGCTCAGTGTTAAGACGTTCGCAATGATTTTACTTGACAGTTGGTATCTCTATTGGTGGCAGATACTAGCTATCATTATCTTAGCAACTTGGCAGTCGTGTCTCGACTACTTTTTGTCAGCTCAGTGTTAAGACGTTCGCAATGATTGTACTTGACAGTTGGTATATCTTTTGGTGGCAGATATTAGCTGTCATTATCTTAACCACTTGGCAGCCGTGTCTCGACTACTTTTTGTCAGCTCAGTGTTAAGACGTTCGCAATGATTTTACTTGACAGTTGGTATCTCTATTGGTGGCAGACACTAGCTATCATTATCCTAACCACTTGGCAGCCGTGTCTCGACTACTTTTTGTCAGCTCAGTGTTAAGACGTTCGCAATGATTTTACTTGACAGTTGGTATCTCTATTGGTGGCAGACACTAGCTATCATTATCCTAACCACTTGGCAGCCGTGTCTCGACTACTTTTTGTCAGCTCAGTGTTAAGACGTTCGCAATGATTGTACTTGACAGTTGGTATCTCTGTTGGTGGCAGATACTAGCTGTCATTATCTTAGCCACTTGGCAGCCGTGTCTCGACTACTTTTTGTCAGCTCAGTGTTAAGACGTTGGCAATAATTGTACTTGACAGTTGGTATCTCTTCTGGTGGCAGACACTAGCTATCATTATCTTAGCCACTTGGCAGCCGTGTCTCGACTACTTTTTGTCAGCTCAGTGTTAAGACGTTTGCAATGATTGTACTTGACAGTTGGTATATCTTTTGGTGGCAGATACTAGCTATCATTATCTTAGCCACTTGGCAGCCGAGCCTCGACTACTTTTTTTCAGCTCAGTGTTTAGACGTTCGAAATGATTGTAATTGACAGTTGGTATCTCTTTTGGTGACAGATACTAGCTATCATTATCTTAGCTACTTGGCAGCCGAGCCTCGACTACTTTTTGTCAGCTCAGTGTTAAGACGTTCGCAATGATTGTACTTGACAGTTGGTATTTCTCTTCGTTGCAGATACTATCTATCATTATCTTAGCCACTTGGCAGCCGTGCCTCGACTACGTTTTTTCAGCTCAGTGTTAAGACGTTCGTAATGATTGTACTTGACAGTTGGTATCTCTTGGTGGCAGACACTAGCTATCATTATCTTAGCCACTTGGCAGCCGTGTCTCGACTTCTTTTTGTCAGCTCAGTGTTAAGACGTTCGGAATGATTGTACTTGACAGTTGGTATCTCTTTTGGTGGCAGATACTAGCTATCATTATCTTAGCCATTTTGCAGCCGTGCCTGGACTTTAATTCGTCAGTTCAGTGTAAAGACGTTTGAAATGATTGTACTTGACAGTTGGTATTTCTTTAGGTGGCAGACACTAGCTATCATTATCTTAACCACTTGGCAGCCGTGCATCGACTACTTTTTGTCAGCTCAGTGTTAAGACGTTCGCAATGATTGTATTTGACAGTTGGTATCTCTGTTGATGGCAGATACTAGCTATCATTATCCTAACCACTTGGCAGCCGTGTTTCGACTACTTTTTGTCAGCTCAGTGTTAAGACGTTGACAGTTGGTATATCTTTTGGTGGCAGACACTAGCTATCATTATCTTAGCCACTTGGCAGCCGTGTCTCGAGTACTTTTTGTCAGCTCAGTGTGAAGACGTTCGCAGTGATTGTACTTGACAGTTGGTATCTCTTTAAATGGCAGACACTAGCTATCATTATCTTAGCCACTTGGCAGCCGTGTCTCGACTACTTTTTGTCAGCTCAGTGTTAAGACGTTCGAAATAATTGTACTTGACAGTTGGTATCTCTTTAAATGGCAGACACTAGCTATCATTATCTTAGCCACTTGGCAGCCGTGTCTCGACTACTTTTTGTGAGCTCAGTGTTAAGACGTTCGCAATGATTGTACTTGACAGTTGGTATCTCTGTTGGTGGCAGACACTAGCTATCATTACCTTAGCCACTTGGCAGCCGTGCCTCGACTACTTTTTGTCAGCTGAGTGTTAAGACGTTCGCAATGATTGTACTTGACAGTTGGTATCCCTTTTGGTGGCAGATACTAGCTATCATTATCTTAGCCACTTGGCAGCCGTGCCTCGACTACTTTTTGTCAGCTCAGTGTTAAGACGTTCGGAATGATTGTACTTGACAGTTGGTATCTCTGTTGGTGGCAGATACTAGCTATCATTATCTTAGCCACTTGGCAGCCGTGCCTCGACTACTTTTTGTCAGTTTAGTGTTAAGACGTTCGCAATGATTGTACTTGACAGTTGGTATCTCTTTTGGTGGCAGACACTAGCTATCATTATCTTAACCACCTGGCAGCCGTGTCTCGACTACTTTTGTCAAATCAGTGTTAAGATGTTCGGAATGATTGTACTTGACAGTTGGTATCTCTTTAAATGGCAGACACTAGCTATCATTATCTTAGCCACTTGGCAGCCGTGTCTCGACTACTTTTTGTCAGCTCAGTGTTAAGACGTTCGCAATGATTGTACTTGACAGTTGGTATCTCTGTTGGTGGCAGATACTAGCTGTCATTATCTTAACCACTTGGCAGCCGTGCCTCGACTACTTTTTGTCAGTTTAGTATTAAGACGTTCGCAATGATTGTACTTGACAGTTGGTATCTCTCTTGGTGGCAGACACTAGCTATCATTATCTTAACCACCTGGCAGCCGTGTCTCGACTACTTTTGTCAAATCAGTGTTAAGACGTTCGGAATGATTGTACTTGACAGTTGGTATCTCTGTTGGTGGCAGATACTAGCTATCATTATCTTAACCACTTGGCAGCCGTGTCTCGACTACTTTTGTCAAATCAGTGTTAAGACGTTCGGAATGATTGTACTTGACAGTTGGTATCTCTCTTGGTGGCAGACACTAGCTATCATTATCTTAACCACCTGGCAGCCGTGTCTCGACTACTTTTGCCAAATCAGTGTTAAGACGTTCGGAATGATTGTACTTGACAGTTGGTATCTCTGTTGGTGGCAGATACTAGCTATCATTATCTTAACCACCTGGCAGCCGTGTCTCGACTACTTTTGTCAAATCAGTGTTAAGACGTTCGCAATGATTGTACTTGACAGATGGTATCTCTCTTGGTGGCAGATACTAGCTATCATTATCTTAACCACTTGGCAGCCGTGTCTCGACTACTTTTTGTCAGTTCCGTGTTAAGACGTTCGCAATGATTGTACTTGACAGTTGGTATCTCTCTTGGTGGCAGATACTAGCTATCATTATCTTAGCCATTTTGCAGCCGTGCCTGGACTTTAATTCGTCAGTTCAGTGTTAAGAAGTTCGAAATGATTGTACTTGACCGTTGGTATCTGTTTTGGTGGCAGATACTAGCTATCATTATCTTAACCACTTGGCAGCCGTGCCTCGACTACTTTTTGTCAGCTCAGTGTTAAGACGTTCGCAATGATTGTACTTGACAGTTGGTATCTCTCTTGGTGGCAGATATTAGCTATCATTATCTTAGCCATTTTGCAGCCGTGCCTGGACTTTAATTCGTCAGTTCAGTGTTAAGATGTTCGAAATGATTGTACTTGACAGTTGGTATCTGTTTTGGTGGCAGACACTAGCTATCATTATCTTAGCCACTTGGCAGCCGTGCCTCGACTTCTTTTCGTCAGCTCAGTGTTAAGACGTTCGCATTGATTGTACTTGACAGTTTGTATCTCTGTTGATGGCAGATACTAGCTATCATTATCTTAGCCACTTGGCAGCCGTGCATCGACTATTTTTTGTCAGCTCAGTGTTAAGACGTTCGCAATGATTGTACTTGACAGTTGGTATCTCTGTTGGTGGCAGACACTAGCTATCGTTATCCTAACCACTTGGCAGCCGTGTCTCGACTACTTTTTGTCAGCTCAGTGTTAAGACGTTCGCAATGATTGTACTTGACAGTTGGTATATCTTTTGGTGGCAGATATTAGCTGTCATTATCTTAGCCACTTGGCAGCCGTGTCTCGACTTGTTTTCGTCAGCTCAGTGTTAAGACGTTCGCAATGATTGTACTTGACAGTTGGTATCTCTGTTGGTGGCAGGCAATAGCTATCATTATCTTAACCACTTGGCAGCCGTGTCTCGACTACTTTTTGTCAGCGCAGTATTAAGACGTTCGCAATGATTGTACTTGACAGTTGGTATCTCTCTTGGTGGCAGATACTAGCTATCATTATCTTTACCACTTGGCAGCCGTGTCTCGACTACTTTTTGTCAGCTCAGTGTTAAGACGTTGGCAATGATTGTACTTGACAGTTGGTATCTCTTTAAATGGCAGACACTAGCTATCATTATCTTTACCACTTGGCAGCCGTGTCTCGACTACTTTTTGTCAGCTCAGTGTTAAGACGTTGGCAATGATTGTACTTGACAGTTGGTATCTCTTTAAATGGCAGACACTAGCTATCATTATCTTAGCCACTTGGCAGCCGTGTCTCGACTACTTTTGTCAGCTCAGTGTTAAGACGTTCGCAATGATTGTACTTGACAGTTGGTATCTCTTTTGGTGACAGATACTAGCTATCATTATCTTAGCCACTTGGCAGCCGTGTCTCGACTACTTTTGTCAGCTCAGTGTTAAGGCGTTCGCAATGATTGTACTTGACAGTTGGTATCTCTTTTGGTGACAGATACTAGCTATCATTATCTTAGCCACTTGGCAGCCGTGTCTCGACTACTTTTGTCAGCTCAGTGTTAAGGCGTTCGCAATGATTGTACTTGACAGTTGGTATCTCTTTTGGTGACAGATACTAGCTATCATTATCTTAGCCACTTGGCAGCCGAGCCTCGACTACTTTTTGTCAGCTCATTGTTAAGGCGTTCGAAATGATTGTACTTGACAGTTAGTATCTCTTTTGGTGACAGATACTAGCTATCATTATCTTAGCTACTTGGCAGCCAAGCCTCGACTACTTTTTGTCAGCTCAGTGTTAAGACGTTCGAAATGATTGTACTTGACAGTTGGTATTTGTCTTGGTTGCAGATACTATCTATCATTATTTTAGCCACTTGGCAGCCGTGTCTCGACTACTTTTTGTCAGCTCAGTGTTAAGACGTTCGCAATGATTGTACTTGACAGTTTGTATCTCTCTTTGTGGCAGATACTAGCTATCATTACCTTAATCACTTGGCAGCCGTGCCTTGACTACTTTTTGTCAGCTCAGTGTTAAGACGTTCGCAATGATTGTACTTGACAGTTGGTATTTGTCTTGGTTGCAGATACTATCTATCATTATTTTAGCCACTTGGCAGCCGTGTCTCGACTACTTTTTGTCAGCTCAGTGTTAAGACGTTCGCAATGATTGTACTTGACAGTTGGTATCTCTTTTGGTGACAGATACTAGCTATCATTATCTAAGCCACTTGGCAGCCGATCCTCGACTACTTTTTGTCAGCTCAGTGTTAAGACGTTCGCAATGATTGTACTTGACAGTTGGTATCTCTCTTGGTGGCAGATACTAGCTATCATTATTTTAACCACTTGGCAGCCGTGTCTCGACTACTTTTTGTCAGCTCAGTGTTAAGACGTTCGCAATGATTGTACTTGACAGTTGGTATCTCTTTTGGTGACAGATACTAGCTATCATTATCTTAGCCACTTGGCAGCCTTGCCTCGACTACTTTTTGTCAGCTCAGTGTTAAGACGTTCGAAATGATTGTACTTGACAATTGGTATCTCTCTTGGTGGCAGATACTAGCTATCATTATCTTAACCACTTGGCAGCCGTGTCTCGACTACTTTTTGTCAGCTCAGTGTGAAGACGTTTGCAGTGATTGTAATTGACAGTTGGTATCTCTTTAAATGGCAGACACTAGCTATCATTATCTTAGCCACTTGGCAGCCGTGTCTCGACTACTTTTTGTCAGCTCAGTGTCAAGACGTTCGCAATGATTGTATTTGACAGTTGGTATCTCTTTAAATGGTAGACACTAGCTATCATTTTTTTAGCCACTTGGCAACCGTGTCTCGACTACTTTTTGTCAGCAAATATATTACACGCTGGTAACGAGTAGTAATATGTATTTTATGAAAAAAGATCAGTAATCACGGTTATCTCAAAGAGTTCATAAATCGTAATAAATTGAATGTTTGCTGCATGTGTTGGATTTTGCATCTGATCTATTCTCTGTACGTATATCATTGTATTACACCGAACCATGATCAGATGACACTAGAAATAAATACAAAATAGACAAAGGAAGTCGATTAACCACGTGTTTAATTACCCGGAAATACATTTCTTACGCCATCTGTAGTCAAAATCATGAGGCTTGTGCGTCATTATTTTCTACCCGGTATGACAGTACTAACAGTACAGACCTGTCGATTGTTTAACATTTATCTAACGAATAAGTGTCAAAATGACCTTTCAAATTGAACCCTTATTAGCTCTATCTTGTCAGTTTTCCGAAAGCTACTTGCTATCTCTAATTCACGAGCTGTCTATACCTCAGCCACTCGATTGGTTGACTTTTGTCTCCTCGTAAGCTTAGTGTTAAACTTTCGACAGGTCTGTACCGTTATATTTAAAACTTTAAATACTTTGGTTTATTTAATGTGTCAAAAACGTATTTACATAGAATGACCCTTATGAAGAATTTTGCTTAATAAAATTATTTTACAAACCTTACTGCAAAAACTATTAATTTGTTTTTTTAATTGGTAATATTTAATAATTTATCATTTTGCACTTGTGGAGGTACATCTTTACTTTGAATGTTGGCATAAACAGTACAGACCTTTGGAAAGTTAAACAATTAGTTCGCGAATTAGTGACGAATCGTCAGCTAATCTTGGCTCCTTAGCTATATTTATTTCGACAGCTTATTGACAGATGGTATCTATCTCTCGGCAGATACTAGCTATCATTATCTTAGCCACTCGGCAGCCGTGTCTTGACTACTTTTTGTCAGTTCAGTGTTAAGACGTTCGCAATGATTGTACTTGACAGTTGGTATCTCTTTTAGAGACAGATACTAGCTATCATTATCTTAACCATTTTGCAGCCGTGCCTGGACTTTAATTCGTCAGTTCAGTGTTAAGACGTTCGCAATGATTGTACTTGACAGTTAGTATCTCTTTTGGTGACAGATACTAGCTACCATTATCTTAGCCACTTGGCAGCCGTGTCTCGACTACTTTTTGTCAGCTCAGTGTTAAGACGTTCGCAATGATTGTACTTGACAGTTGGTATCTCTGTTGGTGGCAGATACTAGCTACCATTATCTTAGCCACTTGGCAGCCGTGTCTCGACTACTTTTTGTCAGCTCAGTGTTAAGACGTTCGCAATGATTGTACTTGACAGTTGGTATCTCTGTTGGTGGCAGATACTAGCTATCATTATCTTAGCCACTTGGCAGCCGTGTCTCGACTACTTTTTGTCAGCTCAGTTTTAAGACGTTCGCAATGATTGTACTTGACAGTTGGTATCTCTGTTGGTGGCAGATACTAGCTTTCATTATCTTAACCACTTGGCAGCCGTGTCTCAACTACTTTTTGTCAGCTCAGTGTTAAGAAATGATTGTACTTGACAGTTGGTATCTCTGTTGGTGGCAGATACTAGCTGTCATTATCTTAACCACTTGGCAGCCGTGCCTCGACTACTTTTTGTCAGCTCAGTGTTAAGACGTTCGCAATGATTGTATTTGACAGTTGGTATCTCTTTTGGTGACAGATAGTAGCTATCATTATCTTAGTCACTTAGCAGCCGTGTCTCGACTACTTTTTGTCAGCTCAGTGTTAAGACGTTCGCAATGATTGTACTTGACAGATGGTATCTCTTTAAATGGCAGACACTAGCTATCATTATCTTAACCACTTGGCAGCCGTGTCTCAACTACTTTCTGTCAGCTCAGTGTTAAGACGTTCGCAATGATTGTACTTGACAGTTGGTATCTCTCTTGGTGGCAGATACTAGCTATCATTATCTTAGCCTCTTGGCAGCCGTGCATCGACTACTTTTTGTCAGCTCAGTGTTAAGACGTTCGCAATGATTGTACTTGACAGTTGGTATCTCTTTTGGTGACAGATACTAGCTATCATTATCTTAGCCACTTGGCAGTCGTGTCTCGACTACATTTTGTCAGCTCAGTGTTAAGACGTTCGCAATGATTGTACTTGACAGTTGGTATCTCTTTTGGTGGCAGATACTAGCTATCATTATCTTAGCCATTTTGCAGCCGTGCCTGGACTTTAATTCGTCAGTTCAGTGTTAAGACGTTCGCAATGATTGTACTTGACAGTTAGTATCTCTGTTGGTGGCAGATACTAGCTATCATTATCTTAGCCACTTGGCAGCCGTGTCTCGACTACTTTTTGTCAGCTCAGTGTTAAGACGTTCGCAATGATTGTACTTGACAGTTGGTATCTCTTTTAGAGACAGATACTAGCTATCATTATCTTAACCACTTGGCAGCCGTGTCTCGACTACTTTTTGTCAGTTCAGTGTTAAGATGTTCGAAATGATTGTACTTGACAGTTGGTATCTCTGTTGGTGGCAGATACTAGCTATCATTATCTTAGCCACTTGGCAGCCGTGTCTCGACTACTTTTTGTCAGCTCAGTGTTAAGACGTTCGCAATGATTGTACCTGACAGTTGGTATCTCTTTTGGTGACAGATACTAGCTATCATTATCTTAGCCACTTGGCAGTCGTGTCTCGACTACATTTTGTCAGCTCAGTGTTAAGACGTTCGCAATGATTGTACTTGACAGTTGGTATCTCTGTTGGTGGCAGATACTAGCTATCATTATCTTAACCACTTGGCAGCCGTGTCTCGACTACTTTTTGTGAGTTCAGTGTTAAGACGTTCGCAATGATTGTACTTGACAGTTAGTATCTCTGTTGGTGGCAGATACTAGCTATCATTATCTTAGCCACTTGGCAGCCGTGTCTCGACTACTTTTTGTCAGCTCAGTGTTAAGACGTTCGCAATGATTGTACTTGACAGTTGGTATCTCTTTTGGTGACAGATACTAGCTATCATTATCTTAGCCACTTGGCAGTCGTGTCTCGACTACATTTTGTCAGCTCAGTGTTAAGACGTTCGCAATGATTGTACTTGACAGTTGGTTTCTCTTTTGGTGACAGATACTAGCTATCATTATCTTAGCCACTTGGCAGACGTGTATCGACTACTTTTTGTCAGCTCAGTTTTAAGACGTTCACAATGATTGTACTTGACAGTTGGTATCTCTTGGTGGCAGATACTAGCTATCATTATCTTAACCACTTGGCAGCCGTGTCTCAACTACTTTTTGTCAGCTCAGTGTTAAGACGTTCGCAATGATTGTACTTGACAGTTGGTATCTCTTTTGGTGGCAGATACTAGCTGTCATTATCTTAACCACTTGGCAGCCGTGTCTCAACTTCTTTTTGTCAGCTCAGTGTTAAGACGTTCGCAATGATTATACTTGACAGTTGGTATCTCTTTTGGTGGCAGATACTAGCTATCATTATCTTAACCACTTGGCAGCCGTGTCTCAACTACTTTTTGTCAGCTCAGTGTTAAGACGTTCGCAATGATTGTACTTGACAGTTGGTATCTCTTTTGGTGACAGATACTAGCTATCATTATCTTAGCCACTTGGCAGCCGTGTCTCGACTACTTTTTGTCGGCTCAGTTTTAAGACGTTCGCAATGATTGTACTTGACAGTTGGTATCTCTTTAAATAACAGACACTAGCTATCATTATCTTAACCACTTGGTAGCCGTGTCTCGACTACTTTTTGTCAGCTCAGTGTTAAGACGTTCGCAATGATTGTATTTGACAGTTGGTATCTCTTTTGGTGACAGATAGTAGCTATCATTATCTTAGCCACTTGGCAGCCGTGTCTCGACTACTTTTTGTCGGCTCAGTTTTAAGACGTTCGCAATGATTGTACTTGACAGTTGGTATCTCCTTAAATAACAGACACTAGCTATCATTATCTTAACCACTTGGTAGCCGTGTCTCGACTACTTTTTGTCAGCTCAGTGTTAAGACGTTCGCAATGATTGTACTTGACAGTTGGTATCTCTTTTGGTGGCAGACACTAGCTATCATTATCTTAGCCACTTGGCAGCCGTGTCTCGACTACTTTTTGTCAGCTCAGTGTTAAGACGTTCGCAATGATTGTACTTGACAGTTGGTATCTCTTTTGGTGACAGATAGTAGCTATCATTATCTTAGCCACTTGGCAGCCTTGTCTCGACTACTTTTTGTCAGCTCAGTGTTAAGACGTTCGCAATGATTGTACTTGACAGTTGGTATCTCTTTGGTGGCAGACACTAGCTATCATTATCTTAGCCACTTGGCAGCCGTGTCTCGACTACTTTTTGTCAGCTCAGTGTTAAGACGTTCGCAATGATTGTACTTGACAGTTGGTATCTCTTTTGGTGACAGATAGTAGCTATCATTATCTTAGCCACTTGGCAGTCGTGTCTCGACTACTTTTTGTCAGCTCAGTGTTAAGACGTTCGCAATGATTGTACTTGACAGTTGGTATCTCTTTTGGTGACAGATAGTAGCTATCATTATCTTAGCCACTTGGCAGCCTTGTCTCGACTACTTTTTGTCAGCTCAGTGTTAAGACGTTCGCAATGATTGTACTTGACAGTTGGTATCTCTCTTGGTGGCAGATACTAGCTATCATTATCTTAGCCACTTGGCAGCCATGTCTCGACTACTTTTTGTCAGCTCAGTGTTAAGACGTTCGCAATGATTGTATTTGACAGTTGGTTTCTCTTTTGGTGAGAGATACTAGCTATCATTATCTTAACCACTTGGCAGCCGTGCCTCGACTACTTTTTGTCAGCTCAGTGTTAAGACGTTCGCAATGATTGTACTTGACAGTTGGTATCTCTTTTGATGGCAGATACTAGCTATCATTATCTTAGCGTCAGCTACTTTTTGTCAGCTCAGGATTATTGCTTTCGACAGGACAGTACTGCACTTGAACCGAGTGGTTATTTTTAAACACATAACAACACTTCGTTTAGAATAAATTGAGACAACAAGATGTGGTGTATTGTTTCTTTTCAAAATAAGCGTTATCCAACAGTGTACTCTCGGCCGTATGAAATTTTCGAGGTTGTTCAAACCTACAGAACAAGAAGACAAAATATTTGCAACAGTTGAAGCATTCAACAAACACAAGCATACCGTTCCATGTCCAAATCAAATCCCAAAAGTAAAACCAGTAAACTGAAAACTGACAAGTCAATTTTACAACGTGAATAACCATGTACTGTAATTATAAATGCATACAAATATAATATTTTGAACAAATATGAATTTTATATATAGCGGTAAAACTTACCATGGTATGAAAAAAATACTATAATAATACGTAGATGTTATCAAATCTTGTCTTGGGTTACACTTGCTTAACAAAATCACTGTCCCTATTGTACATATAATTACAATACTGTTAACAATGATTTGATTTTAACATCACAATACATGTACACGTAATAATATTATAAAGAAAATACTTTCTACATGCAATTATATTTATTTTAACAAAAGTTCTATTTCAATACTCCATTTTTTCTTATTTTATCACAAATGTAATTAAAACGAGCAAAAATCTGGTTGTTTAATCAAAATTTTAATTAAAAAAGAGAAGAAATTTGCTTGTAATTATCTCACTAACCTTTCTTCATCTTTCAGTGTACAGTTTAGATCTGTCGAAACTATACCACTAAAAAGTTGTCAAAGTGAGTTGTCGAGTGATCGAGCGACTAATAGCTAGAGACCGAAATAATGTCGAGAGACAGACAGCTGTCGAAAAGCTATCGAGATAAAGCTAACGAGGGTCGACCGAGGTTATATGTCGATTTGGTACTTTTTCGTTAGCGTAATGTTAAACTTTCGACAGGTCTGTACTTAGGTAACACTACACCTCTTTTTAATGTCTTTTTAGATTGTTATATTTCCATAGTTTGTAACAAGAGAACTTAACTTTATCAAATCATGTACATAGTGTACTTAATACTTTAATTTTAACTTAAAGTTATATGATCTGTGCATGTTTTAAATAGAATAACACGCAGAGAGAGAGAGAGAGAGAGAGAGAGAGAGATATAATCATATTAGTTTAATTGTTAACTCGAAGTTATATGATCTGTTTCAAATGTTTTTCTTGTATTGGTACGAGAGATCTGACATCAAATATTTCACGATTGTTGAGATATGGTTAAAAGTTAAATGTCATTGGAATAATAAATAAAATGAAAAACATAGAAAAAAGAGACTAGGCACTGTCAAACAGCACCAGATCTTTTGAGCGTATCCTTTAGTCCGGACAACGTGACCGTGTTATTTCATTCAGAAATTCTGAACCAAAATGCTGTATAAAACTATTACAAGTAAGTTCATTCTTCAACCACAAAGAAGATTTATTCAATCTCTGACAACGAACATGTCCTACTATATCTATGCTTCTTACGTCTGAATACTTTTATATCCGAATTTTTGTAAGCTTCCGGGTAATATCTTTCCGAAGGCGATTTGTACATCCTGGAGCATGCTCTGTTGATTTCCGGAAGTTTTACGCCTGGTGATTTGTGGGAAAGCTTTTTCCTGATAATACTCGACACTGTGTCCGAATTTATTCGGCTGCATATCGACGGAAGCTTTTCAAGCGAAAAAGTCTTCAGAAAAATTGTTTCCGGGTGATATTGAATTCTTTTTCCAGAATCGTTGTTCCTGTTCCTAAAATATCCTATGTTCCTAATGGGTTCTTGCTGAAAAAAAAGCAAGACGTGGTAGAAACGTGTCATAAACGTCGTTATATTTCTGTATTTTCCGAGCCGATGCTTTTGAGATTTTAAAATTCGAGTTTTTTATTTTGCAAGTCCTGTCATAGAAATTTGTTTCACTTATATTTGAATTTATCATATCTAAATTATTCCCACAGTAAATATCTCTAAGAGTACTTTGTGATGGTCTATAATATGACAGCCGGTATGCCATTTTTGTCTTTGTTTTCTTTTTTTGATATTGCCTACCTTATAGTTCCAATGTTTGTAATGGGAAGAAAAATTACACTCAAATATCTTGATTTTCTAATGTTTCACTTTATATAGAAGCCGAATGTTGGTTTAATACAACATCTTGAATTTAGATAAAATAAAGATTTAAAAATCATCCAATAGAAAAAGGCACCATAACTTCCTGATGTGTTAACGACATAAAGTTGATCTGTATATGACGTGGAGTATAAGTTGATATCGAGATTAAAATATCATTAAAACAACTCAAATGTTTTAAAAGCGCAATAAATTAATGCGATATATATATATATATTTGACACCACAGACTACTTTACTCGGACTTTCTGATAATCGAATTGGTAATAATTCATATCATATAAGTTTTAATGTGCAATTCATTATTTTTTATGAATTATTGTAACATAAAATTGATAAGATTACGCAAAAAAATAAAAAGTATGGTTCAATTAAAAGCTAAGTCAAGATTATATTATTTAATGATTACTGTTTACAACTTCTGACATCAAACTTAGCTTATAATTAAGACAAAGTGTACATGTTAAGTGATGCAGTTACAGCAGCTAACAGCTGTACAGGACTATTCGGAACTAGACCAACACCTATATCTGACTAAAATCCATGAACGAATTCCACAGGTACTGCTTTATATTACCACAGCTCAATGTAATAGAATTTATATTCTGAGCGGGATAGATACACAGATCTGTCGAGAGTTTAACAATGTGCTGACGATTTGGTGCCGAATCGGCAGCTACTTAGTGCGTTTTGTTAGCTCGGGAACTTTCAATAGCTTCGATCTATCTCTCGGAACCTTGTCATCCGCTAGCTATCTATAACTTGGCCATTTGATGACGGATATTCGACTTCTTTTATTGGCTCAGTGTTAAACTTTCGAATGGTCTGTACTGTAATTGATTGCTTATTGCATTACACATAGCTGAAACTTAGTTTATATCCTCGATTTTATAATGAATTACTAATCATCCCTCTTTTTGCTAATATAGTTATCTAAAACTGTTAGTGTTTGATGATTCCACATATTTTGGACAATATGCTTCAATCATGTTCAGTACAGATGTAGACGTAAATTGTGTTTATCTATATGCACTATTTATGCACTTATAATTAATTGTTAATCCCTGAAATGATGTTGGATAGCAAACTCGGGTCATGAAACTGTGTGGCCTGAGATAAGCTGAAACTCGATTATTAATTAAAGTAAGTCTAACAGTTATCAAATTAACATTTTAATACGGACGATTTTTTTCTTTTCTTATGTACAATATTATCTTTTATCCACTATTTGCCCTTATATTACCTCAGTTCTATTTAAAAATCCTTATTCTTGATTTAGATATAAACAATTTTTAACCTGTGCTTAATTCCAAGTTTATATGTTAAAATAATAACATTTAAAGAGTTTTTGAACATAAAGCACTTTTAAAATAAAATATTTATATGTTCCTCGCAAAACGTCCATAAGCACGATTTATCCTGAGCTAAATTCCAATATTGTTAAATAATTCAGTTACGAAATATTTATAACCATAAACACAAGTTTGAATGTTCAGTTATCGCTTTTATGAAAACACTTTTTTCTTAGCTAAATTCAAAATTTATAAAAGTTCCAGGTTCTTTTGTAACCTGCTCTTTTAACATAAATTAAATGAAATCTTTAAATTTCCTTTAAAACTAAGTAAAAACCGCCCATCTATCCAAGTGTTCAAATTGTAAGTTAAACTAACGTATTATATCACATTGTTTTGTACTTATTGTAACATAATATTTGTAACCAACTTAGTGCAAAAAACAAGACCTAGTATATTGTTAAAAGTCTCCTTCCACACTTGCGTTTAATTAGACAAACACTTCAGGTTCATTCAGCATATATTTATAATCTTAGATCGATATGCCTGAATATATACAACAATACCGGAATAAAAAGATCTAAAATGTTTCATGGACCAGAATCTAATATATATCTAACTAAGGTAATCTAACAAAAACTCAATATTTCCATTCACTTTCTATCGTAGTAAGCATATATGAACAGACCTGTCTAAAATCTAACACTAAGGTAACCAGCATTTGTCGCATTTCGGCCGCTCGTTTGTTTGATTGCTTTTCGACAGCGGTTATCTATCTCGCTTCCACTTTTCAGCCACATGCTACCCCTATCTCTGCCACTTGGCAACCAAACCTCGACTTCTTTCGTTACTTCGGTGTCAAGCTTCCGACGGGTCTGTACTATACATGTAGACTTTTAGTATCGGTTAGTTTAATGTTTAAAAAGCATTATATATACAGTGCAGACCTGTCGAAAGTTTAACATTAAGCTCACGAAAAGAAGTATAAGCTCAGAAGCAGGAGGATACTTAGTGACCCAAAAGTTGCCGAATGATAGATAACAGATGCCCAAACGCTGTCGAAGAATACGTATAGCTAACAAAGTTTGGGAATGAGATGCCGGTTGGGCCATTATACGTTAGCTTACTGTTAAACTTTCGACTGGTCTGTACTGTATATAATGTGGAAAGTTAAATTTACTATACATTGCGTCTTTGTTTTTCTTCTTTAAATCGATTTAGGATATTTTAATATTTGTAGATTATTGATATCGTTACATGAAAGCAGCTTGTTTATCGGTTATTAATTTGTCTGTAACGAAGATAAAAGATAAAAAAGAAATACATACTTATGTATGTCATAGTATAATTTACTTGTTTTAAGGTAAAAAAGATGTTTTATATCCAACCTTTACACAAATGTTATCTGTATAAATTTATGATTTTCTAAAAAAAATCATTGAGATTATATTAGTCCTATGACAATTTTTTCAAAGTTAATTTAAATTTAGAATTTGAAGATTATATTTATTTTAATTTAATCTGAATTGGCTTTTTGCACCCTACATCAATATTTTAATTTTGACTTGATAAACATAAAAAATCCTAAATGCATGTACATCAGTGTGTGTTCATCTAGGTTAATATTTGCCAAATCTTTATTTTTTATTTAGACATTACCTGAGCTTTTAACGACACAGACCTGGGCTTGTGTCCAATAAATAATATATGGTTTACATTTGCAAAAGTAAAAGGGTTTAATAAGTAAGAACGAATTGTTTCATTTGGACTAATGTTAGCAAACGTACATGTTATGAAAAACTAACACCAGTCTATGTTCAAATCACAATTCCAAAAAATTGAAAGCTGGCAAATTAAGTTAAACGCACACAGTTCCACCAGGAAATTGAGACCGGGTGCTCCGGAAAGGTAAGTACCTCCTGCTTAGCTAGCTACATCCACCAGATGTAAAATATAGTCCTATGTAAATGTATTGTTCGTCTCTAAAATGTAGTATTCAGGGGTGACGTGAATTTTGATCATGATCTCTATAATCATTACAACCTGAAAGCAAGCGCATGACCAGTAGTGTGTGGTACTCGCAAATCATTAGGTTGTACAGACGCTAATGCAATTAAAGACACAATAACAAAGGAATTCTGTCTCATTCATGATTCACAGGGTGTCAATTTCAATCCTTTATCAATTCTTTATTCACTGAGCCACATATGTGGTACATCAGGTGATAATACAACATACATAAAATTAACGTGACAATGACATACTAACAAACTGAGCATGATAAAGATTACATATTAAGTTTCTATATAATATTAGATTATCTATGGTTATTTAAAGTTTTATATATGAATTTCAAAAACACTGAAATATTTTCCAATACTGTTTTGTTACAATACGTCAATAAACCTTGAAGTTTTTCTATGTTAGGGTACTTTATATAATACATTGGTATATATTTAATCCGATAGGTTTGAAAAAAAATCGCATTGAAATAAATAATGCATTTCATCTCCAATTCCAGAGGTACATAGAAGTTATTTTCTTTCATTTCTGTTTAACCCAGACCATCTTCCCGTTTCAACCGGAAAGTTCATATTGCTAGTCCTCATTTTACAAATCCAAAAGAAAGAAGAGGTATCAAGTTTTATAAAATAATCTTCACATTTAAAATCCCTTTTAAACATATTATAAAATTGACCTTTAGAAGAGTTTTGTAAACTGCTTGACCAAGATTGTACAAACTGGTCACATAGAGACTGTTTAACAATAGATTTTTACCAATTAGTAGGTATAATATTCTGTGAATTCCACATATATCCTAAACCTGTTTTATTAAATACACCCCTAATACTTTCAAGCCATGGAAACGTGTGTGAATTATTCTTATAATACATATTAAACATAAGTTGATATAAACAATAATTTTGACATTTTCAAAGCCCCAAACTTCTGATCCATAGGTAACAATAGGTAAAATCATAGTGTCAAAAAGTTTTAATTTCAAATCAACAGGAAGTGAAATGTTTCTAATTTTTCTTAGTACAGCATACATTGCTTTTTGTTCCTGATCAACTAGTTTTTTTCTTGCAACTGTAAATTTTCCATTGTAATTACAGTGACACCTCCCTAAACCTGACACTCTCTAAACCGGACAACTCTCTATTGCGGACAAAATATTTGGTCCCGAATTTATCCTTCTTTATTTCAATTAACAAGAACCTCTCTAAACCGGACACTCTCTATTCCGGACACCGGATAAACTTTTTAGTCCCAAGTTGCTTATATTCTCAAAATTGAACCTCTCTAAACCGGAAAAAATTCAAGTTGATTTTTTAAAATTGCTCTTTCCTTTTTAAATGTATTAGTTTTAAACAGATCTATAAAAATATTCATTTATGAACACTTAAAAATCATAAGTTTTTTTAAATTCTGTTTTATTCTCATTTAAACATTTGGTATTTAATTATTTATTTAAAAAAAATATAAATATAAATATATATCTATTCTTTTTGTGATTTTTCTTTATAATCTAAATTGTTTCGACACAATAAATTAAGATAAGCACTTCTATACAATCTTATCTTGTTCTATAGTTGATACAGTTGTTTTGTTATAATATTATCTAGCAACACCTGATGTATCAAAGGGACCGGAAAAGTGTCAACACTATTGTTGTCATATTAGGGATTAATAAAGTAGTCTAATTGCCTTAAGTACCCTAATTGGAATCCTCTTAAGAAAATGAATTAAAGGTGATTTAAAACCAGTTAGTGTTTTTACATATAGCATATACTATAATGAGATGTGTACGTAACAATTGTTGATTGTGGCTTCTCTGACATGTATTTCATCTTTCTAGATTTATTTAAATATAAAGAGAATAAGAAGGGGGACAAATTCTCCCCTTGTCTAACTCCGACATTACATGTAAAGAATTCTGATGAGTCGCATCCAATTCTGACACAAGATTTGATATTATTGTACATATTAAATAGGACATTAAAACATTTGCCCTAGATATTGTATTGTAAAATTTACGCCACAGTCCAACTCTCCAAACATTATCAAACGCTGCCTTGAAATCTACAAATGTACAATATAATTTTTTTCCTAACGAAAAATATATTGAAATTAAAGCATATAGTACAAAGCTGTTATCTGTTGTTGAATAACCTTTCCTAAAACCTGCCTGATTCCCTGACAAAATATTAATTTGATCAGCAAAATCATTCAACCTATTATTTAAAATTGCAGCTTACGAGAGTGATTGCTCTATAATTTTCTGGATCTGTAGCACAACCTTTATTCTTATATATAGGTTTAATAATACCTTTTAACCATATATAACAAAGTAACATAGTAATTAGTTAGTGTGCGCTTTACAAGTTGATTAATCGGTTGATTTTAATATCATATAATGGTATAACGTCCGAGTAAAAAATATTCCACTTATATCGAAACGGCACCAGTTATAGGTAAAGTAACAGTAATATAATTTGACCTTTGCCGTGTGTCCAGGGCAATGTGCAGGAAGGGTTCTTTAACCGCTCCACGCCTGCCATTGCATCGGCTGTCCAGTGTTTTTAGGTCTTTCGAAGGACCCTTGGATTTTAATTTCTAAATGTCAAGTACTTGGCTAAAGAACAGTCACTACATACGCGTATTTTCACGTCATGGTCAGACCCGGACGGGGTTTGAACCCACGACCTTCCACAAACAAAACGAACACTCTACCAACTGAGCTATTGCAGTGGTAATGTACTTGTTCAGACAGGTATTATAATACCAAAAATGTCGTATACACTTAAACAAAGATAAAATTATAACATGCCACTTGTTAAATTACAAGTCAATATAAATAGTTTATTCACGCTTTGGTGGTTCTTTATCCGTAAAACAATACACAGTAACGGTTATAGGTATAGTGCGTCAAGTTTGAGCTGGCTGATTGACCCTTAATTTGAATATTCAAACAGACATGGCAATTGTGTAATTTAGGGGCTATATAAAAAGATAATATGAGGAAAGATGATAATTATATTGGGTATCGAAGGTTTATGGTAATGTAAGATGCTGTCTTACCTAAATCCTAAAGTCTTTTAGCCCAACTAATATTCATATTAGAGGTCAAACGGACAGATCAAACTTGAGGCACTATAACAAAGAATGTTTAATTATTAGTACTTAATTAACACAATATCATGTTGGAAAAGAGATAGAGAGACACTTAGCTGTGATAACACATTTTTTGTAAGGTGTTTCTATTTATTTTCTTTATAAACACACTCAATATGCACAAGTCAAATATGTTTACAATAATCAGAATATTATATATACTATTAACTAACATGTACAAGTATACTGGATTGTTTTTTAAATCGGAGAGATATTCCGGAAAATGTGATTGTTTTTTGGTTTTTTTATGTTAAGTTGATATGTTGCTTGTAAGGAGTATGTTTACATACTTATGTTTTACCGTTCCTTTGGAACAGAGACTTAGGTGCTAAGTTTTCTAACTAGTTAGCTTACCGACGGCCACATCTCCTTTCGCTATAGGGCTCACTCCGTAAGTGAGAGATCGTGGGTCTAACCCGAGATTTGAAAGTGGGTAGTGGCTGTTCTTTTGCCAAGTATTAAGCATTACGAAATGAAAGTCACGCTCTTTCGGATGGGAAATTAAAATAAACGAGGTTCCCTGTCATGGGGGGCGTGACAAGATAAATATCTTGGCAGTACAATGCCACCAGCGCAACGCACCTTCGCCTATATCTGGCAACTCTCGATATAAGTGAAATCTCGGATGTTAAATAGGACCTCGCCGATTGGGCTCGAATCCCATTCAGGACAGAATCTAGAGTAAAAACTTGGTCAGTTTTGCAGTTTGACAATGGTTTTTCTACCATCCTAGTTATGACTGCCTCCATATAACGGAATCTTGAACTAGGAAGTAAAGCACACATTTTTGCCCTACTGTTACCACTTTTCACGAACATCATTTTAGTTTTATATTTTTTTTATTACCAGCGGATTTCTATTCTTAACCAAAAGAGAGATATGGCGGGAACGAGTACTATACACATGTCGGATGCATTACGAGCAGTCCACTATTCTTATACGATGCAAGGTGAGCACGTTGAAGGCTCAGTCAGTCAGCGTGGACAGACAAGAGGGAAGACAACTCCTGAAGTAGCTCATATAGATATAATGCCAAGACTGATGGACCTCGGGAAAACAGTTATTACAGGTAATATAAACAACAGCATTAGTTGCTGACTGGTTTGGTGGTTGTAATGTTGTTTGGCGTCACATCAGCAATGTTTCACCTTTTCGCTACAAAAGCTAGGATTAATCTAATATAAAGAACAAATTACTGTTTGAATGAGGGGATCGAGTGTGTTTTATGGTCCCTGTTGTACTAGCGCGCTCAAGGCGACTTTAAGGTGCTATCTCTTAGGAATCAGTACGCTGCGGACAAGCATACCACTCTCCAAGTCATAGTTTTCTGTCAACAGGTGAAGTCGATACTATTTCTTTTCGTAATACGTAGCAACAGCAGAGAAAGCAGTACCTCGAATTTTAAAACCTTGTGGTTCACAAAACAGGGGTTCTAACCCACGACAACCCACTGTCGATCATCCGTTATTGGGTTACACTTATATAGAACGCAACGTACCACTACGGTAGCTCAGTTTGTAATGCCACCTCTGTATATGGGAGGTCGTGAGTGTGGACCCCAACCGGGTTTAACCAATAGTTAGACTGTTATTTCGCAAAGCAATTGACATTTAGAAATGAAAGTAACGGTCTCCTGCGAAAGCGACTAAAAACCACTGCCCCATTTCATGGAAGGCATAACATGTTAAAGAAACTTTACACATTGATTCGAACGCACTACAAAGGTACAAATATCTGCCACTTCACCTATAAATGGCGACGTCTTTATAAGTGAAATATTCTTTACAGAGACGTGAGACCACTTTCAATAAACAAACCAATTAGTGGTTTGCCGGGTGGTCAAAATCACGCGTTTATGGACCACAGTGCCACTCTCCGCCTAAGATCGAGTAACATGTTGGCCCCACAGATTGTATATTGTTATCGATTTTAGATGTGTAACAGATACAATGACAAAATGGAATCCAGTGTGTGGTTGTCAGGAATGCTCATGGCTATCTCGCTTATATTACAATTAATATTACAACTTGTGGCGCCAACAAAACATAAATACTTTTTGTCTCCAGGATTGCCCAGGATAGATTTGACGTCCCACATTTCCACATTCCTTTCACACCCATTTAAATCACACACGTAGCGGGTGTAGCTAGCACAACAGGAGGCCCTTACATTTCCAGAGCACCAGCCCTCAAGTTTTTACTTTTTTACTTTTACTTTAACATTTTCTTGATTATGATTCGGACATGGAATAATATGTTTGCTTTTTCTCTTTATTGCAGTGCTCTAGTCAATGTAGCAAACCAATGGTTAAGCATGAACAGAAAGTTTAAAGCGTTTAAATGTGAAATTGTTCATCGTAAGATGGAAACATTACAAATGATGGCTGATGAAAGAATGTTACTAGAATCATTTTCTGGTACCCGGGTATACGTCCGAGGACTCAGGTAAAAGTAAGCTCTCAGAAAACATTACATACCTACACATTTTTTTATCTATCATAAACAACTGAAAACAATGACATCACTTATAGTGAAATTTTTGTTTTCATAATTGTGTTTGTACAGATCTGTCGAAAGTTTAACACTTAGCTTACAAATTGACACCGAATCTGCAGCTTATCTGGGCCCTCGTTAGCTAAATCCTAACAGCAGGTGCTGTCTATTTCTACTTTCTATCCCTATCGAGACCATTCTGTATCTGACTTTGGACTCCTTTACGTTAACTCAGTATTAATCTTTCAGGCCCTTACTGTATTTGTCAAGAAAATTCTAATTAAGTTTCAGTATTAATTTTTTTTTTACAATGATGTGTTTTATTTATATATTAGGATAATTTAAATACACAATGTAATAATATTAACATTAACTACTTACTATTTATCCCTAATACAAATATGCATTTAATATAATCCATTACACAATAATGACGGCCAAGATCACAAAAAACATTACATGTTGGGGGACGGGGGTATTTGGCTCTCAATAGACAGTTCTAGTTTTATTTTATTATTATGGCGAGTAATTTAATAGAGCAATTTAGACATAGGTGTTTTGATATGAGCTTAGTAAATTACAGAAATATAGTGTCTCAAAGTTACTCTGATTTATTTAGGATTTGAAAATTCTCTACTTTATAATCCATATCTTGGCTTGATCTTGGCTTATTCTCAGTCCGTTTCTACTCGACTTAAATACATGTATCAAAGAGCAATCCACGAGGTACATAACCAATCTATACTTTTATTTTATATATATTTTATCTAGATTGTGGCTTATTCCTAACCCGTACCCGTCATCTCCACCTCAAGAACTTGGAGTAATCCACAAGGTGCCCGTTAAATCCAAAGTAACCCTCGGACAACCTTTGACCTTCCGGGCGCATACAGGTGAAGGGGAAATAATAAGGGACAACCATCCATTCTGGCTAAGGGAATTAAAGGCAGACATTATATCGTTTGAAGGACATGATGCGACGCTTCAGAGATTAAACGAGGACCTTAAACAGAACCCGTTATCAGGCAATTTGCCAGATCTAAAAAACAATCATTTTTGACCTTTTGGACCTGAAAATGTTACTCGGTATTAAACTTTTTGGATAGCGATTTTTGTCCGCACCGTGTTGATTATTGATTCAGATATGTTACATTGTATTTTGGGCATAAATACTGTGAAATGTTTCACCCTGGTCATAGATACTGTGAAATGTTTCACCCTGGTCATAAATACTGTGAAATGTTTCACCCTGGTCATAGATACTGTGAAATGTTTCACCCTGGTCATAAATACTGTGAAATGTTTCACCCTGCACAATTTTCGTTATTATTAGAGAAAAAATGCGTGTGGTAGTCGAAATTCGCGATTTTGATATATTCTATATTTTACGTGTAAATTCCTGGATGTTCATGTGTCAGAATATCAACATAAATTAATGATATTAAAGTTGACAAATTGCTGATACGACGTTAACCCCTTGTACAACCAATCAAACATCCATAATTTTCTGAGCATGATATATTTGATCTATTAAAGCACACAAGTTGAGTTTATGGTAGCACTTAACCTGAAAGTCATCTTTTCGTGGTTTCCAATTTCCGTTATTATAAGAAGGAATGCAATTTTGTGAGGTTGTTATTTCGTGTTTTGCAATATTTACCATTTTTTGATAGGGATACCAAGTGGTCAAAAAGCGTTCGAGAGATAGATAGCTTACGATAGTAATCCGAGATGAGTTTCCGATTCGATACCAATTCGTTAAACTTTTGACATGTTTTTACTGCAGTTCATCATTTGTGTTTTTGCTATACATGTAGGTTCTGTACTCAATCTGGAAGTCATTACACATAACTGTCACTTACAGCCTACTGATTTAGACCTAGATCCTGACCGGACATACTGGTACAAAGATGGCCGAAGTCGTAGACGATTTGTAAAAAAAATCCGTCTATTTTATGTCATAGGAACTCCGACATATGAAAATATAGGTGCGGTGTTTATACACATGTATAATGTTACATTTCTCCTTTTTACTAACCTTATGTCAAACCTGCCTCGGTGGCTAAATAGTAGAGTGTCCGCCTCGAGAGTGAGCGGACGTGGTTCGAATCCCCGACCGAGTCTACACTTTTAAACATTACTTTCTCGCCTGGCGCCCATGTATGTACAACAAAGAGTATCGAGATTAATAAACTTGCTCTCGTGAATACTGATGCGACTTTTAACGTGAATACTGATGCCACATTAAACCACAATCATGCCAATTTATCACATGATTAAATCGCATTTAATGATTACAATTTCTTGTTGCTTTCACCCTCAATATAGATTCACATGTTATGGTGTAGGTAGATAGGCAGTAGGCGCCTACCCTTCTGAAGCACCTGGTCTCACCACCACACATTGAATTTAAGTCGCCAGTCTCAGTTTTTTGGTCTGTGTTTAGTATTGTTATTTGGGCCGATAAATTTATGTTTCATTAAAATCTTACCGATATGAACGTTTCTCTTATGAAACATGTGTTATACGGAAATACACATATAGTTGTACATGTAGAACGAATATTTTAGAACCCTAACAATTATGATTTTTGTTACAGGAACACGTATATTTCCCCCAGATGTTACCAGGAACCGTCAAGGGATAAATCCGACAGTGTTTAAATCGTCTGCTAATACATTTGATAAATAAGAAAAATGGATATCTAGCCAAAGCGTAAGTAATAAATCAAATCAATACTCTGTACTGTAAGTCGCCTATTAGCAAGCAACATATTTTTGCGTTATACCAATGGATTGCGAAAATAAATAGTGAAGATGTCAAATGTCAAGGTCGAATTATTATGCATGGATTGCATTTGCGGCCTTATAGATTATGATACCGGCTTCCTATTTAATTTTGAGGCCTGTATCTTAAGGTTCCTGCTGCTTATTTAATTATTTTTTTTAAATTTTGAGGTTCTGTTGGAATTCACCAGTGTACTACGTAATGCAGCATAACGTTTTTGAAAAACAATAATATCAGTTGGATATGAAATTTAACAAGTTGTTATCTTGACTATATAACACCACACTCCATCTTGAGATCTTGAAGGCATATTTTTGGTCACACAGTAAAGCTTGTTACCATTACAGAAACTTTATACAGTAAAGCTGCTTACAAGAAATTGACTCATGCATATTGCAGTCATGGGCGCATCAAGGCTTGTCTGTTTGTGGTTCAGCAGTATGTTTGATGTTGACTTAAGGGGTTATGATTTGAACATGGATCGGCATGTTTGTTTTTGACTTTTGAGTAAGCAATATGTGCCTGAACCGATTTGTTTGTGTTTGATTTTTTGGGTTTGCAAAATTAATCCGTATATTTGTGATCGATTCTGAATTGTGTAATTTAGACAGCGATATATTTCTGTTTGATTTTTGGGATTGTGATGCAAACATGAATCGGTATTATTGCGTTATCATAACTATTTAATATCAATAATATTCTTACAGGGAAATACAGTGGTAGCAATACAGACGATGAACACAAGATATATAGAACACGATGATGGTAACTGTTATCCAAACAAATTAAGATTAATTGCATTTTTACGATACGTTCTATACATACGTCCTATAAAAAAATAACTGTTTCGTACAAAGTCCAATACATATGCAACAAATTACAGAAATAATATGTTCAGCTAATACTGTAAACATATTTAATTTCGCGTGTATTTATTTTCGCGGAATAAGAAATTTAGACACATCCGCGTAGTTAAATTTTCGCGTTTTGCAATGTGCGCTATAACATTATAAGTATAATATAATTTTCGTAAAAAACAAACGACCGCGAAATGGGTGAAAATTAGTACACTGCGAAAATATTAACGTTTACAATAGCAAATGGAAATGAAATAAAACTATAGTTGTCTAGCCTTTATCCCGGATTTAAATTTTGAACAACAACAATATAAAATCATGACGATATTTAGAAAACAAAACATCATGAATACCAAAACCAATGAGGTAGTACAAATAAAAAGAATCCAAGTTATGGTGCAAATGAGGTTTTCAGGGATCTTAATGCTTTTGTTCATCAAACGTCTTCGTTATATATATATTTTTTTATCCAGGTGAATGTAATGTGCTAACTGGTTCAATGGACGATTGTGAGACTCCGGGTAAATCCCGACTGTATGTGGAGACTATACGTGTATATTATACGTCATCTTCGTGGAATCCACCGTCTATCCCACCTGGAACTGTCACAAGTAACACGTTTATACCAGTACGACTGGGTGATAGACAGTTTGAATCCATGTCACAAACTATTTATAGAATTGTGGCTTGGCTAAAAGTCACGGGTACGTATGCATGTGCAGTGAAACCTCGTTATAATGTCCCTTTGATAACTTTTTCATCTATGTCACAAACTACGTGTCATATACCATTTTTTTAATTGAATCATAAAATACATTCAAAAAATGGTATATGACAGAGGTATAGAATTGTAGCTTGGCCTAAAGTCATGGATAAGTATACCTGTTCAGTGAAACCTGATTATAACGTCAATCGATATGCTTAATTGTCTTTGTCACAATGAAACTTGACTTACAGTTATAGGCAAGCATACATGTACAGCTTTTACAACTTTTTCCTCACCACACAATAATAATTTCGAAAATTAGTAACTTTTATGTTTTTCTTTAAGAGCTTCCTCGATTTATCATCAACCCCTTTACTTTAAAAAATATTTTGATCCAGTAAACATAAATTTATGCTTATTTTCTCTGTTTTTTATTTGTAACTAAAATAACTTTTAATAAAGAAAATAATAAATTTAAAATTCTTTTTCTATGACCTTTATTGTCACTAAGGTAGCTCAGTCGTTAAGGGTCTCACCTGGACTAGGTCTGACTAAAACGTGTAAATAGGTGGTGACGTCTCGATATAAATAAAATAATCTAGACAGAAATGTGAAAGTCCATTTTTCCATTCAATAAATCTTTTTTATTTAGATAATACGTTGCTTTGTTTTGTTAGTTGCATTGATTTTTGCGAAAACCATGTTTATGTTTGAAGTAAGTATATCATTGTTATCCCATGCTTCAAGGACCGAATTTATTTTAAATCAAAAGCTAATAAAAGACCACGTATACTCGAAATTCCAAAACATCTTTAGTAGTACATGCAGTGGACAACCCATCTGACTTATGTCCATGTATTTAAACTAGTTTTATACGAAACAATCGTATATATTAAATATAGGGAAAGACGTGAAATCAAGTAAAGTAATGGTGTTTTAGACCTAAATAAGTCAAAGTTCGAGACAGTCAGATCAGAAAGCAAGATTTCTCAAAAAAACGGGTGGTATTTCACCCTACATTTGTATACAGTGACATTCATAGAGATCCCTGTAATGCGCCTTCGGATTGACTGTTTTCTTCTTTATTGATAGTATTACATTTCCTTTACAGGTTTACAGATATTTCACATAGAAACCATTAGGTATACCTTTAAAGATACCTTGATATCTGGCGTTGAATTGAACAAAGCTAATTTTCCCGTCCACTCTCAGCTTGATTCTGCAGAGCTTATTGTAATAAGGTATGAGTTTTAAATGGTTAACGTGTTTTGTTAAGGCAAAAAGAAACAGAGTTACTTCCCCTCAATCAGATCTAATGCAGTTTCTATTTACAAGACAAGTTTTTATTTTTGGTCTTCTAATAGTTACGGAGTGAAATATTGCCCTTGACAGAGATCTAATACAGACACTTTTTTCTTTGCAAGTCTAATAGCGGACTACGGAATTATTGACCCTCATATAGGTCAAATGCAGTTCTTATAGGCTAAAGGCATTATTTTTGTCAAAGAGTTACGGAGATTTTACCCCTTTCATTTTCATTTTGGTCTATGTAAGACTTATTTCCCCTTTCTCAGATCTACTATATTTCTTATACGTGAAACGTTTTTATTTGTGTCCGTCTTGGAGTTCCAGCGTTACTTTCCCTCATACAGATCTTATGTAGTTCTTATATGCGACACATTTGGTCATTTTAGAACTAACTCTAATACATAAGATAATAAACACTTGACAATAACATGTAGTAGACGTTTGGACATGATCTAAGTACTCTGTCCTTGAACGATGAAATGGGTTTTTTTAATTTGTTCTTGATTCCTGTCAGGATAGTTTTTCATTCCTTTTAGGATGTACTTTCCGTACCCTTTCCAGGAACCACTTCCGCAATTCTTACCTAAGGCAGTCAAATCCAATGTAAGACATATATAATAATAATAACATGTTTACCTATATTTCAAATACGGTATGGTATGTTTATTGAATTAAAACAAGTAAAATTATGTTTTTAGAATTTGTTTGGATACTTATTTATGTCATAATAATTTAATTTTTCAAAAGTCGGAAAATTGTGTTGGAAGTAAATGAGTTTATTACAGTACGGGTCAGTCGACAGTCTACCTTAGAAATTAAATTTTCGACTCAGCACCTCCTTAGGTTTCTCGAATAGCTTTACGACAATAGTCACCTATTTATTGGATGCTTTTTATACAACAAGCTATCTATATATTTTGGACTTCCGACATTCTTGTTTCGGTTCCTTTTCATAAGTTTGTCCGTACTGTACATGGCGATAGATTTATAGTTTTGTTTAATGCATTGGTTTGTCAACAGGTTGAGACTATGAACATGTAAATGTCGAATTAGTGGTTCACAGTTGGTAGAGCTTATTGACATGTATATATTGCTCATAGAATTATCCTTAATGATTAGTAAACTTTCTCGTCGCTAATAGCCTAAATCACTGATGCTTTGTTGAACAATATTGTAACCGTTTAGCGTATAATTGTTTTTGATTTCCATGTATGCTTCTCCTATCTTGTTCCGTGTTGTGTATTTTTTCCTTTCAATATTGCTATTGAAGAGGTGTTTTTATTATATTACTTTTTCTGGCTATAGAATCTATTTTTCTTGTATAACAGAGAGCACACCTTTACCACGCTAGGAGGAGTTTTTTCGATGCACCACATGCCAGTAGAATACTTAATGAACCATCTATAGAAGATATAACGTCAGTTAATGTAGCTAACCAAGTACAAGTTAAAAAATCACCACATATATTCTTTGACCAAATGTAATAATGTATTTTTAATAAATGAATAAATATTCTTTTGTCATTACGAAATGGATACAGCACAATTTACATATCTGTTCTTTGGTATCTGTTGTCGCTATAGTAGTCGAATACTTTGAGTACAAGTATGCACGGGCCCCTGGTCTAGTCCGATTATTTTTACGATGGGCCATCCTTTTCCGTTTGGACCTGATTCAAAGAGAACATACCGATTACCGTGTTTAAATCACAATCCCAAACGAAAAGTTAAATTTTCAAGGACGATTTTGAATACGAACACATAATACTTATTAACAATATTGTGATGGTGACCAAAATGTTGTGAAGGCAATGATACACCTATAGGTCGCGCACGATAACTTGGCACATCCGGGGTTTTTCAGTTTGTAAATAAACATTGCAGCTCGTTCGACAAATGTAATGTTTTGGCCCATAGTGTATAACGGGGACAAGTGTTGAGAGTTCTATCCTGCTATAATACATTTTTTTTAACAAAAAAGTTTGATTAAGCCCATTAATAATAGTAATTTTAATAACAATAATGTAATTAATAATAATATCGTCAATATATTGTCGTGTGCTATTTTGACTCTATATTTATTTCATAAAAAGTCAAAATAGAAAATAATAATAATAATTTCTTATTATTTGCTGTATCAAATAATAAATTCTTCACCATGAAATGTATGCTGAAAATTTTTAAAACAAGTTACTGAATGGCTTTGCGAAAAATTTTAATTCAAAACTATTTATTTATTAATCTTATGTACTTAGTCTTATTCTGTTTTTGTTTTTATTTTGTGTCTGGAATTTATAATTGTGCAGCTCCATGCAAGTTGGTAACAGTAAAACTTTCGTCAGCTGTATCAGTCGTATCTTCTTCTGAAATGGTTGATTCTTCGTCGGCCGTCACTGTAGATGTTTCTTCTTCCTCATCCTCTTCTTCTTCTGTTGATGTGTCTGTGTCTTCGTTGCTTGAATCGGTATCGTCCAAGTTTATTACAAATTTCTCTATTTCTTCATCGACTGCGATGTCATTTTTCCAGTAATCGGTTTCTATTTTCTTTACGTGTTCAACACACCTTTTCCATTTTTCTATCGATATGTCTTTCAATTGTTTTTCTGCAAGTTGTTGCACGTCCGAAAGTTTAAATTTTAAATTTTGTGAAGCAACATATGATTTTAGATCAGCCCAAATTAATTCTATAGGATTTAAGTCTGCATGATAAGGTGGTAATCTTAAAATTTTATGTCCATGTTCTCTTAATATATAATCAATTCTGTAGGAAGGTGGAATAATTTGTTGTTTGCATATTGTAAGTAACTGTGCGCGAACCATGTCTTCTGTAAATTTAATGTTGTGTTTTGTGAGCCATTCCTGAATTTCTTTTTTCTTCCACGATGTTGTTGGTTTTTTTGTCTTCTTGGACGTTATGATAAGATGCATTATCGACTACCAAGACGGAATTTGGTTCAAGGTTTGGAATTAATTTTTCGCGAAGCTATTCAGTGAAATTCTCAGCATTCATTCCATGGTGATAATCACCTGTTGATGACTTGGCTTTATATATTAGGCTTGCATTAGGAACAAAACCCTTTTCTGAACCAGCATCAACAACAATCAGACGGTCACCTGCTCCGATTGGAACACTTAAACCGGTCCCATCCAGCTGCCAACACTTGGGTACAGTGTGTGAAGAGTTTAAATACGTTTCATCCATATAAATAATGTTGTGTCCAGTTTCTCTAAGTTTTTTAATTTCGCGAAGGTAATTTATTCTTTTTGATACGATATCTGGTTTTTCCATAAGGATTTTTCTATTTGTGCTGCATTTTTTCCAGTTAAACCCCATTCCTTTAAGCAATTTTCTGAAAATTGTTTTACCCCCCTTAAAGTCAATTTTGTTAATTATTTCCGAATGAATAGCATTTATAGTTGGAAGAACGCGTTTATTTAAATACATATTAATTATTGTTCTTCTAATTACGCAGATATCAAAATCATCAATAAAAAATTTATCTGATCTCTGTTTTCTATCAGCCTGTTTGGTTTCTATTCCGAACGATTTTAATCTTGATAATGTACTCCTCGGCACACCCGTCATTGCACTTGCTCTCTCCACGGTACAGCTGATGGGATTTTTGAGACATTTTTGTTTTGCGTCATCAAAGCAATGTTTTACAACATTGATGGCAATTTGTTTTGCCTGTGAATTTAATACAATCTTTTTATTTTCAGACATCTTCTCGGTTATGAAAATCACACGTGTTGCCTCGTTTTCGCCTAATACCTATTATACTATATTCTCACATTTTTACGAGGGCGTGACCATTCAACTTGTTCGCATGTTCTAATTAATGGTCCAATTAACTTAATAATTAACATCTCGTCCCTTTTAACTCTCAGATCCACCCAACGCCATGATATGTTGGAATTCATATCCTATTGTATTATATTATTAATTAGAACAAACACCTGCTGTAATCTCTTGCATCATAAAATTGGAAACTGGTACATTTGATTCACTTTAATTTTGAATCTATTAATAAACATTATAAATGAATGCATTAATATGAGTTGTGTTGTTGGACATAAAATATTTCACTTGTAAGGAGGAATTGTATTTTTATATTTCGCACAGCGTCATGTGAAGCATTTTGAATTTTAACAGATAAAAATATTAAATTTAAAATTATGCACATGCCAACAATATTAACTGTCTATTCCCAGATATGAATAAATAAAATAAATAAATTAAAAAAAACAATAAATAAATGAATAAACACAGTATAAAATGTATTGATGTTGGCATCCTTTTCCAAATTAATATAGGTTTACAGTTTGATTTTTTCGTATGAAGCGGCGGTGAGGTATGGATTAATAATAGTGATTAGTCCCAAATAGTGCTAATATTTTGATTTCTGTATGAAACGAGACGTTAAAATTTTGCCATGTGCTAATTTTAAATGTTATGTAGTTCTGGTAGACATAATTTCCACAAGAATTTTAAAATTTAGGTTGTTCATACATTTACAAGATAGAAATTATTAATTATTAGCCTGATAGCACATTTAAATAATTAGTATAGATTCATTTATTTCTTTTACTTTTTAATTGAAAAGTTTTTATAATAAAAATTAAAAACAAAATTAGATAAAATTAAAAATATATATGTATGGACCCGGTATTGTTCGAACTCACTTGTGACAAAATTATATAGCTGTCCACTAACTGTAAGATATGTTACATACCACTGAGCCAAGGTCGACAGTAACCTATCCTATCAAATTAAAGGTGTTAAGGACAAATGCCTTGTTATATCTTCAGACAATTCGTTCCACAGTTATGTGGAACTTCACAAAAATTATGCAGAAATGAAAAAAATTCATGTGAATATTTAAAAAGTTTCAAATAAAGAACATAAATGAAAATGTCCAAGATAAGTGGAATATGATAAATATTTATATTTCAACAAAAATACGTATGAAGGTGCAGCATGGACATTGGCGAGTTGTTCAATGTGCGTGTTTCATGAGTCCGAGTTACAATGTTTATTTACAAAATGATGTGCCAAGTTATCGTGCGCGACCTATACATATGACACGACCTAGACGTTACTACATATAGCAACCAAACTTGTACTACATATAGAGTGTCCTTACTACATATGGAACCACTGCGGTAGCTCAGTTGGTAGAGTGCTCCTTCCGTAAGTGGGAGGTTGTGGGTTCGAACCCCGACCGCGTCTGACCCTAGACTTAAAAGTGGGAAGTGACTGTTCTTTCGCCAAGCACTCGGCATTACGAAATGAAAGTCACGGTTCTTTCGGATGGGAACTTAAAATAAACGAGGTCCCGTGTCTTGGTAGGCTTGGCACGATAAAGAATCCTGATGTAAAATGCCATCAGCGCAACGCACAGACAAAATTTCTGCACCTTCGCCCATAGCTGGCGACGTCTCGATAAAGTGAAATATTCTTGACTGGGACGTTAAACACCATTTCTCACTCACTCACTTACTACATATGGCGTAGATATATACTACGTATATCATAGTTACTACTGTGCATAAAGGTTATTTTGAACATGGGATATTGAAAATTACATTTTAATAAAGAATTGTTTGGACAAATTAACAGTGCATATTTATTTACTATTCAGAGACCTAACTAAAAATTATATTTTTGTCAATGCTGCATGTTTTGGTTAACGTCTGTATATAGAAAAAATCACATTTATGACAGAAAACATGAATTCCAGGTATCCATTTTGGCCCCAAATTACAAATGAATGTACCTTTTATCTGCGTGATTGAATCAAGACAACTCATACCTAGACGACCGACATATAACCAATGAGGTACCTAATAGGAGTATTTTTACTTAACGATTTTGATTTTATTGAAAAAGTGACAAAATTTATGGTATGCACACACTCATATAGACTGATTTAAAAGAAAACATATTTTTTCCACTTAGGTCTCTCTTCTCTGTGAAATATAATAAAAATGTTAACAAAAAGATACAAATAAAAATTTAATCGTAATAAATACATGTTCAAAATAGCCTTTATGCACAGTATATATAGCGGTTTAGTCTAGGCTGGTAATATAAACGAGTCCAAAATTACTTTGTAAGCAGCTTTTTACGTCGTATTAAGTTCCTTTAGTGTCAACAAGCTCTACCATACCGTATTTATTTTGAAAAAATTACACCATACGCATGTTTGTTTTAAGTATGGCATTTCCGAAAAAAACCCGAGCAAAGTCATGCCTCGTGTTTTCCTGTTGCAATTGCATTGTAGTATACCGTGGTGTCCCTCGCTGTATGATTGATCTTGTGTCATGGATAAATATAAGAAATGTTTTCACGGCCTTCAGATATCTCCGCCCTCACCATAAAAGACCCTCCCATCATTTTTCCGTTACGCAAGAGGTAAATATAGCTATAAGATATGGTGCTACATATGACGTGACCTAGTCGTTACTAAATATGGCAGCCAAACTTTGACTACATAAAGAGTGTCCTTACTACATATGACTGAGGTTTTTACTACGTATAGCATAGTTACTACATATAGGAGTTCGACAGGCCCCGATAAGTCTAAGCTGGCAATGTAAATGAGTCCAAAATTAATTTGTAAGCAGCTTGGTTCGTCGTTTAAAGTTCCTTTTGTGTCAACAAGCTCTACCATACCGTATTTATTTTGAAAAAATACACCATAAGCATGTTTGTTTTAAGTATGACATTTCCGAAAAAACGATCAAAATCAGGCCTCGTGTTTTCCTGTTGCAATTGTATTGTAGTATATCGTGATTGATAAAATCTTTGCCCTCGCTGTATGATTGCTCATGTGTCATGGATAACCATAAGAAATGTTTTCATGGCCTTCAGATATCTTTGCCCGCACCAAAACAGACCCTCCAATCATCTTTCCGTTACGCAAGAATGAGGTACATAGAGGTATAAAAATTATATTTAAGGTAATCCTGGACAAAGATACATTATACTTAGCAACAATTTACGTGATGGTGACAATAAAACCTTTCAATGGCCAAGTCGAACCCCTATATGTAGTAACAACGCTATATGTAGTAATGAGTGTACGCCAAATGTAGTGAGGACAGCTATTTCTTTTTTAATTATTTGTAAAGTCGAATCCATTAACATTTTGAACATTTAAAGGGTAACCATTAAGGTACTTAATATAACTACAAGATATGGTGCTACATATGACGTGACTTAGTCGTTACTACATATAGCAGCCATACTTTGACTACATAAAGAGTGTCCTTACTACATATGGCGGAGATGTTTACTACGTATAGCGAAGTTACTACATATAGCAGCTAAACTTTGGCTACATAAAGAGTGTCCTTACTACATATGGCGAAGATGTTTACTACGTATAGCGAAGTTACTACATATAGCAGTTTGACAGGCCCTACTAAGTCTAGGCTGGTAATACAAATGACTCCAAAATTAATTTGAAAGCAGCTTGGTTCATCGTATAAAGTTCCTTTAGTGTCAACAAGTTATACCATACCGTATTTATTTTGAAACAAATACGCCATAAGCATGTTTGTTTTAAGGTAAATCCATACCATGATGACATCGACATTTTGTGCGTAAGATTTAAATGTCTGATTTGACGTCTTTTTATCTATGAGGTCTTCAGTGCCTACAGAATTATGGCTTCGTATCATATAGAATATTTTTCTGCATTAATAAATTATTATATACATTATTATAACATGATATTTTTATGCAATTTTATTGGGGCTAAAAGTTGTCACGTGATCAAATTAAACAATGTAATAACCTGACACATGCAAGAAAAGTTGATTGAATTTTTTTAATGACCGGAGATTGCTTATCTTCCTTGGAATCAATTTAAGATCTGAAAAGAAGCGGTTTAATATACTCGGGATAATGGTGCTTCCAAAATAGGAGATAGATTTGTAAGGAGAACACACAGTAACAACAAACGGTGGAAGGTTTGCGTCATTGTTGACTGTAAAAGGCGCTTTGTTCAATTGTCAAAATATTTTAATAAATTACAACATTTTTTTAAGTGAAGTAATATAATATCCGTATGTTGAAAAGTTGTTAATATTCAATTTCTTATGTCATAATGCCATCGGTTAATATTGCTATCAAGTGGTCAATAAAAGATATATTGAACTTAAATCGGTGCTATTATTGTATAATACCAATTTTATGAACTATTTTTAAGATCTAAACTAAAAATATATTTTAACGGAAATTGAGGGTACAATACTAAATAATTGAAAGGTTTGAATACACCTTATGAAATTGGAAGAACTCTGTGTTTTAAATGCTGCTATTTGTGACTTTAAATACAGATAGTATGACATCTGACGATTCTTCAATAATCTTACTGTACGTATGTATAGTAATTGTTGCCGGTGTTTAATTCAAGTTAAGTTGACTATGCTCTTGTATTTGCGTTTCATTATGGCGGTTTAAAACCAAGAACGTTTCATCAAAATATACAAATCCCCTTTCCACTTTAATTCATCTGTATTTGGTAATGGTTGATATGGGAACAGACTACAGTAAAACCTCGATTCATCGCCACCATTTGTTCAGTCAAGTTTTGGCATTATAAAGAGGTTTGGCGATAAATCGGGGGAGGCGGATAAAGAAAAACATCAACAAAATGGATTTTGGGACTTCAAAATAGTGTGGCGATAAGCGAGATGGCAAAGTTATCGAAGGGCATTATAACGAGGTTTTACTGTATATGGTATTAAAATTGGTTTTGTTTTGCACAGCCAAATAGGTAACAAAAACTGTCTTTGTTTATTATTTAACATCAAACGAAAAATATTAAGTTTATTATAGTATACTAGGACATACTACTTTTTGTTTTTTTAAAGCAAACTTATATATTCATGTGTAAAATATGTGAAAATCAGGGGCCCTATCCGACTTAATTTTTTATAATCTACAAATTAATGAAAATTTTACTTTTCCGGAATTTTAATGTTATCTTTGATAGGTGGCGCTGTAGAAAACTGCCACGTGAGCGGAAGTAAAATTCCATTGCCCCAAATAAAGTTCATAACATATTGGTAAATTCAAATGCAAGACACTTTTGGTTTCAGAGCAATTAGAAAAATAATTAAAGCTTATTTGTTGATACCAGTGGTTATACTTTGATTATGTATGTCGTGAAAATGGCCACCATGTGGCACTTCAAAACTTTTTAAGCAAGTCGAAAACCTACCCGGAAATTCATTGGCATGTGGAATGGTTTATGCCCATATACAACATATCAAAACTTCAATATATGTATATGTTCTCAAGCGATATTAAGGTATGGATCTACCTTAAGTAAGGCGTTTCAGAAAAAACCAAAGCAACATCTGGTCTCGTGTTGTCCTGCTGCAACTGTAGTGTGCTGTATTATACGGTGATTGATAAGACCTTGTCCTTTGCTGTAATATTGTTCTTTTGTCATGGATAAATATGAGAAATGTTCTCATGGCCTGCACTATAACACACCCTCGCATATCGCTTTCCGTAACGCAAGCATGAGAATATCGCTTACCAGGACGCCAATAGACCAATTGTTGTCCATATGCGATGATAAACGCAAAGTGAGACTCATCAATGAACAAGATAATGTCTCCTCAAATGAGCAAAACAAAACTGAGTAGGTGCATGTGTGAAAATCGTCGCAAACAACACAGATACTGCCTCGGCTTTATTAGAAGGCCGACATAGGGACATCCTGGCCTTAAATAAAACTCCCGAAATTCGATTACTAATCGTTTTTCGACACACTTATTGATCATTATTCCCGACAATCCGTCGCCCTTTGTTTTCGGCTACGGAGATGCAAGAGACGTATGCATCCAACTTACGATCGTGACAAAACGCGATGGCACCCGCACGTAGGGCAGGCAAACACTCCTATGGTTCTGAGACGCCAAACCAAATAAGATATTGTTTCTGCTCCAATGTGCTGGGATAAATAAGTTTGCAAATCAGAGCAAGGCTCTACCCCTATCCGCTCAATCGCGCCCTTTTCTTTACAATGTCTTCGAAAATAAATGTAAAACTGATCTGTAATGTTTCAATGTTCCAGTTGTTAATAGAATCTTACATTGGTTACATTGTCAGACGGAGATATCTAAAACGAGAATAAATATTTTTCTGTCTAAAACGAGTTTTAGCGAGTTCTGGACATTGAAAATATTCATCTGCATTTGAGATATCTCTGTCTTACGCTTTAACGTGTGAAGGATTCTTTTTCTCACACATTTGAAACATAAAAAATTACTTGTAAACAAAAAATTGCATCAAATGTTCAGTTTTTATTTCACCATCCGTGCCTGGTGAAAATGACGTAATCAATCTTTGTTGACGTTCTCGCGTAAAGTTATTATGACGTCATCAGGTAAGCGTGTGTAAGTGATTGCGACTTTGATTTGATTGACTTCGAAACTTTTCGCAACTTGTTAAGTCCTCTCAACGATAAATCCAGAGCAGATATAACTACCATGGAAACTCAGCGTGTAGCCTGTCTCAACCAGACAAGGAAATCCCACATGGGTAAGAACAAGGGATTTTTGTTTGGAATCTGTATATTTCTTGACAATTATAATAATTTTTTTTGTTCAAGCAGATGCATCCTCTATCCCTATATTATGTACATGTTTCCTTTAATAACGAACCCAATCTTCCACTTTAATAACTAGTATTCTATAGAACGTAATTAGATTAGAATTAAGCTTCTTTTTTAACAATCCTTACATGTATATATTATCAATAAAAAAGATAAAAATCAGATAAATATATTTTAAATTATTTATTTTAACAATATATTTAATCTTTATTCATTCACAGTAGTATCCTCCAACTCTCGGAGTAGACCCACTTGGACAGGGTCTGCACTTTTTACTAGTACTAGAAATATCATAGTACTGATTTAATTTCCCACAACATGAAGCTGGTTTCCAGTTTGATTTCTCCAAAACAGAATGTGTCGACTTCTTTTTGCTTTTAAATTTATTTGTTTTAATTCCTATTACTGGATCAATCATACATATTTTGACATAAGCCATCAAGAAAAAGTTTGTTTTCGGTTTTGGTTCTTGTATTCTTCCGACAGTCGATAATTTAATCCCAAACTTGGAATAAACAGAGGGATATGCAGCCGAGTTTATTGTTTCTCCACGAGATAAAATACAAATCGGAGGAAGCTTTGGACATGACTGTAATTCGTACGGAGTCCTGGATAATGTCGGCATAGAACAAAATACATTTCCCTGACTGTACCGAAAATTATACTGATATAAATTAGGAGTGTTAAAATGGTAAACCTTTCCTCCAGGTCTGATGATGTTTTGTGATAAATATCTCATCGTTGACTTGACATAAATTGTAGAATTCCCATTATGAGGAACAAATAATTGAAACTTCTGTAAAACTATCATCTTGTTCTTCTCATCTTCAGAAATCCAATTGTTATCAATTAACCATTGGTTATTGGGAATTTGAAATGTTACTTCATATCCACGATATAGACTAGTTAAATCGATAGTTCCTTGTGGTATATTTGAAGTTACGGATTGTTGTTGTGCCGGCATATAAACAAACCTCTCAATAGCGTCACTCTCACACATGTCTTTATCGAATTTTGAAGAGATTACCATACTGCTATATAAACCAGCTAGTGGATTATAAATGGCAGTTTTACAATATTCTGGAGTAACACCTGCGTTTTTGTATTCCAGTAAGGTACACGCATCATGAACAAGAAACAATGTATTGACGTCTGAGTTTACAATGATTTCGAGTGCTACCATCCTGTAATTAACTTCTGATTTCTCAAACTCTCCCATAGTTATTTTTCTGGAAATATCCTGGATCTGTGCAGCATTCTGTCGAGCAATAGTAGTTCTTACAGCAGACGCAAAGGCATGAAATAGAGAATCTTGTTTATCATACATATCTGTATAAAGACCCATTAGGTTTTTGACATCTAACTTTGTGGCTAAACATGTACCTTTAGACGCCAGAACGCCTTGTCCAACAACTGATAAGAGTGAACTTCCCTTGTAAATAATGTTACATAACTCGTCAGTAATTTCGCTTAGTAAAGCCTCATATTCATTAATTGTAGAAATTTCAAATGCAGGCCGATATGAGTCATATTCTTTCAGAAATGCAGATGAAAGTTTAGTTATATCTTGTTTGGTTACGTTTAGACGCATTGCTTTCCTAACTAATTTCCTGATATTAGGAAATTTATTTGCCATTAATTTGATCTTCTGTTGAAGTTGGTCACCAATTTTTTCAAGTCGAGGAAAGTACTTTGATATAACTTCTAGTTTCTCACGATCAACAATTGATTTCACTAGTTCTGCTTGTCGATCTCGCACCTCTAACATAGCGTCAGTGGCATCAAAAATAGTAAAAGGATTAAGAAATGCAGCTGATGCAAGTGCCACATTTGCTATTTGACCTGCAATTTCAGCGTAATTTGACCCTGTTGCTTGATTGAATAATGTTGTAAGTTTGGATTTAATTATTGGCGCTATACTTTGTTGTTTTGTGTTCAATTCATTAAAAATACTGTAAATTAATTCTATATCGGATTGGTATTTCCTATTATCAAACTCAGAAAGTGAAATGAAATAAGATCCTATACCTGATTGAAAATATTCTATCTCTTTTTTTAAATGTATAAATGTTTTTGTAAGTGAGTGTTTTAATCCGTTCAATTTACTGGATAGTATACGGAACTTATAATGTTCCAAAAGTTTATACATATTCAGTTGTACTTGTAACGGTTTGAAATGGGCAGGATTTACTTTCTGTTTTACAAACGATTCAAATAACAGTTTGATGGTATTTATCCGACAAGCAAGTGTATAAGACATATGTGGCATTAGACACTGATTATATGGACACGTTATTAGGAAACTACTTAACTGGTTCAATACCGGGTGACTTTTAACATGGAAATAAGTAATCAGTAAATTAATTAAATCAATGTAATGCCCATTCCCAGATGGCATTAATGACCAGGCAAACGTTGAATTAATTTTGGATAAATCGATTGATTTACTATTTGGATAGGGAAATTGACAGTATTCGACTGTATATATGTATGTTTTACTCTTTGATACTGCGACAAATAACTGTTTATATCTAGGATTATAGTGTATCCAACTTTTTTCAGGGAACTTTTCAGAGAGAATCACTTTGTAAGACATGGTGTTCTTAGGGTTTTCTGTATCAACAGCTTTGATAATTGCCAGAGTACCTTTGTTTGTCGACATGATATACAATTTACTTGAAACAACAATTGCATAGTGCTTTACATATTTCGATTCAATGTAAATTCTTTTGCTTGATGAAAGGTCATCGATAGATATTTGTTCAAGAATGCCATGATTAGCTCCTTCATATAAAATCCATATTCCATTTTCCTCAACCATAATGTGGATATCGTTAGGAAGTCTACTAGTTTTAGAATCCTGAAGAACTCTTTTTACTCTTCTTAAATCTGTCGTCCCACTTTTTACAATTTCAGGTTTTGTAGACTGCGAATAAACTTGACATAAGAAAATTCCATTCACTATTCGCAATGTAACTAATCTACAGTTATCTGTCATTGCGCGATAATAAATATCAAACTTGGGTTTTATTGTGTCCTCGGACTTTCCAAAATACGGTCTTTCATAATCGCTACGAACAAACGAAGTTGATGTAAATCGATATGTATAGTAAAAATATCCATCTGTTGAAGGCATGGTTTCTCTTACTAGAAATGTACTGTTGTAAGACTCATGCACGTGATGGTGAACTGTAAACATTTCACCGAGGCCAGACAGGTCGTTATTGGTTCCTGTAAAAAAAACCCATTATATTATCATTATCATCATCATCTTTATTTAATTCCTCTACATTAGATATTAAAAAGTGCGTTCACATTGTCTTATTGACACCTTAACCCATAATAAGTAGTATAAAATGTTGCGAATTCCCCGACGTTTCGGTGTCACAAACACCATTTTCAAGGGTTGTTTATTTGTATCATTTAGCTGCGCAATGAGTAACAATGACATCATAGATAGTAATGTGAAACTATTGCTTTCTGTTTAGCAAAATCCCAAATTTTCTGATGTTCATATTTTACCGCTCTCTTCTATAATAAACATTTTTTTTACAACTTTTTCTATACCGAGACGTGTTTCAAGCAGTTTTGTGTTACTGTAGATTGACATTTCACAATGCATACTTCTGTTCAAGAGTCCTGTCGAAGTGTTAAACGAATCGCGGTACAAATTAAATCTAGAACAATCACATACAACACGGGTCTATTATTTCGGCATCACAAAGTAAGCATTAAAGTATGTTGGAGTTGCTCATGTATTAGCTCATGTATTATCAGTACCGTGTAATGTAGTAAATCTGTCAAAGTCAGTATTGTTAAAGGTTCTAACTTGCCAATATCTATGCTTAATCTGTTTCACTGCCTTTGTCACAATTAATTTTAATTTATATGCGGTTGGAATTATTCCCTGATCTGTTTATGGTCGGTAAGAATATTCCTTGAACCACGGATATTTGTAGGTAGTTGAGTAGAGTGTATTCTTCATTATGGAGTAAAATCCTTTATAAAACTGTTAGAACTGTCAATAAGATAACTAAATAGACTTTTTTTGCAAATAATTTTAGTAAATACCATATTTCCCAGTCTACACAACTTGCCAAAAATTACCATCCCTCTATGTTAGTATCTAGAGGGTAAAGTCGATACATGGATTCAGCTATATCGGATCTTGTTCTTGTTGGTAGACCTTGTATATGTTTAAGCACAAAGTGTAGCAGCCCATTAAGTCTATTATTAATGTTTGGCTTTTTGTTTGATCAGAATATACAGCCTTACTTTTTTTCTTTTTTCATAACCTGACTGCTGTAATTGGGTGTCAATACCGTTAATAGCAAAGTATGTGCTACGGGATCGTTTGCAACGGTATATTGTCTATCTGTATTTTCAGTTTGTGGTTAGTTTTATTACACATAATCGAATTCAAACTATTTCGATATTTTCTTTCCGATTTGAAACTCAAAATTTGTTTGAAGAGATGTAACAAATTTCATGATAGCTGTAGTCTGTGGGCTAGGTGGACTTATCATGCACCCCCAGGATCCTCTGACACAAAATGTTTATGTATGTTTTTGATTATGTACCTTAGAGTGTATAGTAATAGATTCAGGATGTTACCTTAACCCCTTAACCCCGAAAGCGACATAGAGCGCTAGCCGGATTTTCAGACAGTGTGTCGTACATATTTTGATGTAAAAATCGTAAATATTGATGGATCGACATAAACTTGGTATCATAGGAAACTACAGAAAATAACCTACAAATAACGTTCTTCAATTGTTTTGAAAGAAAGAACATTTTAGTTCCAATGTTTTATTTGAAAAATGTGGAACGGTTACGTTTATTACCTGATTAAAATTTGGAGTTGTTTTCCTCCGTTTTTTCTAGAGAAAAAGTAACTCCTTTAAACTTTGAAAATAGTTTATCTATTGCGTTACAAATTTGATTTTTATAAAATGCAGGAAAAGGTTGTTTATTGTAAAGAAATCAGTTATAGAGACATAAATAGTATAATATTTATCGCACTGAACAATTACCCCTTAACCCCCACTATTTTTTGTGGCTTTTTCCAAAATCAGTACCTGATTCTCAACGCAATTTTTCGGGCATTTAGACTCAAAGTTGTAAATACCACCCCTATATATTTAGTATCCCTATATACCACACTTCACTTATAAAGGGCAGAAAATCAAAATATCAGTTACCATGGCAACGTAATCATCGCCTTTACCAAGAAAATGTGTAATATTTTACACATTTTTTCATTTGTTTCAATAAATTGTTCATATCTTAATTTTGACACTAGAAAAATATTTATTCGAGTCCATATTAAATCTAAATGTTATGAAAAGATGCTGTATAAAAATTATATAAAATGTTTCATGTTTTCCTAAAAAATAAAATCAGCAAATTTTGTGTATTTTCAATCAAGTACTAAAAACAAACACTATATAAATGTGCTAAATTCATATTTGAACAACCAAATAGATCGTAGTTTCGACTCTTTTTTTAAATATCGATCAAAATATAAAAAGGTAAAACGATAAATTATACTAAATAAGAATAAAAAATATTTTCGACAAATATCGGTTACCATGGCAACAGAATCTGGAAAACCTAGAACACATTAAGCGTGAATTTCTGTTTAAAACTTTATATTTCGCCTATTTATATATACCAGCAAATAAAAAATATGAACTTATATGAATATATAAATAAAATCAGTTCCAATCCTCTAATAATATTTCATACCACGTATAGTCTTAAAACTATTAAAATTATGACAAATTTCACTTAAAATAGGTATGCTTAATTCTCAACAAAATCATCCATATTCTGTTAGTTTCAATGTTGATCTCGAACGTCCATGTAGGGTTCTGACTTTTAACAATTTAAAAACGCATGGTCAGCAATATATATTGTGAACAATTAGTATATAAAATTTTTACTTGATTTAAATTTTATCATAAATTGAATCAAATACCCGTTACAATGGCAACGGAAACTTCAAAAATTAGAGAAATATAAGTGAAAAGTAGTATATATTTGCTATCCTCACATTTTTCTACATGGTAGAATATAGGTTTTTTTGGATTATATTAGTATTATATAAGCGGGAACTGGTTTATATATATCATGGTGATATATTTAGCATATAATCAGCGGGATATCAATAATAAAATATGTTGAAAGCAGACAAAAATATACTGGTCGTCATTCTAAGCACAATTTCAAAGTAAAGCAACAATTTTTTTTAACTGATAAATTAAGTTGAACACGTAATCTTTCACTTGTGACATAAATTTGCTTCAGCAGAAAAGGTAAACATCTGCCGTAAAATATTTAGAAATGTTATATAAAAATATATCTTTAAACGCTACATACCTAAATGAAGCATCAAGACGAAGATAAAACACTTCATCTGGTACCGATACTCCATATTGTCTTGTGGATGGAACCTAAGGATAAAATTAATTCGTAATCATTATAATCGAAAATAGTGTAAACATTTCACAGAGTAACAAGGAATACATGTCAATAATTATAGTAGAACCTTCCGATGATATTTGAAATATAAAAAACTGAAACTGAAAAATAAATCCTGAAATTTCCTCAATGTACGAAAGTAAAATAGACGATTTAGCAGCTATTCTAGACAGTTATCTAATAAATGATACATATATGTAGATGAAATATACATACCAGATTTGATATTCGTATTGTAGAACCGATTGTTGTAAAATTTGATAATGACCTTTCAAAGTGTTCACCACAACAGTGATGTGTTATGTCCGACAAATAGTTTACAAATCGTTTACAGTTTTCTATATATGTAATTTGGTATTGTCTGTAAAATAAAAGTTAATAACGGTTATTTCTCACCTCTCTTGCTTTTTGTTTATAAAACTAAGAAATCATTAAAAAAACTCAATTGTAAAAGATGAATCTAAAATTAATTAAAATGACCTCATACTCTGATCTAATTGCAGCTAACGGTTGTATTTCGAAAATTTTGAACGGGAAGATATTTTGAATAGAAGATAGCTACGTTACACACTGAAAACTGAAAGTAAGCCATAAGGTACAAGATCCAACCCAAAATTGTTGGGCGTGTCTAAATAAGTTATATTTGATTTACTTGTAAACCATGATAACATTGTAAAATTGGTTGTTTGTTTGTAATTCAATTATCTCTATTTGACCACTGCAGCATTAGCATTATCCTTGAATCAATAATGAATAGTTAGAAAATAAACAGTTCAAATTAATAAACTAACTAATCCCTAGATGTAATATGAAGATGGCGTTCTGAATACATTAAATGAAAATATTTTGGTTGCACTTTCACAGTTTATCGACATTATTATTGATAATTAAAAGCTGTTGTTCCTTCTGATTATTCATATTAATGTTTATAAAATCATTATCAAACGCTGTGTAAGTTATTGAATATGGTTTAGTTAAATATATATTTCCCTTTGATCTCTGTCTGTATCATTATAAACTATATTCAATACTTGTACAATAACCATTTATTTATTGAATGCATTATATAATATAAACATTGGTGAATCAAACTCTATATTTTACGTGTTAAAACATGAGTATTTTTATGACCATCGACTGTATAAGTATGACCTTAGTACCAAGTATAAAGTTTGTCTGATTTTAAAGCATTTAATACCGGTTCCTATATTCTTGAAAATAAGTGATTTTGATGTCAATCTATGTTATATTCCCCGATGCAAAAGTAACAATCTCGTTTCAGATATTTCAGTAATATCCATTTGATCATATAGTTTTGTACGTATATAAAATCCTGTATGAAAGCACTTGTTCCAAGAAACAATGTACATTTATAAGTATTGGTCTATATGTTTGTTTTACTTTGTTATCTTATCTCATGGTTTTCGATTGGCGCTTATTGTTTCGTGGTTCTTTTGATTATTGTGACATTCCGGTTTTCTTTTGTTTTGTTTTTAAAGATAATAACAACAAATTAATTTCAGTTTGTTTATCTATATTTGCTTGTTTTCAAAGTTTCAATTTTTGTTTTTGGGAATGAGATTTAAACATGAACCGGTATGTTTGTTTTAACACACTTTGCACATCTTATTAATCTTAAGATTTCTTTAACATTATTTCACTTTAACTCAGTGTGGACATTTACAGTATATTAAACGTTATTTGATATGAATTGCCATAAAAAACGCATGCTTATTATATTTCAAAATACATTTCAGTTATATGTGATATTATCACAGAATAAAATCATATTCATGCTCTGTTACTGTGATTAATTTGGATTTGGATTTTAGATTAAATGTATATTTTCTTTTGATCGCTGTCTGCATCATTATGAAATATATTTAATACTCGTATATTTAGCTTCTGTGCAGTTAACATATGCTGCTGAAACAAAATATTTTATGTGTTAAGATTTGAGGTTTTACTTCGTGTTGTTTGCCATCGCTGTTTGAAGAAAAGTTACCAGTATGCGATATATATACTATGTCTAATGTTCTACACATGAATTAATCATCCCTGTATTTCTTAACTAGGCTTATTTTGTATATTTTTTTTTACATTCCCAATATTTACCGATTCCAGATTTCGTATAAAGAATTTCATTATCAATTAGATTTTTTTCTAACATTTATATATGTGTATAAATATACTCTTATAGCTAGAGGTCCATATATAAGAACTCTATTATGTTAAACATAAATTTAAATTTGTCTGAGTTTCAACTTTTTTTGGAAAATACGGTTTGAATATGAACCGTTATGTTTGTTTTATATCAAACAGATATTGCAAACTGTGCAAATCTGTGGGGACACATAATAATTTAGACTTCATTTTATGTATAGTTTACAAAGACATACTCATACGGATTTTCTTGTAAAATACTTTTTTGATACATTTGATACTACATCAGAACTCTTTTAAAGAACTCGGAAGGTTTCAACATTATAAACCTAAAACGATTATAAATGTTTTATTTGGAGTGCAGATTTTTTATTTTCTATTTACCAACATACATATACAACATTCAATTAATGTCTTTACTATGATCAACGACAAAGATACCCATTCATGTTTCAAGTAAAATTCCATAAACAAAGATAAAATTTGAAACTGACAAATTAACTAAGTGAATTATCAGTAGTAGTATGCGACCAGATACTTAGATAGCCTAAGCATCTCTTTCTAGCCAGCTACACAAACATACTGTAAAATTACAATCAAGAATGAACATGGAACTACGATCCAAAATACAGACGTCAAACATATCCAAAATACAGACATGTAATACTAAACACTATTTTGATAAAAAACTTCTTAAATATTGATAAAATAGGTCATTTTATCTCTAGTTACAGACATATTCTACCTTTCGTTTACCTAAAAATTTAATATCATCAGTAAATTGTAAATATTTCTTGATTTTGAAATTGTATATGCTACATGTTCATTCGATCAATGCCTGTATTAATATTTTTGTCAATAATTTGACGGTTAGTTTTGTGTTGCATTCTGCCCCAGGTATTGAATTTTGATCACAACTTGCAACATTTAAAATCTATATTAATTGACATAAGCTTGTATGTTTGTTATTAATTGTATTTCGTTAAATATATACTAAAGTTTATAGAATCACTAATTAAATAGTGTTTCCTATGCAGTTAAGATTTGAATATTAACCCTTTGTTGACCAGGCATATTAGCACATTTTCTGCATCAAACACATACATTTTAGAATACATATCGGTGTGTCGTAATGCATCAGTATAAGTATATAACCTAGGTATAAACATGGAGACCCAGTGCTTTAATTCGCATACCATTAAATATGTTACAGAGTGACCTTGATGACGTGACTCAAAATCAAATTTGACATCAAGGGTAATTTTATAACATGTTTAAAGCAAATTTTTATATTTTTCTTCTCTTTCTGAAAGATCCTTTAGTATATTATTGAAAAAACAATATAGGTTGGTAGCCACAAGTACTTTTGTAAGTTTCAGGTAAAGTAAGATTTATTGTGGCATTTTATTACCACTTTGGTAAAATACTTACAATCTGATTGGTTAAAATTTTATTTATACTATCCCATATATTTAATTTTCCAAGGCAATACGGTCGCCTGAACGGGTAATACGGATACCACGTGATCGTGTAATACGGAGCTTCAAACCGGTCGGGTTATGGCTGCCCCCATGGTTCGCTTCAATATTGCAGTATATTTTTAACCTGTTGGTTTCCAAAAAAATTTTAATAGGATAAATGACATTTTTCAAAACTTACTTATCTCAGAAATGTTTAATAAATTTAATATTTCCGTATTTTCAATTAATTAAAATTTGATAGAAAAGATTAACTTGTTAAGTTGTTCCAATTTAATTATTTTATACTAATATTTTAAACCACATTACTATATTCCAGTAACTGCAGCATAACTTAAATTTTCAAATGTTGATCGAGATCAGACCAAAGTGGTAATAAATTCTTTATTCGAGATTTACCCGGGGTATACGGTATGGTATGACCGTCTTGGGTTTCGTATTTCCTGAGGCGCAGCCGATCATACCATCGAAGACGATCATACCATCCCGTATACCCCGGAAAAATCTCGAATAACTAATAATATTTATAGAACAAAGGGGAATAACTCTACATCACACATCAGATTTTCAACAAAAATTGTCTGATTTAGCTATTTTATGGTGATTTTAAAAAATATAGTTTGTCTACTTAGGCATACCTTAGATATTATGATTTGTTAATGTGTATGGTTATATTTTAAAAGGATTAACTATTCTAATAATAGAAAATATGATCACGTTACATGTTAAGGTCAACATAATCACGATGTAGGAAATGTATTTTGTTATATGCTTGTATCAATATTTACAAAAAGGTCAAGTAACTACAGATTCTAATAACATGTTTAATCATCCTTAAAATATTATCTTCGGAGGTTTGAAAATTATGCAATATCCATGGCAATCAAAAGGACAAAAGTCATGCGCACTTTTACAAGATCCCATTCTCAAAAAGCGTAATAATGAACGCGTAGTTAACTTGTCATCTTAAAACCTACATTTGTTGTAATTATCAAATGAAAACAGAAAATCGAGTTCCAAGACATTGTAATGCTGACATAGAATGTTTCTTAGGTACCGTATATATCACGTAAGTTTGATAAAAGGCAAACTATATCAAGCATAACAAACAAAATGTGAAAGGTCACTATTAGTTCTATAACCAGACCACTGGAAATTTCATTCAATGCCCTTCTAAAGTCGGGAAATTCACAGTATGATGTCTCGATTTGTGCCTGACTTTTTTGTCTTGTCTTGTTTGACTGTTTCTATTGTTTGAGTGTATTGTGCTGTGTTCTTGGTTAAGTTTGGTGTTGTTAATACAAAAAATTCAGTTGTAAAGGTCTAGTCTTGCATAAAGCACATAAAAGGTTATGTTTATAATGTTTACATGGTACTGCTGTTCTATAAATGTCACCATGGCTGAGCACAGTCTCTATAACTTAAATTTGAAATGTATTTCGACTTCATTTATATAATAAGGGTTTCTTTAATCGAATTTTGAAAGAATTTTGAAGATGTTGAAAAGCTATCCAAAGGACCAAAATATATTTTACCAAATTAAGCTAAGGAAATACTTTGCATGAGGGAGCATACCTTAGTTTTTGAGAAATTATATATAAGAAAATCTTATATTGTTCCTACAAAAAAGTCCTTGTTGTAAGTAAATGGACAACTTATCTATTATTATTAAGCCTTTTCCATTCTTTTCAACACTAGTCAGAAAACAATTCCTCATTAATTTTCAAGTGTTTGTATGTTATCATTTTGCCAAAAAATACATATTAACGTTAAATGTTTTACCTTTCCCGAGCAACCGGCCTCACTTCCCTGGTGGAAATTCACCTTGCCAACATAACTTATCAGTTCCAAAGTTTTTACTTTTTAAGTGTGATTCGGACATGGATTTGTATGTTGGTTTTTGATTGTTGACTACATGTAGAATTGGCTTCTAGTCTGTCACATTGTAGATTATGGGATATGAATGTGGAATCTGGTGTCCGTCACAACCAAAGTTGTTATCAGAAAATAAATTCCTCAACCTTAACTAGTAGGCAACCTGAATTAGTTTCTGACAAAAATGCCGAAGTTTTTCGTGTCTTTTAAATATACGAAATGGAATTTTACTTTTGTCCTACCATGAAGTTTTGAAGAAGATGGGAATGGTGCAAATACAACATGAAATGTTCCGCGCTTCATTACATTCGCGCCATTTGCGTCCTTTCCATAATGGTAGAACAAAGTGGAATTTGAATTTAAAAAACATACTAATCCATGACGAATCTCAAATCTCAAAGCAAAGTATAATGTTTAAGGCAGATAAGTTAGGATAAACACGTAAACTTTAAACAGAAGTAAGACCGGGGTCTCTGAAAGGGCAAGCCTGTTCAGGCAACTAAACCTGTCTCATGTGTAATGACTGACATAATATCGATAATAACAGTATAATTTAAATCATATGGACACAAACAGCTACAGATTCTAAGCACAATAACAATGCAAAATATTGAACTGGCAAATTGAGTTAAGAACATGATCTTCCAACTAGGCTATCAGGCCTTGCGCCCGCAAAGTCTGTAAACATGTTATATAAAAAAGATAAATGTGTACGCTACATACCTAAATGAACTACCAATAAGAAGATAAAACACATCATCAGGTATCTAATACTCCATATTATCTCATGGATGAAACATAGGAATAAAATAAACTCATAATAATCATAATAGAAAATAATGTAAATATATATTTCATTTCATAGTAAAAACAAGGAATAGATGTCGATGGTTATAGAAGAACCTTCCGATGAGAAATAAATACCCAAATTACCTCAATGCTCGAAAGTGAAATATACGTTTATAAGTTCGCAGTTATTTTAGAAAATTATCTCGTAAATGATATATGGATGAAATATACATACCGGATTTCGTATTGAAGAACCGTTTGTTGTAAAATAGGATAGAAAAGACTTTTCAAAACATACACATACACACTGTATCCGATAAATCGTCTAAAGTGTTCTATGTTACTTAATAATGACTGTTACATAAAACTTTAAGCCTATTATTTTATACATCGCTTTGTGTTTCTAAAATTATGGGTTTATTGGCTATACAATTTGGCTATTGATTTTTCAACTGTTTCATCTTCTTTTGCCTATTATCTATATCATTTAGATTGCTGACTGAATTTACTTTATTGCATAATTTAAGATGTATTTTTCATTATTGATAATTTACTTTTTGATCAATGTGTAAAACATAAGTATCTATGTCATTGATCTATAGTTTTCTGTGTTATTATCTATTTTCTACATTAAAAATCATTTGCAAATTCAATATTGTCCAGCTGTTAATGTATATAATGATGACGCTGTACAGCATTACATAACAATAACATCGATAATTGCACAATTATAGATTTCTAGCATTTTCATTGTATATGACATTATATTAGACAACCATTACTAATTATACCTGCTTTTAATAAATCATGAACTATAGTATTCAATAATACCACTTTAAAATGAATTTGGATATAAGGGTTTTCAAATTTATTGTGTCTAATTTGCTGGTGGCTGGTGCCCCGAGGATATCACCAACTCAGTAGGCAATAATTTAGTATTATTGTCAGAAATATACTTTAATTGTCTAAATTTCCTGCAAGCTAAAATTTGAAATTTCTCAAAAACTAAGGTATACTCCCTCATGCAAGGTATTTCCTTAGCTTAATTTGGTAAAATATATTTTGGGTCTTTGGGTAGTCTTTTACCATCTTCAAAATAATTTTGGTTTCATAATTTTAGTCCAAGCACTACTGATGAGGAATTGTATTCCGAAACGGCCGTCTAGTGCCGTAAAGTTAAAACTGGCATAATATGTAATTATTCAGGGATTTTGCATGCCAGGACCTTCCGAAGCCCTAAAGCTGTATGCCCATTATCACAATATTGTTGTTCTGTCTTTATACCAAATGTTACTTGATATATTTAACGTCCCCTAGTTCCAAATTCCTTTTATTCTTAATTTTGATTTTACTCTTAGTGGGTGTATCTAGCCAAACAGAAATGGCACAACTTTCCCTTCTGTCGCACCCAACCCCTCTTCCTTATTAGATATTAAAATCTGGAAATTGATATGCCAACGTTTTAAATTTTTAATTTTCTTTTTGAATTGTTTTTATGAGTATTGGCATGAATGTGCTTTAATTTGCTACTGACCTTGTATGTGAAAGACATTTATTTGTTTGCGTCATGATTGACGTTATTTTTCATAACCCTTTAAATGAATACACAATTGTTAGCAAAGGTACGATTTATTCTATAAAACAAGACCACATGTAATAGTCATTCTAATGAATATTGCACATTTTTCAAATAATTTTTTAATATCAAACGATCGTAATTCCTCGTATCTAACATAAGTCTTAAAATTAATTCATCAAACAATAGTTTCTTTCATGTAGGAATCTGTAACAAAGTCCGTAATCAAATTACTGTATAGCAATGGTGTATTTGTTAATGAAGCGCAATGAAGCATAGTGAAACCTAATACTGGTTGAGGTGACTTGGAGGTATATTTATAACATCTAGGATCACAAATAATTGTTGATCGGTTATTTGGGAATATCACTCATCCACTCTGAAGATTTGATGATGCTGATGTTGAAAAAATTCAAGATGTCCGCCGTTACTATGAATAGAAAAATCACTAAAATGACCATATGTATTTAATTTTTATCCGATTTTCTTCAAATTAAAAATATAGAAAGCAGATACCTAGCTATTCGACCAAATTTTGTAATTGAAGCCATTTTTGATAAGGTAGGTTTCTAGATGGATTAGATCAAAGTTTGTACAAGGCGACTTTCTATAAAATCCAAGATAGCAGTCGATACTAAAATTAGCAAAATCACTGAAATGACCATTTTGCATTAAATTTTTCACCGATTTTTTTAAATTTGAAATATAGAAAGTATATACTTAGCCATTTGTCATATGTAAAAGGTATTTCCAAGTAATGAGAGTTTAACTGGCTATATTTTACAAATTCAAGATAGCCGCCGTTATTATAAATAGCAAAGTCACTAAAATGACCATTGTGCATTTTTATTAAATTTTATCAGCTTTAACATATAAATAATAGATATCTAGCCATTTAACATATGCAACTAGTTCTTCCGAGAAATTCTGCACCGAACCAATTTTAGCAAATTATCCCAATGAAGTGAAATTTGAGTGTGGAAGGTCCCTAGGTGGAGTAGATCAATACATATTATATACACAGTGTATCAGGTCGAGTCCTTTTTTAGTAGTCATATCACTACTAATCGCGCTTGCGGTCAGATTTTTGTAGGCCAGATTTTGACATTTGAACATTTCAGGCACTTCTGTGCGTTTTGTTGTCCTTAATATTCTTTCCATAAAGTATCTACTTTAAAAATAAAATGTTTTTTCCACTTCTGAATGAAGGCCTGTGTGAGTTGAGCAGCGTAATATTGTACATTGACATGTTTCCTGTCCAGCTCATCTCGCAAATGCTTGAGCGGGGAACAATCTTGACCGTATTTTGACCGACAGTGACTGGGATGTTGTTTTAAGTGAGAGACAAGGCAAAACCGAGCAACAATAGGCCTTGATCGGCCTGCTGCAAGGTAAGCTTACATTGATAGATAAGACCTAATCCCAATATCAAAATGCTGTATTGATTGTCAATAACCACATACCCACCCATTCTGTAATAGACTTTAACTCTAAGCATGAGAATATCGTTCATTCACCACGATATCGATGGATCATTATCGCCCCGCCTACCTTCTGTCTTCGCTCTCTGTCAAGCATAAGGTCAACACAGGACTTCGACTATCAGCTCTGTTCTTGGGTTTGACTCTCCCAATGCCTAGTTCTTATCTTTCAGTTCTACATCCACTGTTCTGCGGTGGGTTGTTTTGGTCTACATCTTGGTCTTTTCCCAGGTTGTGTCTATATAAGGTTAGCTTTGGTAATACTATTTCTTTGTGAGCCAGCGGGTCTATATAGGGTAGATACCTAGAAGAAAATGGCTGTGTTCCTCATGGTAGAGGGTCGAGAATGACCAATAACCTTATCTCATAAAATCAAGCTGATTACAAAAATCTACGCAGTTTTCGTCAATATTTGGTTTATAAAAAGCGTGAAACGAAAATCTCATATGAGCCAAACAAAATAAGAGCATAAGCGAAGAGTTTCCGTGTTTGACATTGGCCACAATAAGTATCATACCAACATAGGGACGCTGTGACCTTCAATACAACTCCTATATCTGATTCTTAATTCTTCCCTAACACACTGGCCAATCATGAGAGCTATTTGATATACCGTGTCTGTCACCGTCTGAAATATGTTGCTACGGTGCCAGAGAGGGATGTTTTTTGGCGTGAGGTAACGCGCGGTCGTCTACTTCTAAGACAGTCACTCAAATTATCCTGTAGTTTCAAGTCGTCTAATTTACTAAGATAAAATTTTCTTGCACCAAAGAAAGAAGAATTCATGAAAAGATCGATGTCATTTTGCACCCCTCCCCTTCGTGAAAGATAGCCTACACGCTCCTTTTCCCGTAAACATTTATCAATTTTCAAAATCTGAAATCTGTCCGAATGTTGGGAACCACTTCATAACCTCAGGAAATTTGGAGACCGTTGTGCAAAAGAAATAAAATTAAAAGAACAATCTGCTGTACTTTTTGTTCAGTATATTGTTTAATTTAAATTTTTGCCTCCAATCCTCAACAAAACCGGTTAGAACCGGTTTGTGTTATTGTATCATATCACATTTAAAAAAAATACAAGGACAAAAAGATAAAAAGACAAGCATCGCTGTCACTTACTGTCACTTCAAATAACAGAGTTTTTCATTTTGTGGTACGTACTAAAAAGAATCAATACGTGATATCGCGATTACTTGTTCGTCGGAAATCATTTTAATGAAAAGAAGAGTTGCTGGCCCTTTGTTTACATACGACGAGATAGAACATACATGTTATAGACCGTGTGGGTGACGATTATGGTATCCAGAACACCAGGCGACAAACAGTGCGCGACAGAAAACTTTTGGAACCTAGTGTGGGTCCCTATAAAGACCCCATACTTGTAAATCATTGACTTCTCAATAATTATCCCCTTTTCATAAACAGTTCTAAATCCACACAGCTTAAATTAATCTTTACTAAAGTAAAAGTATGTTTTATAATTACCAGATTGTATATATAAAAATTATTAATTATAATCTATATGAAATGAGACAAATATGTAATCAGTCATTATTTTTATGCAAATACTAGTATATCTTAAGTGTTTTGTTTTATTTTAGGTGGTAATGGTATGTCTGTACATCATGTAGGAAAATGTTTACTAGAGTCAAGACAATCTGCAGAACCTTATCAATTATGGTATTTGTTAGAAATACTGGGCAAGTATATATAGCAGTATAAAATTGCTCTTTTGTAGCTCACCCTTACAAAAAGTTTAAGTCTATTAGAATACCAAAGTTTACTGAACCAGAACCATAGACAATAGTGTAAACCAAATAGCTTACCATCTCTGGTGTGATTGGAGATGTTCGTTTTATGTCATTTGGTTTTAAAAAGTTTCTTTTCTAACAGTCAGTGTTCATTAAAGAAGGTTGGTTAAGCCCTTATTTTGCCAAATGGACCATTATGGAGTGTCTGGGCGGGCGGGCGGGCGGGCGGGCGGGCGGAGAAAATAGGATACCAACTTTGTGAACTCAACTCCATCTACTTTTTTTTAACCAAAAACCTTGAAAGTTCACGTGTTTCTATATTATATATTGAAGATGCGCACCTGAATTTATGGAAATATTTCAGGATTTTCCCCCATTTGTCCAGACTTTGAAACTTAGTTACTTTGTACTGCATATATCAATAGATTATCAAAGATGTGCACATGACTTAATAGCATTGTTTTCCAGAGTTTACAAAAGGTACATATTTTGTTAAATGACTACACTTAAATTGTTTAATATATATATATATATATATATATATATGTGTGTGTGTGTGTGTGTGTGTATACAAAAGGACAGTTTATATATTCAATGTCCATTTTATCCTGCATAATAGGTTCACAACTTGTCTCTGGAGGAATGCAAAAAGCTATTTACAGTATATTCATATATATATAGTCAGACCTATTCATGAAGGGAACAAGCAAATGTGACCTCGACCCCCATACATGGACCCAAATAGGTGTGCATCAATTATATAACATGTTGGATTATTGTATTTCTACAATTAACTCATTGACCTGTAATAACCTTTTTCAGGATATAACGTCGTATGACAAATATTTGAAATCATCATATAGTTTGTAGTTTCTGCATACGACTGGAATGACATGATCCGTATCACCGATTGCACGTGCCTGGTCGAAAAAGCCGAAATATAGATATCAAACTGGCTTCTCTGAACAGATAGATCTGATCAATATATTATTTAGAAAATCCTTAGACGGCATTCTTAGGGCTTACAATATTTAAGGATCGTTTGATGAGGAATATAACGCGAATGTCCTGGATGTAAGTATTTCGATGCCTTCATTTTTTTCCAATTGGAGTTAAGATGATTTGGTCATAATGATTGCAAATGTCTGCATCATTTCTTCTAAATGGTGAAATTTTAAGTATAAAAGTACAGAATAAACATGGTGAAATCACTATCAAATGCCATGGAAGTAATTATCATTTACCATATGAGCCGTTCCAAAAGAAAAGGACCCTTAGAGCCAAAACATTAAAATTACGTAATCATCAAAACAATGACCAGTGACATTTAATACATGTATTAAGTGTCGCTGTAATGACGTCATACAGCATTTCGACCACAAAATTGAACATGCAAGAGTATCACGAATGTTTACGACCCAATACGTATATTACGTGACGTAGTTGTGTATTTCGTTACCAAAATTGTCTTTCATTCAATGCACATCCACTGAACGGACGCAAAGGCATGTTCGATGATCTTAAAATATCGCAACATGCATTGGATTATACATCATTCTAATTCGGTGGTGAAAATTTTCGATTTACACAGGGAGACTTCCGATTTTCTGGAGTTGAAAAACGAATTGATCATCAAACTCAAAGGCATTCGATACCTAAAGAAGATAACCAATTGAGAACATGGGAGCAGCTATTTTATTTACCATGTCATACTTCCTAGGGGATGTGTATTGCCAGTATTAATATTCAAACGCAGTGATGCCGTATTTTGGCATTTATAGTCCTATGAATGCTAAATGTCTGAAACTGGAAGATATAGGAAATACGCAAGGCTATGAAATTATATTATAGTAATGTGCAACAAGAGCATCTATACCATTTATAACTAGTGTTCTACAACCACGTATTAAGACCAAGTGTCCAGTGGTGTGGTCATGGTTTTGTGAAAGACGGCATTTATTTCACATTTAACTAGTGTTCTATAAGCATGTATTAAGCCTAAATGAACAGTAGTGTGGTTTTGGTACTGTGGAAGGAACGCATATATATCCCTATTAATCAAAAACAAACATACTAATCCATGTCTGAAGAACAATACAGAAGCAAAGTAAAAACTTTGGAACTGACAACAGGTTAGACACGTGAACTTCCACCAGGAAAATGAGGTCGGGTGCTCCGAAAGGATACGCATCTCCAGTTTATCTAGCTACACCCACCACGTGTGTAATCAAAATTGTGCGAAAAAAAACCATGGAACTTCGGGATGTCAAATATATCCAGGACAATCCTGGACAAAGAGACACCAAACTTAATAATATGATGACGGCCATAAACCTTTTTAAGGGCCTTGCACTATGCCTGGGTCAACAATTTATTTGCAAACAGCCTGTTTCATTGTACAAAGTCCCTGCAGTAGGAACAAGCTCTATCATAGCTTATTCATTACGAAACAAATACACCATAAGCAAGAGGTCATCACGTTTGTCATAAAGTTTCATATGTAGCCTTTCGTGGGCGTCACATATTCCTTGGTTTAAATATAAATAAGAATTAGAGGACTACATTGTATGTCGTATCTTTTACTTCAAGCTCACTAGGATAAATAATAATTTTGTACGCAATAAACATATATTAAGACCGAGTGACCAGTGGTGTAGTTTGGTATTGTGGATGAACTGCATATATATCACTTATAACGAGTGTTCTATAAACACGAATATTAAAACAATGCCAATCTTATTTCACAAATAAAAGGATCAGCTACTCCTACATGTATATGTTATTTGTTATTTTAGTATTTTCGACGAACTAAACCAACCCCTTGTATAACAACCTGTGTTCTATAAATACGTACATCAAATTAAAATTAAGACCAAGAGATATAAATAGAGGTTGTCCTTAAACATGGTATGTAAAAATCTATGCGATCTGGTGGTTTTATTCCAAATTCTAACTAAATGTATTTGTAAAAAGTGATGAATAACTTAATGGGATTACAATACACAACTTAATTGAAAAAAAAAATAAAAATGAAATATTGCTTTAATTTAAAATTTCCAGATTTTGAAAATTTAAAACGTTCATATTTTTTCATACATTATTAATTTTAAAATTAATTTCCAATGACGTGATGGAAATTTAAACTGAAATAATGGGTGTTATTAGAATCACTCCCAGAATGTCTGAGTGACGGTTCGATTGTTTTCAATCACCTTCTCTGGGCAAGTATAAAATGATTTTTTTCATTTTATACAATATTTTTTTTCTAAATAGTTATTATTTATTTTATTTTAGCGACTGCGAAGACAAAATAATCAAATAAAAACTAATTTGTATACACATCATAAAAATACATTAACTGCAGCAGCAAGAAGCACAAACAAAACACTACTAGTTAAAGACACAATGACATAAAACTTTAAAATGTGTAATTTCATTGTAGTGTTAATAATATTTTCGCTTCATATTTCTTCGTTGATGATTTATGCAAATTATCGAGCAAGGCGATATATGGATTTCCATTATTAAAAAAATATTAACTATATTGTGTTATTTTTTTCATTGCGATTACTTTTTCAGCATATGTTAAAATTCCAAGATATATTTAATATTTTACTGCAATATAGGGGAAAAGGGACCCATGTTTTTTAGGCTTTTTCATATGCGCCGTAGAAAGATTTAAACGGACGATAAAAGGAACTTGTAGGACAGTGTCCATTTATATCACTTGGCCTTAACGCTCGGTATCAACAATCCTTTTATGTATATATTACCATAGAAATAAAAACAATATATAAATGTAGTTTATATTAATATAATTTATTTTTAATTACAATAGCAATAGATCTTGTGTTTATTTATTCACAGTAGTATCCTCCAAATCTCGGAGTAAACCCACCTGGACAAGGTTTGCAATTTTTGCTAGTACTTAAGCGATATTGGTACTGATTGAATAACCCACAGCATGCAGCTTGTTTAAATTTTGTTTCCTCAAGGTCATAATGTTTCGACTGCATTTTTCTTTTTAATTGATATGGTTTGCTTCCTATTACCGGATCTACCATACACATTTTGACGGAAGCCATCAAGAGACAATCTGTTTTCGGTTTTCGTTCTTGTATTCGTCCGACAGTCGAAAAATTAATTCCAAACTTAGAATACACAGATGGATATGCAACCGCGTTACTTGTTTCTCCACCGGATAAAATACAAATCGGAGGAAGTTTTGGACACGAATACGTTCGAATAAATTCGTACGGAGTGCTGAATAATGTCGGCATGTAGCAAAATTCAGTTCCCTGACTGTACCGAAAATTATACTGGTATAAATTAGGAGTGCTAAAATGGTAAACCTTTTCTCCAGGTCTGATGATGTTTTTTGATAAATATCTAGTATCTGAATTGACATAAATAGTAGAATTTCCATTATAAGGAATAAATAATTCAAACTTCTGTAAAATGATCATCTTGTTTCTGTCGTTTTTAAATATCCAATTATTATCAATTAACCATTGGTTATTGGGAATTTGAAACGTTATTTCATATCCACGATAAAGACTAGTTAAGTCGATAGTTCCTTGTGGTATATTTGGAGTAACGGATTGTTGTTGTGCCGGAATATAAACAAACTTCTCAATAGCGTCACTCTCAGACATGTCTTTATCAAACTTTGAAGATATCACTATATTGCTATATAAAGTAGCTAGTGGATTATCAATGGCAGTTTTACAATATTCTAGAGTAACACCGGCGTTTTTGTATTCCAGTAAGGTACACGCATCATGAATAAGAAACAATGTAGTGACTTCTGAGTTTACAATGATTTCGAGTGCAGCCATCCTGTAATAAAGTTCTGAAATTTCAAACTCTCCTATAGACATTGTTCTGGAGATATCATCGATCTTTGCAGCATTCTGTCGAGCAATAGTAGTTCTTATAGCAGAAGCAAAGGTATGAAATATAGAATCTTGTTTCTCATACATATCTATATAAAGACTCATTAAGTTTCTGACATCTAGCTTTGTGGCTAAACATGTGTCTTCAGACGCAATTACCCCTTGTGCTACAGCTGATACTAAGTATATACTGTAAATAATGTTACATAACTCGTCAATAATTTCGCTAAGTAATGACTCATATTCACTGATTGTAGAAATTTCAAAAGCAGGCCGATATAAGTCATATTCTTTCAGAAAGGCAGATGAAAGTTTAGTAATATCTTGTTCGGTAACGTTTAGACGCATTGCTTTCTTAACTAATTTTCTGTAACTGGGGAATTTACTTGCCATTACTTTTATTTCCGGTTGAAGTTGATCATCGATTTTTTTAAGTCGAGGAAGGTACTTAGCTATAACGTCTAGTTTCTCATAATCAACAATTGATTTTGCTAGATTTGCTTGTCGATCTCGTACCTTTAACATAGCGTCAGTGGCGTCAAGTATTGTAAACGGATTAACAAATGCAGCAGCGGCAAGTGCAACGTTTGCTATTTGACCTGCAATTTCAGCGTAATTTGAACCTGTGGCTTGATCAAATAAGGTCGTTAGTTTTGATGTGATTATTGGTGCGATACTTTGTTGTTTTTTGTACAATTCATTGAAAATACTGTAAATTAATTCTATATCGGCTTGATACTTTTTGTTATCAAATTCAGAGAGGGAAAGAAAATATGATCCTAGACTTGTATCTATTTCTTTAAAAGTATAAATGTTTTTGTAAGTGAGTTTTTTAATCCGTTCAATTTACTAGATAGTATTTGGAAGTTACTCTGTTCCAGAAATTTGTACATATCTAGATTTACTTGTAATTGATTGAAACTTGCAGGATTCAGTTTTTGTTTTGTAAATGATTCAAATAAGAATTTGATAGTGTTTATTCGACATATAAGTTTATTAGACATCCCTGGCATTAGACACTTGTTATACGGACAATATGTTAGGATACTACTTAACTGGATTAATGTTAGGTAATCTTTAATTCGAAAATATCCAATCAATAAATTAATTAAATCAATGTAATGTTGGTTCTCGGATTGAAGTAGTGACCAGGCAAATGTTGAATTAATTTTTGAAATGTCGATAGACTTGCTATTTGGATATGGAAATTGACAGTATTCGACAGTATATATGAATGTTTTCCACTTTGTAAATGTGACAAATAATTGTTTAAAGCTGGGATTGTAATGTATCCAGCTGTTTTCTGGGAAATTTTGAGAAAGTGTCACTTTGTAAGACATAGTGTTTCTAGTGTTTTCAATATCAATAGCTTTGATGATAGCCAAGGTAGCATTATTTTTTGACAAGATATACAATTTGTTGGAAACAACTATTGCGTGATGCTTTATATATTTAGATTCAATGTGAATTCGTTTGCGTGATGAAAGGTCATCTATAGATATTTGTTCAAGAATCCCATGATTATCTCCTTCATACAAAATCCATATTCCATTTCATCAACCATAATGTGGAATATCGGCAGGAGATCTACTATTTTCGAGTCTTGAAGACTCTTTTTTTGCTCTTTTAAACCTGACTTGTCGATCATGACAATCTCAGGATTGGCGGATTCCGACAAAAGTTGACATAAGAAAAACCCTAGCTATTCTTAATGTAGCTATTCTACAAGTATCTTTCATTGTGTAAGATGTAACACCAAATCTCGGTTTTATTTTATCTTTAGACTTTTTAAAATATGTTCTTTCATACCTATCGAAAACCAAATTGTGCAAAGTAAAAATATCCATCTGTTGAATCCATGGTCTCTCTCATATAAACTGTACTCTTGGAAGAACTGACGCGTAATGGTCCACTGAAAACATTTCACCGAGGCCAGTCAAGTCTTTATTGCTTCCTGTAAAGATAAAAACATTGCTTAAAACAAATCATAAAAACACGACTGATCCTCAAATTCTGCTTCATATTTAGACTTATACTGAATTATGACGCACACGAAAGGCTACATTTGAAATTTTATGACAAACTTGATGACTTTAATTTTCTATTGTCAACTTTCCTTTTTTATGCAGTAATATACCTGCTTCTCCTGCTTATGGTGTATTTATTTCTTAAATAATTCGCACTATGGTAGAGCTTGTTCCCACTACGAGGACTTTGTACAACGAAGTAGGCTGCTTGCAAATATATTGGTGACTCAGGGATATTGCAAGCCTAGTTTTATCAAGGCCTCAAAAGCTTTATGACGCTCATGACAGTATGTTGATAAGTTTGATGTCTCTGTGTCCAGAATTGCCCTGGATATATTTGACGTCTCATAGTTCCATGTTCCTTTCACACAATTTTGATTACACACGTGGCGGGTGTAGCTAGCTAAACAGAGGTGCTTACCCTTCCGGAGCACCCGCCCTTACTTCCCTGGTGGAAGTTCACGTGTCTAACCTAACTTATCAGTTCCAACCAACGTTTTTACTTTGCTTCTGGATTGTGATTCGGACATGGATTAGTATGTTTGTTTTTGATTAATTAAAAATTTAAAAAAAGCTATGTATAACTATATATATATATATATATATATATATATATATATATATATATATGAAATCATTTCACAGAGTAACAAGGAATATATGTCGATAATTATAGTGCAACCTTCCGATGATATTTCAAATATTGATAAATATTAAATTGAAAAATAAATCCCCAAATTACCTCAATGTTCGAAAAAATATACGTTTTTAATTACTGAGCTATTCTAGACAGTTATATAGATGAAGTATACATGCCGGATTTTATATTCGTATTGTAGACATGCTTGCTGTAAAATTTGATGAGTAGGACTCTTCAAAATGTACAAATGAATGTCCAACATTTTTTTTAAAATATGTTGTGCTTGTTATGTGATATAATCGGTTTTGCCGATTATTTCTCATATCTCTTGCTTTATGTTTATAAAACTCAGAAATCATTAAAAAAACGACATAGTTGTTGAGTTTTTGTCTGTTTCATCTTCTTTTATTAGTTACCTTTACCAGTTAGATTATTGACTATACCGATTTAAACGGATTTTAGCGTTGAATATCCACTGTTGAACTTTGAATTTTGATACATCCTTGCCGCTGCCTATTATTAATTTAATTTCTCAAATATAAAAAAAGTTGATTTTTGTCTGTATAAGCAACATTTATATCACATCTGTTTTTGTTTTTTGATATTATTACTTTACGTTTTGATCGCTGTGTGAAACATAAGTATTTATGTCACATATTCATATTTTCCTTTGTAATTATCTTTTTTTCTGCGCTGAAAATCATTTGTAAATACAATATTGCCCAGCTGTTAATTAATGGTATGTTAACGTTAGATTGTTGTATACAGCATTACATTCCAAGATTTCAAATCGCCCTCCTAGATGGACAATTCCAATCAATTTTTTTTTGTGAAATGAAAAACTCAGTTATAAAGGATGGATAAAAATAAATCAAAACGATCTGATATAATGCTTCCATTGCAGTTAACTGTTGTTTTTTAAAAACATTTGAATGGGTGGAAGATTGCTGCGTTACACACTGAAAGCTGGATGTATGCCATCAGGTACAAGATCCAATGCACTAATGTCCAGACAAGTTTAAATCGATATATTTAAAATATGTGATTATCTGTCTTGTTTAAACAATAAACTAAATATTTCTTAATGCTTGTCCATCTCAGCCGCTGCTTTCTATCTCTCGGCAACTTTCCGGTTACAATCTCCATATTGTAGCCAATCTGCAGCTTCGACTCAATTTTGTAAGCTGTGTTAAACATCAAAAGGTATGGACTATATCTATTCCTATATAGCAATCAACATGAGAATCAGGAATCAAATCGAGGATATATTCTTTGAGATGCAATTCTGATTCTTTATGTCTGTCATATATATGTATGGTTTACCAGCCAAAGAAACAAAAGTTTTTATTTGCATATTATTTTTTTTCATTCTATCATTCTTTGCAGAATCATTTACTTTTTTGGTTTATGGATTATTCTATCATAACTGATTTTTTTTATTTATAAATTTTGATGTCACACCCGTTTGTCTTAATCAAAAACAAACATACTAATCCTTGTTCGGATCACAATCCAGTAGCAAAGTAAAAACTTTGAAACTGACAAGTTAGGTTAGACACGTGAACTTCCACCAGAGAAGCGAGGCCGGGTGCTCCGGAAGGGTAATCACTTCCTGTTTAGCTAGCTATTCCCGCTCCGTGTGTTATCAAAATTGTGTGAAAGGAACATGTAACAATGAGCCGTCAAATAGGGCAATCCTGGACAGAGAGACATCAAACTTAGCAACAATACAGTGATGACGGCCATAAAACGTTATGGGGGCCTTGATAAGCCCAGGCTTGCAATATCCCTGAGTCAACAATTTATTTGCAAGCAGCCTACTTCGTTGTTCAAAGTCTCCGTAGTGGGAACAAGCTCTACCATAGCGTATTAATGGGAAACAAATACACCATAAGCAGGAGAAGCAGGTATATTGCTGCATAAAAAGAAAAGTAGACAATAGAAAAAATGAAGTCATCACGTTTGTCATAAGGTTTCAAATGTAGCCTTTCGTGTGCGTCATAATTCAGGTATAAGTCTAAATATGTAGCAGAACTTGAGGAATCAGTCGTGTGTTAAATTTCAAGCTCACTAGGATAGATGACATTTACATAGTCTCCAAATTTAGGATTGTTAAGAGACAGAACGTCATCTATTTATCTTAACATTGACCCAATGAAGGTATCTTTTTCTTAAGATGAAGTTTCTTATTCCTTAATAACAACCTGTGTGAGTTAAGCGACATTATAGTATATGTTGACAAGAATCCAAACCCTTCTGTTCAGGTCATCCGGAAACAAAATTTTACTTGTATGTTGGCCAATCAAGAACTAGGACATTGTTTTGATTAAATTTCAGGGAAACTTTTAGAACATGGCCTCGCGTTGTCCTTATGCAGCGTTAAGTCAATATAATGAATAAGACCTGATCAAGATATCCTATTGCTGTAATATGTACATGGATAACACGATATGTTGGTTATTTAAATTTTGCCTAACGTCGCATCAGTGTTTTTTAGCTATTTCCGACGGGGTGTAGTTTATAAATCCCTATAAATTAATATATGAAAAAGTGCGTTGTATAATCTGCCTTGTTCTAGCGCGCACTTAGGACGACTTTAACGTGCTAGCTTACAGAGTACACAGTACGCCGCAGACAATCGTACTACTTCCCCATTCATATTATACTAATACCAGGTGATCCAGTAAAGGTCAACGGCACATGTGGTCTGAGCGAGACTCATAACGTATAGCTTACGTTCTATAAACATGTATAAACATGATTTGGGAATGTGTCCAGTGATGTGGTGTAAGTATTGTACAAGAAGAACTGAATGAATACTACTTATTAACAATTCTATAAACATGAATTAAGACCAAGTGTCCAGTGGAGTGGTTTTTGTATTGTGGGAGGACGACATTATACCACTAATAACAAGTTTTCTATATATACATTTGCGGCAGGTGTAACTTTTATTATATTCTATTGTTTTTCTTTTATGTATTAAATAATGTTTTAATCTTGTGATGTATTGTAGGTCATTGTATTTCTATTGTCTTCTTTCATTCTGTTGTCTATTGGTCATTGTAATTGTTTATTGTAATTGTGTCATTGTAATATTGATAATTGTAATAATTGCCCTTATTTAATATTATAACCACTTTGCTTGTATCCATAATTGTATTTGTGCTTTATATGTATCTGTATTATCTTTAATTTGTAATTTTGTGGCATGCTATTTATATTAAACATCCTTCGTATTATATTTTTAATGCATTGTAATCTTAAGAGTGAATATTCAGGGGAATATTTCTCTTGGTATCAGTTTTGCTAGGTTTGGTATTTGTAAATATTCAGTTATATAGTTGTTTTTGTTTACAGATATCAAGTGGCTGTACAATAAGTTGGTAAAATAATGTACAGGTAGTTGTACTTTGTCAAATTTTTGGCATCATTTTTGTCACCATCATAGTTTTTGGTCTTATTGGTTCACTTGGTTTTGCTGCTGTGTTTAGTTTGCTGTCTTTAGTCATAGTTTTGTTGTTAGTCATGTAGTATGGCAACTGGCGGAAAGGAATCGGATCTGAAGGATACACTGAAGGATAACAAAACTAAGGAAACTAAGGAAGAATTGGAACCGTCTGATGATGAAATGAATATACTCTAAGAAATGTTTAAAAAAATAGGAGCTAAACCAAAAATATCATCTGAATTGTATCTGCTGAATTTTATTAAGGATTATATGGTTACAACAGAAACCGATGTCAAACCGTCTATTCCAACCACCACTGAATTCACGCCTACATTACCGCATCCTAGTTTATCTCTACCACCATTAACATCAGCGTCTATTCCTGCATGTCAACCACTACTACAAGTACTACATCACCAGTTACATTATCTACATTTCAACCACCACCTCGCCTTGAGACATTTTCTGGTGATTCTGGAAAAAGTGAAACATTATATGACATCTGGCGTTTTCAGGTCAGGACACTGTTAGAGTCCGGATATTCAGAAGCTACTATCAAGAACAGCATAGACAGATCATTGAAAGGTTCAGCACTTAGAGCTTCAATACGTCTTGGATCAGCAGCTACAGTTCTGGAGATATTGAATAAACTGGACAAGATTTATGGTAGTATAGAAGCTGAGGAAAACATTATGTCAGAATTTTACAGCGCGAGACAGTTACCAAATGAGGATGTCACAACTTGAGGTTGCAGGTAGGACGAAATTCTGAACAAGGCAGTGGAAAAAGGCATATTACCCACATCCCCAGTCAACAAATTGAGAGCTATGTTTTGGACAGGTCTTAAACAGGATTTACAGGCTGTATGTGGACATTTGTATGGGTCCATCACAGATTTTGATAGCCTGAGGGAAGAAATACGAGAAGTTGAACAGATTCAGAACAGGAGGCAGAAAGATTCAGTTGGAAACCAGAAAACAGCAACTTCTAAGATGATAGCCACTTCTCAGGACAAATCTACATGAGAGTTGAAAGAAATCCATGGTATTGTCAACAGGTTAAGCACAGACATTTCATCAATCGAAACTCAACTTCATCAACAACATCAACCATACAGTAATTTTAACAACTACACTCAACGGTCAAGGGGAAACAGGCCATATTGAGGACAGTCAAGTTATAGAGGTAAAAGAGGATACCGAGGTGGACATCGTGGTGGATATACAAATAATGTTGGACAGCCAAGTGAACAGGAACAACCACCACATACTGAGCCATATCAACAAAAACAGGATCACCAGCCAGTATGTTTTCGTTGTGGACAGCGTTGTCACATACAGATCGGTTGTGCCGTGTTATAACATATCATAGAAGAGGAGGTAATTTAAACGGAAGGAAGTTTATGACATACAGGGGCCGCCCATAGACTTTAGCTCACAAGGTCCTATAGTTAACCAGATTTCATCCAATGTTCCATGCGGTTTAGTAGGACAGGCTAATGAAGTAGATATAAAGGTGGAGGAAGTAAAGAGCAAAGCCCTGTTGGACACTGGTAGTACAGTTTCAACTGTGAGCAAGACATTTTATACTCAGAATTTACAGAACTGTGCTATTAAGTCATAAGATACCATCTTGAATGTAGAATGTGGACAAATGTTGCCATACGAAGGTTATGTTGAAGTTGAATTGGAAGTTTTTGGTATACCGGCTGAATCTACACATGATTGTTTGTTACTTGTTGTACAAGATAGCCAGTATAATTCAAGAGTTCCAGTTTTATTAGGTACCAACGTCATGCACCATTACATGGACCTGTGTCAACATCAGTATGGTACAAAATACTTACAGAAAGCAGCTTTACATATTCCATGGTTTTTTATTATTCCGTTGTATGACTTTACGGGAGAAAGATTTAATTAGGAATGGACATCGCTTAGGAATTGTAAGACCGGCAGAAAGGGGCAATGTTGTAATTCCAGCTAACAAGACCATCACCATTTCCGGTTTTGTCAACAGAGAGATGGAATACTACAACACGTGTGCTATATTACAACCAACTGTGAATTCTGCTACACCATCTGATTTGGATATTTCTCCTAGTATTATCCCTTATCGATATCAACGTAATGGTAACAGTTGAGATATCAAACATCACTACCAGGACAGTTGTTGTAAAGCCCAGGAATATCATCTGTGAATTACAACCAGTTACTGTAGAGGATTGTAATGTTCAACAATGCCAATCAGATACTCCACCATCTGATTCTACTATTTTGGACAAGATGAATTTTTCTGGTACCGATTTAACTGAAGAAGAACTGCAAGATGGAAAGGATTTCATTATGAGTTACCAAGATATATTTTTAACTGGAGATACAGATATAGGCAGAGCAACCAATGTCAAACATTACATCAATCTGACAGATGACACTCCATTTAAACAACGACATAGGCGTATTCCACCAGCCATGTATGATGAAGTCCGCGAACATTTACAACAACTTTTAGCGTCATAAGGCAATCCTATAGACCATTTTCCAGTAACATCGTTTCATGTAGAAAGAAAGATGGAGCCTTAAAGATGTGTGTTGACTTCAGACAGCTCAACAAGCGCATCAAGCTAGACAATTATGCACTTCCTACAATTGACGAGATCTTGGATTCACTAGCTGGGAATAATTACTTCACCATATTGGATGCCAAATCAGGTTACCATCAAATCGAGATAGCTGAGGATCACAAAGAACGCACAGCCTTTACCGTAGGTTCCCTAGGGTTTTGGGAATTTGAGCGCCTTCCATTTCGTCTTACAAATGCTCCAGCTACTTACCAGCGATTTATGGAAACCGTTCTGGATGGACTTCATTTGAACATCTGCTTGATTTACCTTGATGATCATTAAATTTTCTAGGACTTATGAAGAACATCTAAACAGATTACAACAAGTTTTTGATAGAATGCGGAAAAGTCTTTTGAAATTATCACCAAAGAAATGCTCATTTTTCCAGCAGAGAGTCAAATACGTTGGACATATTGTTTCGGCTAATGGGATTGAGACCGACCCAGAAAAGATCACCAAAGTATAGGAATGGCCAACACCAACAACACGTGAGGAAGTAAGACAATTCCTAGGATTTAGTGGTTACTGTCGGAAGTTTGTGAAGGATTTTGCCAAGATTTCAAAACCACTGACAGAACTTTTACCATCACCTACATCTAAACGACGAAGGAGTAAGAAGGTTGAAGACCCAACTTGGCACTGGGGACAAGATCAGGAGGCAGCATTCAAAGCACTTAAGCAGGCTTTAACCACTGCACCAGTCTTGGGATATCCAAAGTTTTCTTTACCCTTCGAATTGCATACTGACGCTAGTCGTTCTGGATTAGGAGCTGTTAAGTATCAACAACAAGGAGGAATTCAACGTGTTATTGCCTATGCCAGTCGACTATTAACCAAAGCCAAAAAGAATTACTCTGCCCATAAATTGGAATTTTTGGCACTTAAATGGTCTGTATCAGAAAAGTTTCGAGATTACCTGTATGGAAATAACTTTACTATTTTTACCGACAACAATCCACTAACTTATATCTTGACAACGGCTAAATTAGACGCCACTAGACATCGTTGGCAATCATCCCTGGCAGATTACAACTTCAACATCAAATATAGACCCGGCAAGAAGACCGTAGATGCTGATTGCTTATCCAGGTTACCGGAACGTCCAAAAGAGGAACAGCAGCATACTAAGGAGATTCCAATAGAATCCGTAAAGGCAGTTTGTCATACTGTTCAGTGTGGTCCTTTTGTGGAATGTTTGTCTTGTTCAACCAGTGTTATCGATAACATCACAGAGGAGGCTCAGGACAGGATATATATACGTTTAGTAACCGAGATTGGCGTTCAACACGGACTAAAGATCCAGTGTTGACAACATGGATAAATGCCGTCAGGGATGGTCGTAAACCAAAGAAAGAGAGTAGTTCACCTGTTTCAACAGCCATGTCCAAAGTTTACCATCAACTGAAGCTCTGTAACAGCGTTCTTACAAGAGTAACGACTGTGGATGGGATTACTAAGAATCAACTTGTGTTGCCCTCACAGTATGTACAGGACGTACTTACAGCACTTCACAACGACGTTGGACACCCAGGCAGGGAACGCACAATCTCTTTAATTCGAGACAGATTTTACTGGCCATTAATGACTAAGGATATTGATGCATGGTTTAAAGATTGTGACAGATGTATCAAGAGGAAATCAGCTACAAACAGTCGTGCACCATTGGTCAACATCACCACAACCCAGCCTCTTAAACTTGTGTGCATAGATTACCTAACACTTGAAACATCTAAAGGTGGATTTGGAAAAATCTTTGTCATAACTGACCACTTCACTAGATATGCACAGCTATACCTACCAGGAATCAACTAGCTAGGACTACCACCGAAGCCGTATTCAACAACTTCTTTGTGCATTATTGGATGCCTCTGCGTATTCATTCAGATCAATGTCCAAATATCGAGAGTAAGCTTATCCAGGAGTTGTGCAAGATCAACGGAATTAAGAAAAGCAGAACCACGCCATACAACCCTGCTGGTGGAATGTGTGAACGCTTCAACAGGACTCTCTTGGAAATGCTTGGTACACTCCAGCCACAACAGAAACAAGATTGGAAGTCTCATGTATCATCGTTGGTCCATGCTTAGAACTGTACACGTCATGAGAGCACAGGACATACTCCATACCTGTTGATGTTTGGAAGACACCCTCGTTTACCAGTTGACCTGATGTTAGGAGTGGATCAGAATGAACATAATGAATCTCAAAAACAGTATACCAATGCACTGAAGGAGAAGCTGAAGATGTCATATGAGTTAGCCAGTAAAGCAGCCGAGGAGTCTCGGAAAAGGTGGCTACGATTTGAAATGTGGAGGAGCTGTTGTGAAACCAGGAGATAAAGTTCTTGTGAAGATTGTGGCGTTTGATGGCAAACACAAGATAGTGGATAGATGGGAGTATGATGTTTATTTTGTCCATCACCAACCCAATCCAGAGATACCAGTGTTTGTTATCAGGAAGGAGGATGGAACTGGAAAGTCCAGAACTTTACATAGAAATCTTCTTCTTCCAATTAGCTCTGTCCCTTTACAACTTCAGGAAACTGTTCGTCCTAAACCAGCTCCTAGATCATCTAAGAATAAGACAAAGCCAGTGCTTGAGGAAAACGACACAGATAACGTCAACTTAGACGCCACCGACTCAGACGAAAAACATACATTTGTTATAGTGCACCATGATACTTCCGTGAACACAAATGAAGTCATACCACATAATGACGAGGCCACATTTGTTGCAGTAGAGGATAATGGTGACGATGAAATGGATTATGGCTCAAGTAGTGACGACCATGCCTCACTTGATGAGGAAGGGACCAGTATTGATATTTAGGAAGGAAGTCATGATGGCAATGGAGATTTGGATAGTGCACCATCAACGAATCATCCTGTTGTGCCCAACAACGATGATGAACAGAGACAAGATGGTAATGACGATAGCACTATAATAAGGACGCCTGTGACAACCACACAGGAGTTACCTATAGCACCACCGAGAAGATCGACAAGAGAAAGAAAGAAACCGGGATGGAGATTGGAGGTTGACTGGATGTGCAGAGCAAAGTATCTTCAAACCTTGATCCAGGCAGATGTTTTAAAGTCATTGGATGCCATGACAGCGGATGTTTTATTTTCTATTGTTTCAGGCAAATGATGAGGACATCATTTTTTTTTGGAGGGGATGTGTATGACAGCTGTAACTTTTATTATATTCTATTGTTTTTCTTTTAGGTATTAAATAATGTTTTAGTCTTGTGTTGTATTGTAGGTCATTGTATTTCTATTGTCTTCTTTCATTCTGTTGTCTATTGGTCATTGTAATTGTGTCATTGTAATATTGATAATTGTAATATTGGATTGAGGTTATAATAAAGTTATGTAGAGTTACTTAACATGGTAATTTTTGTTTGTTCTGTTGACCACTCGCTTCTGATTGGTCAGTTTATACTTACTTGTATATTCTGTTATATACCTTATTTATTAGCAGTCAAGGTTAATTATATTTCACAAAAAGCAGTTAAATATTCCATATACATGTTCTTATAATCTTATAGTCCATTTATGCCCAATTTCTCTATATTCCAGCTTTTAATAACTTCAATCTTGTCTTGTCCTTAGTCTTTCATACTTTTTATTGCACTACTAATTATTTTAACATGAATGTGAGATAGGTGTGAGTGCTCGTGGTTTTCATTCAGTTTAATACATATATCACGTATTTTACTCTTTATATATACTTTTCGCGAGGGCTTTACATCGTGTGTATTTATTGAATTTATTCTGTGCCGGAAGTGTTCATTCTTCATATTTTATGAATAGTAAAATATGTATTAATTGTATATTTACCGCATTTACTAAGTAGAATCCTTGTACTCAGTGTTTATATTTTGTTTACTAGGAGTGGTACCCGAGACGACTATGTGTTTGGTGAGGGTCCGGAGAGTTCTGTGACCATAAAACGGGTACGGTAGTTTATCTATCTATTTATATATATTTATAATATTAGTTAATTGTTCATTAAATATGTACTGTTGTTATATAGTACATTATTCCGATCGAGGCACGTTCATGTAGGTCTCATTTTATAGTGACTTATTAAATGTTGCCCTTAGCTCTTATCAACTTTTTGTAAATAAATGTTTATCATGTTCCGTAGAAATATAATTTATCATTTTGATAAATTATATCTTTGTTTAATGTACCACGAAGCGTGAGCATATTACATTTCTGTTAATAATTTAAAGTCACATGATTATCACGTGATTAGTCTGGTGTGTGAAATGTATGGCGATTCTATTATGTTATTGTAAAGGTAGAACGGGTAAATGTATTTTTGTACTGTCACTCATATTGTTTATTTGTTTTATATGCAGGATGTTTTGATGAAATAATAATAAAGAACCAGATAATAAAAACCCAGTCTGATGCATGATTAATATTTATAACGGCGGGTAAAACCCTGTTACACATTTAATACCAAGTGCCGGAAACTGTGGTTATGATATTGTTAAACGACATCATAAATACCACTTATGACTAGTGTTTTAAAACCAAGTATTAAGAGCAAGCGTCAAATAGTGCTTTTATGGTATTGTCAAAGGACAGCATATATACCACTTAAGAAGTACATGTATGTTCTATAAACATGTATTAAGAATTGTGGTATGTAGGGAGGACGACATTTATACCACTTATAACAAGTGTTCTATATATACCTATTAAAAAACGAAGTGTGGTTGTGGTATTGTGGGAGGTTGACATTTATACCACTTATAACTAGTGTTCCATAAACACGCATTAAGACCAAGCGTCCAATAGTGTTATTATGGTATTGTGGAAGGACAGCATAAACACCACTTATGACTAGTGTTCTATAAACACACATTCAGACCAAATGTCCAGCAGTGGGGTTATGTTTTTGTAAGATGACGTTATCTAAACCATTTCTATTGATTGTTCCATAAAAACACATTAAGGTCAAGTGTCCAGTAGTGTGGTTATGGCATTGTTGGGGACGACATCTATACGATTTATAACTAGTGATTTATAACCACGCATTAAGACCAAGTGTCCAGTGGTGTAATGATGGTATTGTGGACGGATTTTTTTTTTCACTTTATAACTAGTGTTCTATAAACACGTTTTAAGATCGAGTGTCTAGTAGTGTGGTTGTGTTATGGTAGAAGAAAGACATTATACCGTTTGCAACTAGTGTTCTATAGACAAGATTTAAGACCAAGTGTCCAGTGGTGTCGTTATTATATTGTGGAAAGACAACATGTAAAACACTTAAAACTATTATTTTATAAATACGTATTAGAAATATGTGTTCAGTGGTGCGGTTATTGTATTGTTAGAGGACGATATTCATCCCACTTATATTAAGTGTTCTATAAACACTTATTAAGACCAAGTGTCCAGTGGTGTGGTATTGACACTGTGGGATTAGGGATTAGGATTAGACCACTTATTTCCTATTACTATTTCAAAAATCAATCAATGACCAACAACTCCTGCAAGTTTATATGGTTATTTATTGTTTGACAAAGTCAACCATCTCCTTTTATAACAACTATTGTTCTACAAAGACGTACAGAAAATTAAACATAAGTCTCGTTATCAACAAACCGTTCATGTTTATATTACTTTAATAAATAATAAAAATATATTATATTTTATTATTATTGTCTTTAATTACAATTGAAACGTACTTTCAATATATTTATTCACAGTAGTATCCTCCAAGTCTCGGAGTAGACCCACTTGGACACGGTTTACACTTTTGACTAGTACTAGAGCGATCATAGTACTGATTGATTATCCCACAACATGTAGCTGATTTCCAGTTTGATTTCTCCAGGTTATAATTTGTTGACTTTATTTTGATTTTTAATTTATCTGGTTTACTTCCTATTACCGGATCAATCATACATATTTTGACAAAAGCCATCAAGAAAAAGTTTGTTTCCGGTTTAGGTTCTTGTATTCGTCCGGCAATCGATAATTTAATCCCAAACTTAGAATACACAGATGGATATGCAGCAGAGTTACTTGTTTCTCCATTGGATAAAATACAAATCGGGGGAAGCTTTGGGCATGATTGAAATTCGTAAGGTGTATTAGACAATTTCCATAGAGCACAATGTTCATTTCCTTGGGTGTACCGAAAATTATACTGAAATAAATTAGGGGTGGTAAAATGGTAAACCCTTCCTCCAGGTCTTATGATATTTTGCGATAAATATCTCGCCGTTACCTTGACATTAAAAGTAGAATTGCCATTATCAGGAAGAAATAATTGAAATGTTTGTAAAACGATCATCTTATTCTTCTCGTCTTCAGAAATCCAATTGTTATCAATTAACCATCGGTTATTAGGAATTTGCAACGTTACTTCATATCCACGATATAGACTAGTTAAATCGATAGTTCCTTGTGGTATATTTGTAGTAACGGACTGTTTTGCGGGGATATAAACAAACTTCTCAATGGCGTCACTCTCACACATGTCTTTATTAAACTTTGAAGAGATCACCCTATTGGTATATAAACTAGCAAGTGGATTATTAACAGCAGTTTTACAATATTCTGGAGTAACACCTGCGTTTTTGTATTCCAGTAAGGTACACGCATCATGAATAAGAAACAATGTATTGACTTCTGAGTTTACAATGATTTCGAGTGCTGCCATCCTGTAATTAATTTCTGAAATCTCAAACTCTCCCGTAGTCATTTTTAATGAAATATTCTCAATCTTTGCAGCATTCTGTCGAGCAATAGTAGTTCTTATAGCAGAAGCAAAGGCATGAAATAGAGAATCTTGTTTATCATACATATCTCTGTAAAGACCCATTAGATTTTTGACATCTATCTTTGTGGCTAAACATGTGTCTTCAGACGCAAAAACCCCTTGTGCTACAGCTGATACGAATGAACTTCCTTTGTAAATAATGCTACATAACTCGTCAATAATTTCGCTAAGTAAAGACTCATATTCATTAATTGTAGAAATTTCAAAAGCAGGCCGATATGAGTCATATTCTTTGAGAAAAGCAGATGAAAGTTTAGTAATATCTTGCTTGGTTATGTTTAAATGTATTGCTTTTCTAACTAATTTCCTAATATTAGGGAATTTACTTGACATGAATTTTATCTGTGGTTGAAGTTGATCACCGATTTTTTTAATTTTAGACAGGTACTTCGAAATAACGTTTAGTTTCTCACGATCAGCAATTGATTTCGTCAGACTTGCTTGTCGATCTCGCACTTCCAAGATAGCGTCAGTAGCGTCAAAAATGGTAAAAGGATTAAAAAATGCAGCTGATGCAAGTGCAACATTTGCTATTTGACCTGCAATTTCAGCGTAATTTGATCCTGTTGCTTGATTGAATAAGGTTGTTAGTTTTGATGTGAGTATTGGTGAAATAATTTGTTGTTTTGTGTTCAATTCATTGAAAATACTGTAAATTAATTCTATATCGGATTGATACTTTCTATTATCAAATTCAGAGAGAGAAATGAAATATGAGCCTAGAGCTGATTGAAAAGATTCCATCTCTTTTTTTAAATGTATAAATGTTCTTGTAAGTGAGTGTTTTAATCCGTTCAACTTACTGGATAGTATACGGAACTTACTATGTTCCAAAAGTTTATACATATCCAGTTGTACTTGTAACGGTTTGAAATTGGCAGGATTAAGTTTGTGTTTTGCAAACGATTCCAATAATAGTTTGATGGTATTTATCCGACAAGCAAGTGTATAATACATATGTGGCATTAGACAATTATTATATGGACAAGTTATTAGAAAACTACTTAACTGGTTCAATGTGAAGTGATTTTTAACATGGAAATAACTAATAAGTAAGTTAATTAAATCACGATAATGGTTATCTTCATATGGCATTAATGACCAGACAAACGTTGAATTAAATAGTGACAAATCGATTGATTTACTATTTGGATAGGACAATTGACAATATTCGACTGTATATATGTATGTTTTACTCAGGGATACTGCGACAAATAATTGTTTATATCTAGGATTATAGTGTATCCAGCTGTTTTCTGGAAACTTTTCGGAGAGAATAACTTTGTAAGACATGTTGTTTTTAAGGTTTTCCGTATCAACAGCTTTGATAATAGCCAAGGTACCATTGTGTGTTGACATGATATACAATTTGCTTGAAACAACCATCGCATGGTGCTTAACATATCTAGATTCAATGTAAATTCGCTTGCGTGATGAAAGGTCATCTATAGATATTTGTTCAAGAATCCCATGATTAGCTCCTTCATATAAAATCCATATTCCATTTTCCTCAACCATAATGTGTATATCGTTAGGAAGTCTACTTGCTTTGGAATCGTGAAGAACTCTTTTTTTGCTCCCTAAATTTGTCGTCCTAATTTTAACAATTTCAGGTTTTGTAGACTGTGAATAAACTTGACATAAGAAAAATCCATTCACTATTCGCAATGTAACTAATCTACAATTATCTTTCATTACATGATAATAGATATCAAACATGGCTTTAATTGTATCCTTTGACTTTTGGAAAGATGGATTTTTATTTCTACCATCAAATCGAAATGCCAGATAAAAATATCCTTCTTTTGAGCCTATGGTCTCTCTCACTAGAATTGTACTCTTGTACAAATCAGATGCGTGATGGTGAACTGTTAAAATTTTTCCGATGCCAGACAGGTCTTTATTGCATCCTGTAAAGAAATAAAACATAGATTTTTCATTATAATTAGCATCTTTATTAAATTCCACTACATTACGAGGGGAATTCGAAAAATTCATACAACAGCATATTCAGCCAAGCGTTACACACATTTTCTTTACTTTAGACAACACAACATTCCACCATTTTAAATATATCAAGTTTATTTGTCACAACATATTATTGTAATTCTCAAAGTTTGTGATCATCAAGCAATGATGGAAAATCAAAATGTTGAGAGTAATAAAGTTCCTCATACTAGAGGGATCAAATTCCAAAGAAATTCACCGGCGAATGACCGAGGTGTACGATGACAGGGGTCCTGCCTATTCCACAGTCACTGTGGCAAAATGGTCAGCTGAATTTGAACCTGGGCACACCTCACTGAATGATGACCCACGGTCAGGTCGGCCAGTTGATGCTACCACAAAGGAAATTGTCACGTCTGTGGAGACCCTCATCATGAATGATCGTCGAATTAGGATTGATGACATAGCTAGGGAGTGTGACATTTCACATGGAAGTGTATACACGGTTATCCACGAGCATCTAGTATCCACAAGATGGGTCCCCAGAAACCTTGATGCGCAGGATCGCTTCCAAAGACTCTAGTCAAGTCGGGAGCTTCTTAGCATTTATAATGATAACCTGGAGAGCTTCCATTTACGTTTAGTAACTGGTGATGGAACATGGATTCATCATTAGGACCACGAAACCAAAAAAGAGTCCATGCAATGGAAGCACTCTGACTCGACCCCACCAAAGAAATTCAAAACCCAACCATCAGCTGGTAAAGTCATGACCAGTGTGGTTTGGAAATCTAAGGGTGTTCTGTTGATCACTTATAAAGCTACTGGAATCTCTATCACTGGGGCTAACTATGCTGATCTAATAATGCAGCTGAAAGCTGTTATAAATTACAAAAAAGGAGAGGAAAGATGAGCCGAGGGGTATTGCTTCTTCACGACAATGCTTCTGTGCACAAGTCAAGGATTGCACAAGCAGCGATTCGTGAATGTAAGTTCGAACAATTAAATCACCCACCCTACAGTCCCAATTTTGCACCCAGTGATTATTTCCTATTTACAAATTTGAAATCCCATTGATGGGGAATCAGATTTCTTGATAATGATGGACTTAAGGCAGCCACAGAGACATGGTTTCAGGACCAAACCGAAGACTTCTATTTCAAAGGTATAGACAGTCTGAAAGAAAAGTGGGCTAAGTGCATTGGCATTGTTTCGGTGACACAACCACCGTTTTCAAGATTTTTTAATTGTATCATGAAGCTAGGTAATGAGTGACAACGCTCATATATGAGCAAGACTCCTAGATATTTTGTTTTTGTCTGCTTTTTGTGTTTTTCTTCGAAGATTGAATTTTGTTTGTTGGAACGATCCATTATATTTCAGATTTATATCAAGATAAATAACAAAATTGTCAATTTTAAACGATGTCTACATCTAATTTTTTCGCAGACCAGCGATACACTTTATAGGGTAATTTCTATTTATGGTAACTACAGTTATTTTGGGGCTGGGCCTTGAAATGTAAAATGTTGGTGTCTTGGTGTCTTTATGGAAGTTTAATATAAAGCAGGATACACAGACACTTCGTTGTGCCATAAGCAATATAGTTAAACATGGGCTATAAATGATTATCTAAATCGCAGAATTTATCAATCAAAAACTATTTCAATCTATAGGATGCCTTCAATGTTTCAAATATAAAATGAATTGCAGTCAATTTGCTTCCTTTTTATTAAAATTATGGATGCTTTAGATTTTGAAATCGGTCTGTTACAATTTCCCGGGATTTTAATTATTTCAGTATACAGTTGATAACTTACATTATTTTATGTGATTACAACATGATTGTAGGTCAACACTAGGCTTCAAATGCCATAATAAAAATCAATAATACCGATGCATGGCCAAATCCAAATAAGCTATCCAAAAATTAAAATGAAAACTTTGACACATTGGCTTGACGAAAGGCAGGTTAATCGATCCAGGTAAGCACCTTGTGTGTGGTTTTCTACACTAGCCAAGTATCAATTCGAAATGGGACGTTATAAATATTCATGATAATTTTAGAGACATTGTCAACATAATGTGTTCACAGCTATTGTACTTTGTGAGGTTGTTATAAGCATAGGCTTGTACTATTCCCTAGTGAACATTCAAAGAAAATCATACTAATTCATGTCAACATAACAATCCAGAAGCAAAGTAAAAACTTTGAAACTGATAAATTAGGTAAAACATGTGAATTCCCACCAAGGAAGTAAGGCCGGGTGCTACGATTGGGTAATTATCTCCATATAGCTAGCTACACTCTCCAGGTGTAATCAAACTGGATAAAAAGGACATGGCACTATGAAAAGTCAAATATATCCAGAGCATTCCTGGATACGGAGACATCAACTTATCAACAATACAGTGAACTCTACAAAAGTCACTTGCTTCGATTTTTGTTAGACAAAAAGGTCTTAGTCCTTAAAGGTCTACCACAATTAGCGAACTGTCACATATTTCAGACATGGATTCAGAGATTAAAATTATGTATTTCAATCTGCCGAGAATAATTTGGAGGAATGTGATGTTTATTTACTATTAGATTTCAGATTTTTGAAATATCGTACAATACACACTACATATCGAACATACTGATCCATATTCAGCCTAATTTCCAATGCAAAATTTAAAAAAAACCTACATATGAAGTTAAACACTTGATCCTTTACCTAGGTCATAAAGAAGAGTACCAAAAAGATAATTACCTGTCACATCAGCTTTAAAAATGACATATAAAAATATATCTGCAAATGCTACATACCTAAATGAAGCACCAAGACGAAGATAAAACACATCATCTGGCACCGATACTCCATATTGTCTTGTGTATGAACCCTAGGTACAAAATTAATTCATAATCATTATAATCGAAAATATTTAAAACATTTATGTGTAATCATCACAGAGAAACAAAGAAAAATGTCGATAATTATAGTAGAACCTTCCAATGAGATTTGAGATATTAATAAATCTTAAATTGAAAAATAAATCTCAAAATTACCTCAATGTTCGAAAGTAAAATATACGTTATCAAGTTCGCAGCTATTCTACAGTTATCTCGTAAATGATATATGGATGAAATATACATACCTGGTTTAGTATTGTAGAACCACTTGTTTTAAAATAAGATGATAAAGACCTTTGAAACGTCCACATACACACTGTGTCCAAAAATCGTCTGAATTGTTCTATGATACTTAGTAATGTCTGTAAGCTAAACGTTTAAGTCGATTATTTTAAATATCGTTTTGTGATTCTAAAATTATGGGTTCATTGGCTACGCAATTTGGCTGTTGATTTGTCGTCTGTTTCATCTTCTTTTGTTCACTATGTATATCATTTAGATTATTGACTCAATTTACTTTATTGGATATTTTTAAGTTGTGTATGTTATATTTTTTGTAAATTTTACTTTTTGATCACTGTGTAAAACAGAAGTATTTATATCATTGATCTTTATATTCCTGTGCAATTATCTATTTTCTACATTGACAGTCATTTGTAAGTACAATATTGTCCAGCTGTTGATGTGTATTATTTTAACGCTCTACATGATAATAACATCGATCATTGCACAATTATAGATTTTCAACAATGACTTTGTATATCACATTTTATTAAACCATAATTATTATATGTACTAGCTTTAGATACAGAGATAATGGAATGCAGCATTCAATTATACCTTAACGTATATTTATACAAAAGTCTATTGGGGATATTTTGATAGAAAAAACGCGAACTAATGCGTAATTTTTTCGTTATAATACTTAAGTTATGCGTATAAATGAGAAACCTTCTGATAACAACATGTATCTTTCGCAAAATAACCCATTACGTTCGCGTTATAATGCGCAAATTTGGCAAAATAACGCGCTTGTTTCGCAAAAATTGTGTAAATTTCTATAAAAGGCAACTTAATGTTTATTTATTGTTAAAGTAATGAAAGATGACTGACGTTTATGTGTTGATTATGGATTTATTCACTACTGCTTTAAGTTCACTATATAAACGTTTCAATGGTTTTACTGTGCACAAAACACACTAAAACAGATATAAAGTATATGTCTTCATATCAAGTGAGTGAGTGAGTAATGGTGTTTAACGTCCCAGTCAAGAATATTTCACTTATATCGACACGTCGCCAGCTATAGGCAAAGGTGCAGAAATTTTGCCTGTGATAGAATTTTACAGCAGGGTTCGTTATCGCACAAAGCCTACCAAGACACTGGACCTCGTTTATTTTAAGTTCCAATCCGAAACAACCGTGACTTTCATTTCGTAGTCACTACCCACTTTTAAGTCTTGGGTCAGACACAGCCGGGGTTCGAACCCAAGACCTCCCACTTACGGAGCGAGCACTCTACCAACTGAGCTACCGCAGTGGTCTCTTCATATCGATAGATAATACTAATTATATCGTAATTACCTGCGATTGGGTATCTTTAATTTTCCTTAAAAAGTGTGAAAAATTCAATTTCCTATACGTTTTTTTTTCTAATTAACCAAAGTGCAAAATTGCATAAACTATTATACAAATCATAAAAATTATAAATATCATTGGCAGATTTGTAAAACGTTGATATTCTATTATTTTTTATCACCGGATCTAAAGACCTGATATCTTCTCTAATAATCTAACTCACCGGATTCTAATTATTCCTTTAAATATATTTGGAATATTTCCAACTTAAGACTTTACAAATCATAAAGTTAAAACATGAGTTAAGTTTCAGAATAAAGAAGTTGAAGTTATCAGTTCTTTTGTATTGTATTTTCCCACATGAAAGAATTAATATATCTTAAATAATAACAATAAAAGTATCAATGTTTTTAAAATACATAATTAGTTATTAATATAAGTTAAATAATATCTTTTTTAACTACTTCATATATTTGTTGATTGTGCAAATGATGTGGTGATTGTATCGAGTCGTGGTATGTCAAAGGTAAATATATCCAAGCTATTGTTTTATCTTACAATTAAGATACAAGGGTGCCTGAAATAATATTTTGACAGATTACTTAAGATCCGTGGTAATAATCTTATCATATCGGAATGTAACGTAAACAAATATGAGAAGTGTTTCTCGATTTCGTCTTGTTAAAATAATAATCCATGTCGGAATCACAATCCAGAAGAAAAATAAAAAGTTTGGAACTGACAACGTTGTGGACTTTCATAGGGGGGAATAAGGCCGGGTGTTTGAAAGGATAAGCACCTTCCGTTTAGTTAGCTATATATGCCATGTGTGTAATCAAAATTGTGTGAAAGGAAGATGGAACTGTTGGAAAGTCAAATATATCCAATGCAATCCTGGACACAGAGACATCAAAATTATCAACAATACTGTGATGATGGCCAGACAACCTTTTATGGACGTTGATAATTCTAGACTTGCAGTATTCCTTGGTAAGCAATTTATTTGCATGCAGCCTGCTTCATTGTACAACGTCCCCTTAGTGGGAATACACTTAACCATAGGGTATATATTCAGTAACAAATGCACCATAAGCAGAAGAACAATAAATAGAAAAATATGTTAGTATCATAAAATTGAATAATAGCAATTTCCACACTTAAAATAATGAAAACGTCCGAAGCTTGTTGATAACACGTCCAACGTCTACACTGAAATTTAATGAGCTTGCCAGTCAGCCGTATCCTGTGTTTTAAACTGTTACGCTATACAGCATATATCCTTCCACATAGACGACAGCAATACTATGTTTAACTTTAATGAAAAAATTTGACTTTTGCTAAATGTGTAAATATAAACTTTCTATACCTTATGTATGTATGTATGGGATTTGTATCAAAGTCGATTCTTGTTTCCATGACGATATCATGATGTGTTAAGGGGACAAGACGAACCTTATACAAATCCCATACATAAATAAGATCAAATAATATTTATGCATTTACGCTGAATATTTTTATCTGTTATGATCATAAACAAACATACCAATTACATGCTATACCAGTGTTAATTTCACAATTCACAATTTCACAATTCCTCATCAGCAGTTCTTGGTCCAAAATTATTTAACCACATTTTAATCAAAAGGATTGAAAATAACCTACGGACCAAATATATTAAACCAAATGTAGCGAAGGAAATGCTTTGCATAAGTTATATACCGTAGTTTTTGACAAAGAGGTTACCCACAAATAAGTTTTTATGCTTATAAAACTGATTAATGAGATTGTAGTATGTTTTGTTGACAACACGCTTCTTTTATAACACGTGGAACTGAACCGAAAGGTATATACTAGTATATATATCAAGCAATATATAATACATTATAAATAATGGATATATATAGACCTGTTCATGAAGGGAATTACCAAATGTGACCTTGACCGCCATATATAGACCCAAATAGGTGTGCATGAATTATATTAGATGTTGGATTAATATATTTCTACAACAAACTCATTGACCTGTAATAACCTTTTTCAGAGTATAATACGTCGTATGACAAATATTAAAAATTATCATAAACTTTGTAGTTTCAGACAAACGACTAAAATACATATCCATATAACCAACTGCACGCAACCGGTCTAAAAAGCCTTAGATTGATCTTATCAATATATTATTTAGAAATTCATTCGATGACATCCTTAGGGCTTACAAAATTTTAGGATCGTCTGATGAGAAACAATACGCGTATGTCCCGAGTGTAAGTATTTGGAAAATGCATTCACTTTTCCAATTGAAGTTGGGTTGATTTAGTCATAATGATTACAAATGTCTGCATCATTTCTTTTAAATGGTGAAATTTTGATTATTTTATAAACAGAATAAACATAGTGAAATCATTTACCATATGGGCCGTTCCATGAGAAAAGGGCCCTTGGAGCCAAATCAATAAAATTACGTTATCATCAAAAACAATGATCAGCGACTGACATTTAATATCTGTATTCAATGTCGTTGCAATGACGTCGTATATTTTGGTGTTCTGAAAAAACTCCTGCAGTTTTCGTCTGCAAATGTATTTTAAACACATATCACCTTAAATAAGATCACTGGTACTATGGTAAATAATTTTCGGTTGATAACTAGACGGTTAGTGTACTTTCTGTTACAAATTCGGTACAAAAATAAATGTGTAGATTATGATCTACGATGTTTTTATCAGTACATTTTCGGTGTGTTCTGATGAAAATCGGCGATTGATTATTGAGTCCTTAAGCAGATTATTTGCCCATATCGGGACATTATTGATGAGAAGCAATGTCCACTTACCATTATAAATCATAAATTTAACACTGACCAGGTCGTTTAAGTAATCAAACCCGAAAATACAGACTATTAGTATACTTGACCTACAGAGCCACTTCGTTGCTATGTTATTCGTGGAAACATTGGGCTTTCCTAATAAGCCAGATATGGGGTTGCTTTTGGAGGGAAATCATTTGCAGTGAGTAGATGGGACCATAGATCCAGACAATATTACTTTTATAATTATTATTATTTAGATTTACGGTGTGGATTAAGTTAAATCCCAAAACAAGATTTATTGTGCGACTGCAAAATATTTAAAAACCTGTCCGGAACAGTGTCAGTGTCCGAAAATCGATACATATCAATATTATGAATATCATGTTTTGTATTGGAGAGAAAACAATTTTTTCATTATGAATGTTTGCAATTTGTGAAAATATTTTTGTAAATATATAAATAAACAAATAAGTGCATACATGAATAAATAAATATATTTTTACGAAAAAAATATATCATACTAATATTGCCATTGTTAGTTTATATTATACTGTCATAGTGATCAGCAATGTACACATTTCATCTAGATGCTGCAAAGAAAATGTCGAGAAAGAGGAGAGAGAGAGAGAGAGAGAGAGAGAGAGAGAGAGAGAGAGAGAGACTAACGTCGCGTTATTGCTAGCAATGTTTCAGCTAACGACATGACAAGTTAATTAATCTCTAAAGCTTAATCTGAGAACAGGTTTCTGTATAAGTGAGATCGACTTTTGGGTCATAGGTTACAGAGTCAGTACACTGCAGACAAACATACTACTCCCCCAGTTTCATTATACTAAAACTGTGTGAACAAGTCAATACACTCCTCTTTTAATCCGAACGCAAAGAAAGGTAGCAGAAACATTCGACGGGTTAAAAAACCACGTCCCGCGCTTTCAACATGGATGCGTTATACCACTGAATGATCAATATGGTCAGAGAGAGAGAGAGAGAGAGAGAGAGAGAGAGAGAGAGAGAGAGAGATTTTCAAGCTGTTGATCTGGGGACAATTATTATCAGCTCTATCACATCAATGGTGGGGGACCACAAACAATCTTGGGACAAATCTACCAGATCGACAGTAGGTTAGTTGAAATGTTCTTAAACGCTCGCTATTTACCAATATAGTAAGTTTGAAGGGGGTACATGGGGGCATTTGATTGTCCTTACAAAATTTCCCATATTTACACAGCATCTCGTGGGGCCTCATTTTCATTTTTGGGAGTATCGCAGTATGACTTTTATAAGATTCTTATAATACGAATCTTATGATGGACACGTAACTGTACCTCGTGTAATTGGAAATTTTGGTAGAAAATCGAAGCATGCTCTTACATTTGATGACACAGAATGATATGTCCGTTTTTTTTCAGAATTATTCCAGCGAGTATGGGTACTTTCTTGTATATTCGTCTTTCTGTCAGTCCATCATAAGTTTTCCACGAAGTTTTTTCCTTAACACTTGCACAAATTAAGACGAGCTTAAAAACGTGAGTCAACCTCAATGAGTTGTAGAAATACAATTGTTCTGCTCCGCTAATTACATCCAATGGATTTTGATAATGATACTGCAACAATTATCCGCATTTCCACTTAAAGTTGTAGCTTTTAGACTGATTAATGGTATGTGAGTTTACCAAAATGAGTGACAAATCAAGTTTACATTAAATCCTACTTTGTTGGTTTTACTGGTTTTATTACGATTTTACTTTAATTACAACCCTTTGACTTGGTTGCAAAAACATTGTCCATACTGTAATAGGATATTTTCTGATTTTTTGTTGATAAAAGCAAGTAGTTTGTCATGGTATAAAGGACTAAGAAAAGTTTATCGAGCTAAGATATTCTTATAAATTTGTACTTGCATCGTGACGTCACACACATGTGTTGATGATTAAAATGGTATATATTTAAAGCAGCATATACTCAGGTAAAATGTATCATATAAAGAACTACTATATGTCATTATACTCAGAAAAAACTCTATTTTCAAAACATGTCAAAAAACCTCATTTTCAAAAAATGTGCCTCAGGACTCTTTTCTCATGGAAAGGCTCATATACGTATTAGTAAATACGTAGTTTTGTATGCTTCTATAGTCTAATTTTCTGTAATTCATATTACCGACCGCAAATGCCCGGTCGGAAAAGCGAACCTATCATCTCTCCAATATCAGACTGGCTACTTGCAACATTTCAATCATTTTGTTACTTATCTGTACAAATGTCAATGACAGGATATAAAAAATAGCAGAATAATTTATTCAGATGACAAACATACCGGTCCATGTAACAAAACATATCCAAAAGTAAAGCCCAAAGTTTGAAAAAAAGAAATGAAATTAAACACGTGATTTTCCACCAGGAACGTCGGCTGTGTGACCTGGAAGGGCGAGCGTCTCTTATGATTGTACAGATTATAATGTGAATCACATTTTTAATAATTTGATACTACCACAGGCTTCTCTTCAATCACCGAGAAGTTTTGAATGCCATAAACATAACACGATTACAGATTTTAATTTGAAACGCAGTAAATTTAAATTTTAGCTAACTTGTTATCCATATTTAGTCAATATACTTTTTCAACTCCTGTAAGCTTAATGTCAAACATCCCACGGGTATTTATCTGTTTCTTGATCGATCCATATTCAAGGTCATGGTTACTTAAAGTAATAATACATTGAAACATCTGCAACTGTATAAAACGGAGAATTCTCTAATATCTGATAAATTTTTACAACCATTTTGACTTTACTCTGATCAACATTAAGACTCACAATACCCGTATTTACGATAGCAGCGACCCAATATAATACAGGTTTCAAACGTCTCCAATCTATTAAAAGCAAGAATAATCAGGATTTTAGGGGGACTCCAATTCTAGCATTAATTTTGGCTCATATATACGGAATTGCTGAGATACATAACATTTGAGGTCTTATTCTTCAACCGCAGATTTTCCCACAATGGCAGCGAAACAAATGTGTAATTTATCTGTACTGTTTTAATTTGTAATGATTTACCAACACATATGGTAAAAAAGTACCTCAAAATGCGCGTTTTTGAAAACTGTTGAGAAGGTTGTCCCGGTTATGTTAATTGAAACTGAAGAAAACACTTGCATGCACTGAAGTAGCTCTGTGTCAAATTCATTCACATTGGTTTACATGTCTAAATCTAAATGTGTACAGTATAAACCGAACTTACTTCTTTTTGCTAGTGAATTGATTGAAACTAATTGGTTTGAAACTGCTAAAAAAATATTTAAAGATACCTTCTTCGAACGCCTCTGCTCTGTTGCAGTTGATGCTTGATGTGATAGTAACCTATTCTATATTTAAAGATGTATCCAGAAGCGCCTGCTACTGATGTTTCTCACTAAGACAAAAAATTAAGATTTTAGCATCTTTAAATATAGTTGTTAACCGTTTTTACAACCGTTCTTGCTGAATATAAATCCGGAGATATATTACAGATACATTGACTAACAAACATTTTTCAATTCAAAACAACGATAATAAAACTTGTCTCAGTTACATAATAAACATTTATCCGTAAAACTTAATATGACAGTTTTCATTTGTAGAGTTGTGATTTGGTAATAGATCGTTATATTTGTGTTCAATTAATTATCCACGCTTTTAGAACAGACCGTAAATTACACCTCGTTATGTATAAAATGATGTTTAGTGATAAAAAAATCGGGGTTTTTAAAGAAACAAAGTTGACTTGGCAATGGCCAATATAACCAAGAGTGCGGTAAGAAACGGTATCTCAACTGGGGTCGAATATCAAATCCTCACTATTTTTTGTCGTTCCTCAATTAGTCAACACATCATCAACATATAACTACTTCCTGGTGCGCATCTGTCTTCTTCGAGTTTGTTATAGGGAGTTGCAGATGACATTTATATCGATCAAAAACAAATATACCAATCCATATCCATCAATAGAGAAACACTTGTTCAGAACTAGTGGTATGGTTATTTTATCATCGGAGAACAGTATCTATACCACCTATATTGTAACCAACGTAAAACTTACTATCAGTCTTTATTACACACTTTATTTAAGCTTCAGCTCAAGTGTGTATATGTAATGTGTTATTTCAATACTTTGTAATGAATCCAACTATCCCGTTCAATAAGAAATTGTGTGCTATTAAGAGGTAGGTTAAACTATAATTACGCTTTATTATCACCAACAAACTACATGTTTGTGTTTGTATTATCTATTAAAATTAAAGATTTATTCCATATTAAATATAATTTATTTTTAAATTACAATAACAATAGATTTTTTTCATTCACAGTAATATCCTCCAAATTTCGGAGTAGATCCACTTGGACAAGGTTTGCACTTTTGGCTAGTACTTAAGCGATCATTGTACTTATTTAATATCCCACAACATACAGCTTGTTTCCAGTTTGTATTCTCGATGTCATAATGTTTTGATTTCTTTTGACTTTTTACTTTATTTGGTTTACTTCCTATTACCGGATCAATCATGCATATTTTGACAGAAGCCATCAAGAAAAATTCTGTTTTCGGTTTTGGTTCTTGTATTCGTCCGACAGTCGATAATTTGATTCCAAACTTAGAATACACAGATGGATATGCAACCGAGTTACTTGTTTCTCCGCTGGATAAAATACAAATTCGAGGAAGTTTTGGACATGACTGCAATTCATACGGAGTGCTGAATAATGTCGGCATAGAGCAAAATTCACCTCCCTGACTGTACCGAAAATTATACTGGTATAAATTAGGAGTGCTAAAATGGTAAACCTTTCCTCCAGGTCTGATGATGTTTTTTGCTAAATATCTAGTCGCTGATTTGACATGAATAGTAGAGTTGGCATTATGAGGAATAAATAATTCAAACTTCTGTAAAACTATCATCTTGTTTTTATCGACTTCATCAATCCAATTGTTATCAATTAACCATTGGTTATTGGGAATTTGAAACGTTATTTCATATCCACGATATAGACTAGTCAAATCGATAGTTCCTTGTGGTATAATTGGAGTTACGGATTGTTGTTGTGCGGGAATATAAACAAACTTCTCAATAGCGTCACTCTCACACATGTCTTTATCAAACGTTGAAGATATCACCATATTGCTATATAAACCAGCCAGTGGATTATCAATGGCAGTTTTACAATATTCTGGAGTAACACCTGCGTTTTTGTATTCCAGTAAGGCACACGCATCATGAATAAGAAACAATATATTGACTTCTGAGTTTACAATGATTTCGAGTGCAGTAGTCTCCCATAGTCATTTTTCTGGAAATATCCTCGATCTTTGCAGCATTCTGTCGAGCAATAGTAGTTCTTATAGCAGAAGCAAAAGCATGAAATAGAGAATCTTGCTTATCATACATATCTCTATAAAGACCCATTAGGTTTCTGACATCTAGCTTTGTGGCTAAACATGTGTCTTCAGACGCGAAAACCCCCTGTGCTATAGCTGATACCAGTGAACTTCCTTTGTAAATAATGTTACATAACTCGTCAATAATTTCGCTTAGTAAAGACTCATATTCGTTAATTGTTGAAATTTCAAAAGCAGGTCGATATGAGTCGTATTCTTTGAGGAAGGTAGATGAAAGTTTAGTAATATCTTGTTCAGTTACGTTTACACGCATTGCTTTCTTAACTAATTTACTTGCCATCACTTTTATCTTCGGTTGAAGTTGATCACTGAATGTTTTCAGTCGAGGAAGGTACTTCGATATAACGTCTAGTTTCTCACTATCAACAAATGATTTCACTAGATTTGCTTCTCTATCTCGCACCTCTAACATAGCGTCAGTGGCGTCAAAGATTGTAAAGGGATTAAGAAATGCAGCAGAAGCAAGTGCAATATCTGCTATTTGACCTGCTATTTCGGCATAATTTGATCCTGTTGCTTGATCGAATAAGGTTGTGAGTTTGGAAGTGAGTATTGGTGCGATTCTTTGTTGTTTGGTATTCAATTCATTGAAAATACTATAAATTAATTCTATATCGGATTGGTACTTTCTATTATCAAATTCTGAGATAGAAAGAAAATATGATCCTACTACTGATTGGAATGAATGTATCTCTGTCTTTAAATGTATAAATGTTTTTGTAAGTGAGTGTTTTAACTCATTCAACTTACTAAAAAGTATATGGAACTTACTATGTTCCAGAAGTTTATACATATCCAGTTGTACTTGTAACGGATTAAAATGAGTAGGATTTACTTTGTGTCTTACAAATGATTCAAATAATAATTTTATGGTATTTATCCGACAAGCAAGTTTATTTGACATACCGGGCAATAAACACATATTATATGGACAAGTTATTACTATATTACTTAAACGGATTAATGTCGGATTATCTTTAATACTAAAATACCTAATCAGTAAATTAATTAAAATAATGTAATGCTCATTCTCAGATGGCATAAATGACCAGGCAAATGTTGAGTTAATTTTTGATAAATCGACGGATTGACTATTTGGAAAGGAAAATTGACAGAATTCGACTGTATATATGTATGTTTTACTTTTTGATACTGTGACAAATAATTGTTTAAATCTAGGATTGTAATGTATCCAGCTGTTTTCTGGGAAATTTTCAGATAGAATCACTTTGTAAGACATAGTATTCTTAAGGTTTTCAGTATCAACAGCTTTGATAATAGCCAAGGTACCATTGCTTGTTGTCATGATATACAATTTGTTATTAACAACTATTGCGTGATGCGTTGCATACTTATATTCAATATTAATACGCTTGCTTGATGAGAGGTCATCAAAAGATATTTGTTCAAGAATCCCATGATTATTTCCTTCGTATAAAATCCATACACCACTTTTGTCAACCATTATGTTAATGTCATTTGGATATTTTTTAGTTTTTGCGTCTTGTAGCGTTCTAAGTTTGATCTGGAATGTCGACATTTTGGCAATTACGGGTTTATCACCAAATGATAAAAGTTGACATACGACATATCCATGAACAATTCTCAAAGTAGATAATCTACAATGACGGCTGACAACGTACAACTGGCCGCCGGACACGCTTTTTATTTGGTCTTTAGTCTTAAATTTTCTAACATCTGTACCGTCATCACCAATGACAGGATCATAACGATCCGTTGAAAGATAATAAGATTCGTCTGCTGAGTTCATGGTCTCCCGAACAACAACTGCCATTCTGTGAAACTCAGTATCCAATAGAATTGACTTTTCACCGATGCTTGAAAGATCTTTTGTGGTCCCTGTTTAGACAAACAAATATTAATTAAATACAATTTATCAATATACCGCTTATAAAATGTATTGCTGATTTGTGCATCAATTTTCAATATTTTAACCTTCTACTAAGTTTGGAAAAAACATATGTTATAAATATTTTGTAATAGGTCATTTTGCATAATATTACAAAGCTATCAATTCAGAAATTGAAATACAAAGATATACGTTCTTAATTTAATTTTAATTTTCGGGTTTAGCTATACCCGCAAGTGTCCTAACTCCTACCGTCAAATTCGTGGCATTTTATTTATACCGGATGTCATTCATAGGATGCACATCAATACATATTCTAAAAGGAAAAATCCAAATGAATTCTCTGACCTTATGATCCTATTCTCAATTGAAACATTTTGTATTAGCTAAATATAGTTTTTAACGAAATAAAAAAACATGTGACACATACGCCATTTTTTAGTAAAATATATTTATTTTTAACTATATAACATGATGTAAAAACGGGTGTAAAACGAGGTCAATTGCTCATGTTATACTCCTTATAAATTTATTATTTTAACAAATTCTGTTGTAAAACTAGACCAGACTTAAAATGTATGTTTGTTATCAAAAATTAGTTTTAAGGCATTGATCACATGAAATGTCCGGAATACTGACACGCACTTTCAAACAAGTTTTCGTTTTTGTCAAGAAAGCATCTACCAGTATTCTGGTTTACAACGAAAATAACATTTTTCCTATTTTGAAAATGAATTTTCAAGAAATTTGAGGTGCGACTCAAATGATTATTGTTTGCTAATTGTCGCCCATCAATTGTTTTCAACGAACTGTTAGTACTACGATCTAAGGACATACAAGGATGAACTTAGTAAAAAAATGTTTTCTGAGGCCGATGAACTAACTGATCCAGTTTAATAATTATATTTTATGTTAATAAACATCGCTTAATTAATTGGTTTTGAATCAAGTTATCAATTAAACTTTTTATTTCGCTTTATCATTTAATATCACAAAAAAAAAACAATTAATAGAACCAATTCAATTTACAATCTTTTTTTATTATGTGCAAAGTCAAATTCTTTCATACTTCCATAACAAAAAGTAATATTAACTTAATTTTTTATAATCTAATTTTAAGAAATTTTTCAACAACAAATCAGCAATTTAAATAGAAATATAGTCGTTGCAAATAAAATTCAAACGCTATGACGTAAAAATTCAAACATCTCTGTACGTCATCCATGATGAAATGACGTCACGGAGAGTTAATCTATTTATGCAAACGTAACAGAAAAATCCGACCAATCAAATGCTTTCAACAATGAAGAATGGAATTATGTACAATGTAATCAAAAGAAAACACATCAGACAGTGTATAAAGCACAATCTCAAAACATAAAATTTGAAAACTTGCACATTTAGTTCTTGTCGGCGATGTGTAAAAAACAAACGTTTAAAACAGTTTCGGTACATAAAATCACAAGATAACAATGTCTATAAGCCAGCTTATCGATGGTTTTTAGAGCTTATAGACGACATATAAGCCTTCTATAAGCCAGGCTTATAGATGGCCTATTGGCATTCAAAATATAAGCCATCTATAAGCCTTCTTTCAGTAAAAGTAAATTTTAAGGATCTTTAACCTTTAAGAGTTTAAAAAAAATTCTACTATATATTTTGTTTTTATTTTTTAAATTATATAAATATGGTGTTAAAACAATTATTTCTTTCCTAATTTATTTTATTAAATTTTCTATGTTTTTTCCTTTATTTTTTATATTTTTATTCATATTATTTTTGTTTTCCTTGTTTTTTTTTTAATTTCTGTTATTAATCCTAAAATCACATATTACTAAACCTCATTTATTATAAATCTACTTAGTTATTTTTGCCCTCAGCGTGACTTGAACTCACGTTCCTTGATCCCCCTGGCTACATTCTTATTTTAAATCTACGTCCTTATCCATAAGCCACGCAGGACATGAACTCATATCCTTTATTTTAAATGTATATCAGTACCCAGTTAGATAAGATGTCATCCTGTGACTAGCTCTTAAACTTTCAAATTTTAATAAAATATAAATAATAAATATATGTGATTTTACTCAGTTTTTGACATACTTATTATTATTATTATTATTATTATTATTATAGTTTGTCTTTCATTCGAAGAATAATTTGTAGGTTTACTGACCCAAGATATCATAGGAAGGCAGCAAGTTAAGTCTCGCCTTGGCAAAAATGATTTTAAACAATAAAGACAAAGCATCTGTTCCACAACACAAGAAAAAATGTTTTTGAAGTCAAATAATACTATAAAACATCATTTTGCAGTAGGAAATGGACGCTTTACGAAAAAACAATAATCGTTAAATACACTAACCAAAAATCAAATTTTACCGTATTTCTAAATATTTTAGTATTTTTTTAATACACAAGGAATTTTAACAGATAAAATGACATATTTTACTTAGAAAGTGCTTAATAATCACTTGGAACTATGTGTTTAAAGTCGTTTCCAGTATTTTCTATTTATTAAGTCCATATTTGAAGAAATAGGATTTTCCCAAATATTTTCATTTTTTAATCACTCACTGTGCATAAAAAAATTGAAACTTTTATCAATTATGCCATTTAAATAACATTCTAGGTAGTATATAAAAATAATCTTTCAACAAATATAAGTTAACAAAACACCAAGTACTAAGACTACCGAAAGTGTTCTTTTACAAAGGTTATAGAAGGGGATGTCCAAACTTTCTGGATGGACCTGTATAGGTATAGTTTTAAGAAAATTTTATTTAAAAATGTCCATTATAATATAGCGTCTTATTGTAATACCGGTACGTATTTTCTATATTGATGGAAACAAAATAAAATTAAATGTAGTACAAGTTAACTGTTACATATGGTTATCTACATGGCATAATTTATTATTCGAAAAGTGAAATAGTTTTACACTACATAAGAGACAGTTAAATAAATAATTTGATAATGTAATAATAATAAAATACTTAACGAGAGAGGGATAGAGAGAGAGAGAGAGAGAGAGAGAGAGAGAGAGAGAGAGAGAGAGAGAGAGAGTATTACACATTATACTTATGATAGTCCTGACAAATTGAAAATCTAACATTTATTCAGTGGAACTACTTAAAAAACTAATTATTTATTACCATTGTCATTACATACTTTTATTGAAAGCATTTAATTTAACAAAAGAGTGTATGACAATCTAAACCCAAATCGCCCTCTCTTCTTCTCTCTCTCTCTCTCTCTCTTTCTTTTTCTCTCTCTATCTTTTCTCTCTTTCATAGATCCAACAATGTATTTTCCTGCGGACATACCTTATTTTGTTTGATATGTTTCTAGAAAAAACTTTTTTTCCAACATACCGGTTATTGGAAAGACGGGATATAGTTATAACTTAAATTTGGCGTATTTGAAATTTGATGACTTTTTTAATTTTCAAGAAAGGTATGAATTTGAGGTGTCATTATAAAGAACTCTGTGAGCTTTTTACATTTGTATTCTTATTTTATTTACTTAATTTTAATACAAAAAACGTTCGTTAAAATTTGCTAGTTTTAAATTTAGGAAAAATCTTCAAATGATTGTGAGCGAAATGACACTTTTTACTGACACTATGACCTGCACTATTTTTTGCAAACGACTTACCTTGGAAGAGGTACGCTACTTAGCACAAACACTCGACATTACGGGATGAGCGTCATGGTTCTTTTGGATGGGGACTAAAATTAACGAGGTCCTGTGTCTTGGTAGCTTGGCACGATAAAACCCTGCTGTAATATGCCATCAGCGCAACGCACAGGCAGGATTTATGACCCTTCGACTATAGCCGGCGATGTCTCCATAAAAGTGAAATATTATTGACTGGGACGTTAAACATGATTACTCAACTCAACTCTAAGTTCGTTAATTTATTATTTGATTTGTGAGGAAATATTTGTGTGCAGGTAGTGTCTGGTCAAGTAATTAAAAAACATTATGTTTTTGAATTTTGTCTTTTTTCTGCAATGAAAACAAATGTGAATTGGGAGTAGTAAAATCAATTTGCAGCATTTTAAACATGATTACTCAACTCAACTCTAAGTTCGTTAATCTATTATTTGATTTGTGAGGAAATATTTCTGTGCAGGTAGTGTCTGGTCAAGTAATTAAAAAACATTATGTTTTTGAATATTGTCTTTTTTCTGCAATGAAAACGAATTTTGAGTAACTCTAAGTTCGTTAATCTATTATTTGATTTGTGAGGAAATATTTCTGTGCAGGTAGTGTCTGGTCAAGTAATTAAAAAACATTATGTTTTTGAATTTTGTCTTTTTTCTGCAATGAAAACGAATGTGAACTGGGAGTAGTAAAATCAATTTGCAGCATTTTAGCGTCCTTTTTCCATCCATCCATCCATCCATCCATCCATCCATCTATCCATACATACATACAAACATACATACATAATTAAATTCCATAATCTAAGAGCATGACAATGATTCTATTAAGAAATAGCATGGCTTATAGGTTGCTTATATTTTGAATGCCAATACGCAAGCTTATATATGGCTTGTGGGACTTATGAATGACATTTCATCCTGTGAATGTCTTACTTTTAAAATATTTACACATAATTTGATAACAGTTTCATAAATTCAAATAAATTCATTAAAAGCATCCACTTGTAAGTGCCTTTTCCAATGTGGAGATTATTGATCTGTTTTCATGTACAGAAAAGTAAATTGAGATTTACATTATGAGGTATTTGAGCCTGAAAGGTAAATTGAGTGTCAGTCGTCTATGCAAGGAATACTCAATAGCTCTTTAGTGATCCATAGTTATGATAACGTCTAAAATACACGCATGTAGACAAACAAGTTGTAAACGACTTTATAACTATGACTATTATAAATACATCGTTATATTTGTGTTAGATTTCCAAATGTTTACATATATAGAGTAAGCCTACAAACATACCTATCTGCATTCGAATCACAAATCCAATGCAAAGTGACAACTGCTTTGTAAAGTTTATCCTTATTTTTGATATACTGTTTAAATGTTTTCGTGCTTTTCGTGAAAAATTCCCAAAAAAGACATTTCAAATTCTGTAAAAGTTATTAAACATTTATATTTTCCGATACAAAATAACATTTCTAGTACGGAGACAATTTATCAAGAAGCCGAATGTAATGTACATGTACATTCAAATGATACAAAATGTCTATCTGAAATATTTTGAGAAAAAAAAAAAAAAAAAAAAAAAACTTAAACCCAAAGGTCAGTTTCTGTACCACTAACAATGATATTCCAGAATTCTGTCCTATCTCTGAACTTGACCTAGAATTCTATGAACTTTATTTATATTCAATAGATGTTTGTTCCAATACGGAAAAGAGTATATTTTTTCAGATAATTAACCTATTCAGTATTCTTTTGTATCTGTAACCTTAACCTTACATTTTATCATATTGTGAGGTAATTGAAAGAGGATGTCAAAAATGAAAACTTGTGTATTTATATGTTCTTATAGTTACGGTATTTTCTAAATTAAATGAAAAAGAACGTGTTACTCATTTTTGTCTGAATATTTCGAATGAACAACGTTTTGGTTTAAAACCAAAATAAAAAAAACTAGAGAATATTATATCTGATATTTTCTAAAATCTTAGATTTTGAAAAAAATAGATGTGTGAATTGCTAAGTCAACTTAGTTTGGTAGCGACATATATGAATTGCGCATGGATACTTTTGACCGAGTTTCATTCAAATTTGTCCAGTAGTTTCAGGGAAGGGTCAAAATTAGGTAGTAATTATGCAAGTATATAGATAAACACACACACATGCGCATACACATGATAGGTTATGCAATGGGTTCATATGGCCTTTGTACAGGTGAGCAAAAAGTTAGTTCGAAAGTTGTTAAATATATAAAGTCGTAAGCAGTCATTTTAAAATGATGCAATACTTATATTTCACTTAAGGTGTTTAACAGTGTATGGTATATTTTGATCCCATGTTCCATTAAGAACAACTTGATTAAAAATGAAAAACAGTTTAATATATCAAGTCGTTCCAGAAAGATTAAGTTATGAAATTGTGAAATTAAACAAACGAAAACTGAGATGTATAGAACCCACAAATGAAATATTACACAGATATATCAGCACCATGTATTCAACCTATACAAACGGTTTCTATTAAAATGTCGTTATTTAATCATAAAACGTATATCGTGATAAAATGTAAAGCTGACAAATTTTAGATTTCACCCAGTTTTGAAATTTGACAATGCTTAAATCATCTGTTTATTCGCCAATCTTATTGTTCTTTTTCCTGTTTTGTAGCTGATCCTGTTATTACTTTTACATAATTTGCCAGTTTTAAATTTTCTGTTTTCCTTTTGGATTATATTTAAGACATTGATTGCGATGATTGCTTTTGATCTATTTTGTGAAAGACATAAAATATTCAATTACTGCCAGGATAATAAGAATATTATAAACACAGAATATTTAAAAACACAAACATACCGGCAAATGTTTCAATCAATATTTGAAGAAAAACAATTAACGCTGACAAGCTTAAATTCTTGATCTCTTATCAAAAGGTTAAGGTCGTTTTCCCCGGAAGGGTATGTACGTCCTGCATAGCTTATTGCACGGAATTTTAATAAAAGTATCTTAAAAGTTCTGTTTGCGTAATTTACTTACCTAATTGAACCATCAAAGCGAAGGTAAAGCACGTTATCAAGTATCTAAACCTCATATTGTCTCACTTATGAATCCTATGAATGAAATTAATATAAAATATTATAATTGTGATGTATTAATATATTTAATTATCTTTGAAACCAAATAGTAATAATAGGAGTATAATTGCCGTTACGTCACTCATAGTTTGCTTATGCATATACGGGTCATTGACTAGCAATTAGAAAAAAAAAATTTTAGAATTAAAAAATATCTTTAAAAAAGTTAAATGTAAATATAATAATTGAACTGTCTAGAAAATGTTTTTATAGTGCAATCGTCTTGCAAAGAAAACTAATGACACGGTAGCGTGCGTTATTGAGTTTGCTCTTCAAGACGATGGGGTCTATAGCACCTGACAGCGGAATAGTTAAATAATTATATAAGAAAATAACATAAATCTGGATATGACAACAAAACATCGACAAAATATTGAAGGAAAATTATTCGAACAGGATCTTTAGATGGGATTTAAGATATTCATAAATCTAAAATACGAAGCGTTTACATTATAAGTATCTCTATTTTACCTCCTAGACAGATTCTTTATCCAGTTACCATTCTTATGTTTGATAAAACAAATTCAAACCTTAATTTAAACCAACATCCTTCTGATGTGGATAGACTGATAACTTAATACATTTTGATGCTTGAATAAGTAATTCTAAAAAGATATACTGTATAGATGACATATACATATATGTTTCGTCTGTTTCATCTTCTTTTGCTTATTATCTAGACCATTTACAGGTCCTTCCACAAAATAAGATCACTCCGTCATTTCCATTAAGAAAGTTCACCCCCTTTTAAAAATATTGTTATCATATTTTCTTTGTTTTTAGCAATGCGTAGCAAAAATCTGCACAGTTTGAAATTAGTTTCATAAACACTTCTCTCCCCTAAAATCTTTTCTAAAAAACAGACAATTAATATTTCCATAGAGAGAAAAATTGCTGCAAACGTTTTCTATTGTTTTTGCTATTACAAACATATATATTGATATTCATAATACCATGTCAGATTCATGTGATTCGGACATGTATTAGTATGTTTGGTTTTGATTATATCGTAAAACTTTTGAGAAAATTACTCATGAGCATTGTCAGTAACAATTTGATATAGTCCACAGATACAGGAATAAAATTTCCCACCAAACACAAAATCAGACAAAGCAATGCAATAACCAGATAAAGCAACTTTGAGGTAAGTGTTAACTTCTACATTCTTTTGACATTTGAAATTTTGGTTCAGAATCTTATTTGTATGCATGCCTAACTTGCATATTTGTAAATTTAATGGTCATTCGCTAAAATTGTACTCCCGTTATGACTTCTTTTCTGAGTATTTTTCTATTTTTACAGCTCTTACAAAATGCGTGTTCCGAATATGGTTAGAATACAGATTGTCACATTAAAAATGCTGGTTTAACATGGAAAGAGATAACAACACAACTCGACAATGAAATTCATCCGATATGAATACAATAGGAAATCTATGAAATGAATTGAACGTTGCAATGGACAATTCAAAGACATCCATTTCGCTATGGGAATTGTAAAAAACATTGGTATAACACCCCAAAAAGTTTATGTAAGCAACTCCATGACAGTCTCTCAAAAAGAATAATGGCTGTTATAAAAGCTCAAGGTGGTTAAACAAAATACTAATGTGACTGAAATGATTATTGGAAAAAATAATTTATATATTTGAATGAATGAATAAATTGTTATTGGAATTCTGTAAGATATATTTCACTAAGGGGTGAACTTTCTTTATGGAAATTACGGAGTGATTTTATTTTGTGGAAGGACCTGTAGTTTATCGACTTTATTTATTTTATCAAATATATTTGCGTTGTGTATTTTTGATTTTCGTTTAATTTACTCTCTGCATAGCTGTGTGAATTATATCTATTTTTGTCAAAATGTTAATGTTCTTTGTAATAACTTATTTTCGTTCTTTGAAAATTATTTGAAACAAAGTTGCCAAGCTGCTTTTATGTGTTATGTCCACGTTTGCATGTTTTTTACTGCATAATAATTTACCGATTGTGATAGCTATCTAGATGATACGTTATTTAGTTGCATCATTTTCAAAGCTTTTGAATAAACAAAATGCTGTATAATGTTGTATACTTAACAGAAATGTTGTGTGTAATATGTGAGGTGTTATTAAAAAAGATGCAGGTATTAACTTTTATAAGTTGTTGTTTAGTAAGGTATATTGCAAGTTAAAGGTTTTATGGCCGTCATTACAATATTGTTTTTGCCATGTGTATCAATATAATAGAATTGTTAAATTTCATAAAATCGATATGATCTGAAATAAACAAAAAAGTCAATGAAGTTTAAGCTAGTCAAAGCTACAATCATGCGCTGATGATATGCATGGAAATTGAGGACTTTTGTCAGAACAATGTCTCTGTATCTTAATTCATATTGGATATATTTAATTTATTATAATTTCAGGCACCCTTAAATCTGGTGACGTTTCAAACTAGATAAACAGAATGTGATAAATTTTCTGTAGCAAACGAACAGACACGCCTAGTGGAAGTTTACGAATTAACTAAATTATGAGTTTTCAATGTTTTTTATTTTTTTTTTTTTTTTGGATTCTGATTTAAACATGAACTGGTATGTTTGTTTTGAGTTAAGTAAAAAGTTTACAACGCGTCATAACGACAGACAACAGATGAAAAGAATTGGTCACACTTAACTCTATCATCGTGTATGACAGTACATGCCGCGCATAGATATTCAAGGAATACATTAGAAGTTAGATTTTAGTTTTGGGTGGAAGAAAGCTATAAGTCGCGGTTAACTTTTACGTTTAAAGGGTGGTTTTATCAAGAGGATGACAAGCCAAAATTGGATTTGTATCATCTTCTTGTTTTTTGGGTAAAGTTTCAAGTATTTATTTTTTGAAAATATTTATCATAGCAGTACTGTTGGTCAAATTAGGCATGTTTATTATTCATGATCTTGAGATTATTATTTTAAGATATAGAGCCAGCCATTAAATTCAATATGGCCAACAATTCTAACATGTCTGACGAAATGGCCGCCCCGATCGCATAAAACGTATTTAAAGTTTTCTTTTTTTCGATTTTGTTTAAAAATATACAGGAATATATTTTGATTTGATCCCAATATTTTACATATATCCGCTTATGATTATTTGAAACTTTGTTTCTTAAATTTAAAAATAAATCCCCAAATTATATTACATTCAAATGCAGAGATGATATATGGATGAAATATACATACCGGTTCGGGTTTTATATTTGTATTGATGAGGTGCTTGTTGTAAAATGGGATAATCTAGGTCCTTCAAAATGGACACCACACAAGTGATATACAATGCCCGATAAATGTCTACAGTGTTGTGTGATATTGTCTGTTATATAAAGGTACACAGACCTCTTGCTTTTTATGTATAAAATAAGTCATTACACACGCAATATAGCAGTTGAATTTCGGTCTGTTTCATCTTCTTTTGTTCATTACCTATGTCATTTAGATTATGGATCTTACCGACCGACGGACTTTTTGCGTTCTGTATCTGCTGATGAATTTTGATTTTAGTAATTATGTGTTGGCTCTATATAATCCATGTAAATATCTCAGTCAATATTGCAATAGTAAAAATGTTGATTCGTGTCTGGATATGCAACAGTTATACAGTACCGACCAGTCACAACATAACCTTAAGTTAACTTGAAGCAGTCAGAATCTCTGGTCAGGATCTCTGTTCCAGGACAATTGATTAGATATTTAAACAGCTATACGTTAACTTAAACATGTTCTACGACTGCTCTCTAGGACGAAATCAGTTTTCTAATCTCTGCCTGACCAGTCATATTCTCTGTTCTTATGACCAGAGATGTCACGTTCAAATATCTGCTTTTGGCCAAAACCAGTCAAATTTCTGTTCTAGAAAAATTTCTGCTTTTCTGGACAAGAATTTTCTAAGTTTTGTCGTGATAAAATCACTGCTATTTTTCTGAATTCTGTTCTATCTAAATATCTGGTTTTTTAACATCATGTCCTGTCCTAAGAAAATCTCTGCTTTTTTCTAAATCCTGTCCTGTCCTAGGAAAATCTCTGCTACTTTTCTAAATTCTGTCCTGGAAAAATCTCTGCTTTAGCGCATGCGTGGTTAACGTGCGACACGACAGAAATAGTTTTATCGTACTGCGTGATCCTGTATTATCATATATTTATGTTATATTTTATACAACAGGACAACATGTTAATGTTTTGTAATTTATTTATTTATTTATTTGTTAGTATTTATTTTCATTACATATGTATAAGCCTAATATGCCAAGGACGTGTGTTTATGTTATTCAGATATCACTAGAAAATCGTTATAACCACGATAACAATCGTTGAAAAAAAAACCATATCAGGTGTCAGTCCTGATCCGTGAAATGGTCACGGTCACGGTTTATTAGTTAGGAAGTTTAGAATAAACAAGATGAGTGAGGTGAACTAAATTTATTATTAGTTTTCGGTTAATGGATATATCTTTCTAAAGTGTGAGTTCCAAATAGTATGGAGTTCGTTTGGAGAAAATCGACTAAGAAATAAAATTCTATTAATTTTGCAGAGAGACATGATACCGCAATGAACTTCTGTGTATTAGAGAGAGAGAGAGGGAGAGAGAGAGAGAGAGAGGATTTACACAGATTATAACGAAAAATGTTTTTAATCTTACAATCACTGAACAGGTGTTTGGGCATTAAAAAGTTCAAATTAGTTCTGAAGCTCATTATTCACTTTTTACATTTTTTATTATCGACATGAAATACGGTTTTGTTATTTAGAGATTTCTTATCGATACTTAATCCATCTAAAATACACGTTATTGATTAAAGACACTTTAATTATCTTGTTTTATTATTATTATTATTATTATTATTATTATTATTCTATTCTTTCTTATTTTGAGAGGAGTTTCCAGTCTACTTGTTTACTTGAATGAAGTTGCTAAAATAACGTTTTTATCAAACCGTGTACAGGTACATAAAACAGTTAAGAGAAATTCGTCTAGAATAATCCCAGATGTTCATCGATTATGTGTTGTTTTTGTTATGTACATGTTTCAAAAAGTCTCGCTCGGGATTAGTACGATTTCGAGTACTTATCATCACACACCCCTGTCGTGTGGATACATGAAGTTATGTTGAAATATTTATAGATAACGATTCCGTTTCAATCTTTTATAATTGTGAAGCAATTGCGATATGTTTGATTTGCTGAGACTGACACTACTGGCCATAGCTCAGGATCTTCGGATTCAGGCCCGTAGCAGCCTATTTGAAAGGGGGAGACAATTCAAAGGGTGAATTAAATGTGCGCCGCATGCGCACACACGCTAGGAGGGGGGTCCAGGGGCATGCTCCCCCTGGACAATTTTATAAATTGAAGTCAAAATATGCAATTTCCTGAATCCTGAGAATTAAAAAAATGTCATTCAGTACTTCAGAAATTGTTGATAACATATTCACTCAAGAAAGACACTCTTAATGAAACCAAAACTATTTTTAGAATTTATCGACATGTGTATTTTTAAATTGCAACAGATTTTGAAATTATTTTGTGTGCTGGAGCGCACACACGCTAGGGGTCCGGGGCATGAATTGAAGTCAGAATACGCAATTTCCTGAATTCTGAGAATAAAAATATATCATTTAGTAATTCAGCTACATGTACATTCAATAAGTTAAAAACTATTTTCGAATTTATTGGCAAGTGTTTGTTAATTTGCACCATTGAAATTAGTTATTTTGACAATATTTTGCACAGTGTGACATAGTGAGTGATGTGTAAAAGATTAAAAATTAGGCCTAATTATTGCGTGCTTTACTTTTTTAGATTGGTTTAGACAAACTTACTGTATCGTACTCATTGACGCCGAAGGCACCGCGCTCATGGACATCTTTATTACCCAACATTATGTTCTCAGTACTATCATACAGACTTTATAAAAAATCGGTCAAAAAAGTGGGGGCGGCCCCCTTGCCCCCCCCCCCATCTCCTTCGGGCCTGGAATACATCACTGGATATTAAATTGGATATTCTAGGTTACCCGAATATCTTATCAATTTCCATAAATTGCAAATGTTTAACTTTGTTGAACATTGGGTTATTCCATATAGGGATGGTGTAAGTTATATCAATCTAAAATAAAAGCCATTATTAGGTCCAACACTGGCTCAAATATTTTCGTAATACAATTTTTATATACCAGAAGTCGCTTCATCAAAAAGAGTAGAACATTGAGATATTTGAATAAGCCCCGATTGTTGATAGACTGTGTGTTCGTATTTATGGGCCACTGGTTGTGAAATAAGTGATGGTTTGTGGGCCTTCAGCAGTACTGTAACCATACCAGGGGAACCATTATGTCAAACAGCCCTGTGTCCGCCCAAAGTCGGGGAGTTTTATAATCAGTGGCCCCAATATTTATTATTGTTGTGTCTTGTTTACTTGTTCTTTCTTTGTTTCGTGTTCTTGATTGCATTGGTTGTTGCTAAGTACAAGTTTGTCAGCTAAAAACTGTTGTCTTCTATTTTAGATGCACATTTCCTGGCAAATTCGTTAATAGCCTATGTATTCGGGGTATTTAAATGTCTCAATTTTCTAACAAGACCCTGTTGGTTGCTTTAGGAACTATTGCTGAATCATGGGTAAATTCTGAGAAAATTACTGGAACATCCCCTCCCCCCGCAGCGAGAACCCGGTCAGATTGAAGTCAATATGTATTATCACATTTGCTGTTTAAGAAAATATTATCGTGCCGTCGACTTGAGATTTGATTTCGCTTCCGTGTGTAGTTAGAATGTGTATGTTTAACTTGTGTTCGATAGCACAATCGGTTAGGTCGTCAGGGAGATTTGGTTTCTTAGCACTGGGGTTCGAATCTCGACGGTAACTGTTTTTTATTTTTTTCCTTGCATAAATTTGCACATGTATACTATTGTATTTGTATTATATTTATTTGTATTTGTTATATGTTCTCAGTATTGTAAAGCAACTTGAAACTTTTATCAGATTTATAGAGTATTTTACACACTTACTTTAATACTTATCATTGTTAAAGTTTAATTTGGGATCCATAAATGAGGGGGGAACGGGGGTACATTCCAACTTTTCCAGCTAAAAATACCATTTTCAATTTTTAAGTAAAATAAAACCCCAATTATAAGTTCCCGATAAAATATGTAGACATACAACAGTAAATTCAGTAGTAGGGTCAATGAATATTATGAAACAAGAAGTTCGGGTGTTAAAAAGGGTGATCGACGAGAAAATGTGAAAGATCGCTGAAAGTTATTCGCGAAGCGAGGCGCAAAATTTCTAAAAAATATTAAATAGTTGGATAAAACAATTCTTTAATATCTGATGCTCAAATTATGAAGGGATTTCATGGATTTACTGTATAAGCAAATGTGAATTTAAATTTTCAAGAGAACGGTCCCTCTGTCATGTGCTATTTTTGAATTTTTATGAAATAAATACATTCAAAAATAGCACACTACAACATTTGAATGTATGTATTTCATAAAAATTCAAAATAGCACATGACACCTCCATTAAATTATAGAAACCTTTTATTTTTCGTATCATTCATAAAAAGGTGCCATAATGACAGTCTCTTAGAAAGATCAAAACAAATCGAATGTCCATGTTTTGACTAAATGGGGAAAATGTCGTGAGTGTTTAGTTTATATTTAATATTGCAGTTAGTTCGTAGTTTTATCATCTTAAACTTAATCCTAGTCTGGGCGCATCTTCTGAGCACAAAAACATCGTAAAAACTATCGAAGAAATAAAATCATAAGATTAAAAAAAAACCACATATATAAGAAACATTGAACGATTTCTAAACTAAGAATTGAAGAAATCTGAAATAGACATTTTTATCTATTTAATTAGTTCAAATCGCACAAGTCGAAGACTATTTAATTTTTCAAAAACTTAAAGAAAACTCATGTGTATAATATTTATCAATTCTTATGGTTATCTTTAGTTTGAGTATTTAGTATCTTTTTAGTCTCTTTTAAAAGTTACAATCCATAAAGAGTTGCAAATATTCTTTTACATGTTTATTTTATAAATAATAATAATAATATAACAATAATAAATTAGTTTATTACGAAGTGTCACATATTGATCGTTAAATCTATAGTTTGTTTTTTAATGTTGGAACTATTATGAGATTTAAATGGACTTTTCGTCTTGTAACTTTTCAACTGAGATGAAGTTCAAAGCCACCATTATGACGGTAATTAATTGATCAACTATTAGAGCCAACAGATTAATTAATCCCTGATAACGGAAGCGTATTCCGTGTTAATTACTGTCATAAATAATCAGGAATTAGTTAATTGCAATTACAGGATCTCTTGATCAGTCGGCTATCCCGAACATACATCAATATACTTCACAATAATCAGAGTTACAACTTTAAAATAATGTTAAAAAATAATAACGTCAGGTAGCTATAGAATTTTGTTCTATAGTTTTTGAAAATTTTAAAGTCTCTTATAACTCTTTTAAGAGTGGCATATTTATATATTTTATGTGTGCTAATAATGTTTTATATGTTGTATATATTATGATGAGACTATAATAAAATTTATTATTATTATATAGAATTATTCAACACACTATTATGTTCTTGTCTTTTCATATAAACTTTTGTTTTGAATTTTTATGAAAATAAATACATTTTGGCATAACTTTGAAAAGTACTTTGAAATCATTATAGTTTTATTTTATCAGTGTTTATTTGACAGGATAAGGTAAATGCATTTTCAAATCTCTCTAAACGTTTCACGCAAATGCGTGGTAAATGCAGTCAAATTAGTAAATCGGCATCTGACATAACGGTATTAATGAGATCATATCTTATTCTTAGACTAATATAATCAAATTATGATGATATTAAATATTATAAGAATAATTTTTGAATTTTTTGAAATAACAAAAGTGTCACATTTCTGCAATTAAAGACAGATTGAAGAAATTCTCAGTATTATGTCGTATAACTTCCAAAAACAAAACGAAAAAAATGCTAAAATGCTGCTCGGAGTGAAACCTTAATAAATACGGAATCAAACTTCTGAATTTATAAGTTCCTGTCTTATGTCCACAACAGTTTTTCCACTTCTTCTCAGCCTTACGATTCGTATAACGATAATCTGTTCACTTTCAAGGGAGACATTTTCTGTTGCTATTTACAAACACATTTGGTCTATATCGATAAATCGCACAGGTGTGAAATAATCACATGTTTTGTAATAGAGCATGCGCGGTTCTGGCAACAAAAGCAGTCGTAGGACGAAGTCAAGGACAGGATTTAGAACAGTTTTTAGAGCAAATCAACAGAGCAGTCGTGAAGTTAAGTCCAGAACAGAATTTAGAACAGTTTATAGAACGGTACTAGGCATGCGCGGTCCTCGTGACAAAAAATAGTCAGCAGGGCCAATTTTAGGATAATATTTAGAACAGAATTTAGTTTTAAATGAGCATGCGCGGTCCTAGTCATGGAATAAGAACAAGAACGAGAATTGTCCTGGACATTGTCATCAGGACATTTTCCAAGACAATCTCTGCTCTGAACCTGTCGCCAGGACATTTTAACTAGTCATTTCTGCTTCTAAGTTAACTTATAGCAGTCATAATCTCTGCTTTATAAGTTAACTTGGATGTTATGTTGTGACTGGTCGGTACTTTATCACATGATCTTTTTGTGTAACATGTGTAAAACACTAGTATCTCTGTCATTTATATATATTTTTCTTTGTAATTATCTATTTCCTATATTGGAAATCATTTACAAATACAATATTGCCCAACTGTTAATTTATATAATGTTAACGTTCGATTTTGCGTAAGCATAATTTTATATCAACTCTATATTTATATTTAGATTGTCAGCAACAGTTTCTATATGACAAATTAAACTAACAGTATTATATATATATAAAACCTATTGAAGAAATAGAATGATATATTAAAGTCAAAACCAATATGAAGGACGTTAGTTACAGATCCGGTTTTCAATTTTAAGTTTAGTAGTACTAATCAGGGATATCGCAAGCCAACGCTTACCCTTACAATCTTTAAAATATTAACAATATTGTTGATGTTTTGTATAACAAATATGATAGATATTAAACGTCGTAAAATCATTATGATCTTGAATAAAAGTCAAAGTCAGCCATATTCTCCACTTGTTAGGACAACGATTATTAATTGATCCTATATACTGAGGCCCGTAACGATTTCGATTAATATCAAAGTGAAGTTTAGATATTAAAGGTCGTTGTGGCTTTAAATGACGGTAGATGTCAATCACATATCCAAACCAGGCAGCCATCAAGTATTGCTGCTGTCTTTGAAGAAAAATGTAAATGTTAATTTTTGACAATCGTAATGACTAATTTTTTTCTTTTCTCAACAATTCTTTTCTATGCAATAAAATGCGTGCTTCTGCTTCTTTGCTAAAGAGTGTTTTTCACATATGCTATTTTAAAACGTGTTTCTTGAACTTTATAGAACAAACGAAGCCTGTCTACAAATAAACAGTTGTCTCGGAGATATTGCTGAGCGTATGCTTATAAATTGCCCTTATAACTTATGGCTATCATCACGAAACTTTTACCCCTGCGATGTTTGTATTGGACATTTTTGCTGTTTCACAGTTTCTTATTTCCACGTTCCTTTCATAATCAATAATGATTACCCACATGACGGGCCTAGCTAGCTACCTAAACAGTAAATTGTAATTTTTGCGGAGCACCGTTCCCAATTTCCCTCAGAAAGTTCACGTGTTGAACTTGATTTGAAATCTTTTACTTTTTTAGATCTTGTTCGAAGTTAAAAAATGCATTTGTGAACATTTTAAATGTATACCATATAGCTGCATTTCAGATTGAACACTGTGTGCATGCCATAAAAAACTGTGAAACAAAGTTTCAGTCCACTAATAACGGTCGTGACATATTTATAAAATCTGTTCACATGGTCAACATTGTTTTCGATATTGATTATTTCATATTACTGTCTGTAGAAATGTCATGTGCTACAATTGGATGCATTATACGTTAATATTGTGATAAAGTCATCAAACGTTTTGAATGTCTTGATAAGCCTAAAATAGCAATGTTCTTGAATCAGCAACTTATAATGAATTCTATGAAGATTAACATTAACATTCCAAATAAACAAATTCAATATTCCCTAGATTTGAAGATGGTTTTCTTCACACATAAAATGAAAATGCTTTGATTTCATTTCACTGTCATGGTTATCGACACCGTTACCTATAGTCTTACGCTGTTTTGCTTTTTGTTTAACTATTTTATTTTCATAAATACCAAATCATACTCTGTTCCCGTAATTGAGTCTTCCGAAAGTAGTTTTGAAGACTAATTGTGTTGCCATCGTTTTTCTTCTGAACCCGGATTTTTGGAGGAGAATAATCCGACCTCATGCAACTTTACAGGAAAAGGGATCATAAAGGTTTTGGAATTTTTAAAATGGTGCCCATTGTCATGATAACTAAAAATCGGTATATCCAATGTTCTCTAAATTTAAAAAAAAATTAACAGAAATGTCGTATTAGAAGCATAAAACGTATTTCAAGGTTAGAATTTGAAAATGGCTACTGTTTTCATGGAAACTGAAAAAGGCTAAAAAATTAAAACTGCTTGAAAATCAATGACAATTTACAGAATTGATGTAAAAATATTATAGAACTGAATTTATGGCTAACCATATAAGCCGTTGTCATGGATATAAAAAAATTGTACCAATACAGAAATTATTGTTGATTAAGGATTCATGATCAAATATATATTTGCTTTTAATCGTTGTCATCAGCATTATAAACCAGAATCAATAGTTTATTTTGCTTTCATGCACACTTATAGCCAAACAACACTTAGTCAATTAAGTGTTAAGATTTGAGATTTTATTTTGGTTTTTGTTTGTGCTCGCCGTCTGGAAAAAATAATGTAGCTATTGGTAAACAACTTCGACCTGTCCGAATGACATTGAATCTAAATATTTATCAAGGATCAGCGAAGCAACTGTTCCTATACTTATTAAGATAAGCGTATTTTAATCAAGTTTGTTCACATTGCCGATATTTTTTATACTAGACTCAGTCTAAAGTATCTCGTTCTTACTCAGATTTTGTTTCAACAGTTAAAGAAATATATGAAAATATCTTTATGATTGTATCACCTCTGTGTGTATTGAAACTTGGTTGAAAAAGAAGTATAGACCATCATATATTTTCAAGACAATTCCTGACACACATACATCAAACTTATCAACAATAAATTGACTAGATGTAATATGAAGATTTCATTAAATGGGAATACTTTTGATTGCACTGTCAAAGATTATCGATACTGTTATTGATAATTGCAGGCTGTTTTACCTTCTGCTTATTAATGTAATCATTTATAAAATCATTATCATACTCTAAGTTATTGAATTTAGATTTATGATTAAATTTGCTTTTCCTTTTGATCTCTATCTGCGTCACTATAAACGATATTCAATACTTGCACATTTAGCTTCTGTTTAGTTAATACATTCTATACATATGAACGTTAGTGAATCAAAGTGTTACGTTTCTTTAGTTTTGTTTGTCAACACCGTCTATGGAAAACACCATCCAAATATTTTATCTCATTTTCAATTTTTTTTCGTGATAAAATAGGATATTTCATTCTTTTTTTTTTTGCTTTGTTATATAACCATATAGTTTTTGATAAACGGTTATTGTTTCATGGTTTGTTGTAAAAAAGTTTCTGTTTTAAAACTAAGCAGAGCACTTTATTAATTTCATTATGTTTAACATGATTTGCCAGTTGCCAAAGTTTTAATTCTGTTTTTGGAAAACAGATGTGGACATAGACCGATAAGTTTGTTTTAGATTGAACACATCCTTTACATTTAATAAGTCTTAATACCTCTATAAAATTATTTCAAGTTAACTCAATGTGGACATAAACATTAAACAAAACCTTGTATTATATAGATTACCATCATAAATATATCGAACAGATTATCTTGTAAAATACAGATGGTATCCATAACAGAATAAAATCATTTTCATGCTCTATATCTGTTATTGAATTCAGATTTTAGATTAAATTTTTTTTCTTTTTGATCAAAGTCTGCATCATTATAAACTATATTAAATACTTGCAAATTTAGCTTATGTACAGTTAACAGATACTATAAATGTAATCAATGTTTAATTAAAATCTTTTGTATGTTAGGATTCGAGGTTTTAGTTCCTACCTTTTGCTTGTGATCGTCGTCTATAGAATAGTTACCTCAACACAATGTATAAACTATGTCTACACATGAAAAACCATCCTATATTCTATTAGATAAGCGTAGAGGATTCTTTTTTACATTCTCGATATTTCTTTTCCAGTCTAATGAATCTAAATATCATAAGTATGTTGTTTTGACATTTATAAATTTAAATAAAGTTTGATTGAATTTCAGGGTGTTACGAGATAATGCATTGTAAAAGTCAGTGGTCGAAATATTTGTTTTTGTTTTCTGTGTCTTCAATAATTTTCTTTTCGATTAATATTTCGATTGATTGTTGTAAAGTTTATGGATTATTCTATTTCTAAAAGTAATAACAATTAACAAATATATGAAATCTAAATTTATCCGTGTTTTGAAGTTTCAACTTTATGGAATAGGATTTCGATATGAACCATAAACTTTACTTTTAAATTAGATTTTAACGCATATTTTACATATAATTCATGCTGTTCCCTCTAAAACTTCTTAACAACAGCTCAGTAGGGTATTAAAATAAATTGAAGTATTACACAGAATACTCATAGAGATTATACTGTAAAATATAGTTTGATACATTTGAGTTTTGAATGCCATAAATATGACACGATTAGAATTTAAATCAGAGTTTCATACAGTACCGACCAGTCACAACATAACATCCAAGTTAACTAATAAAGCAGAGATTATGACTGCTATACGTTAACTTAGAAGCAGAGATATGACTGGTTAAAACTGTCCTGGCGACAGGTTTAGAAAGCAGAGATTGTCCTGGAAAATGTCCTGATGACAATGTCCAGGACAGTTCTTGTTCTTGTTCTTATTCATGACTACGACCGCGCATGCTCATTTGAAACTAATTTCTGTTCTAAATATTGTCCTAGAATTGGTCCTGCTGACCATTTTTTGTCACGAGGACCGCGCATGCTTAGTACAGTTCTATAAACTGTTCTGAATTATGTTCTGAACTTAACTTCACGACTGCTTTTGTCTCCAGGACCGCGCATGCTCTTTTGCAAAACATGTGATGATTTTACACGTGTGCGATTTATCGATATTCTCGGTTTCGGACATCCGTGCATTTCAGATAAGGATGTTATCGTTGCCTTTAGATACGGTGAAAACATACCGTTATATAGCAAAGTAATTGAAAGAAAGTACTACCATTTACCATGGATATTATACTTTATTTTAGTCTTTATGCGATTTTAATGAAATTTGTAGTCAAGTTTATTTGATAACATTGTCATATGGATGAAATAATTTTAACAGAAATTAATTTATATGTAAATTTATATATATTTTCAAAAGGACAGATCTGTCCGTCAGTGTTCATAATTGTCACGAACTTGATAATACTTTTACTTGGTTTCTTGCGTAAACGGTACGAAAAATTTTAAAAGTAAAATAATCATTCTTTGAGATTTTAAATGATTAAAACTGAATTACAAAAAGCAATATTTCGTGAATTTAAATGTGTAATTTCCTACCTTAGATCACTCGGTTCATCACTAAATACTTTAAAAATCAAAAATTAAAATAAAAATCCATTTTAACACATCTTTCCAAATTCCAACTTGATGACAACTAACATTTAATATGGGACATCGTGAAAATTTCATACCTGTCAATCAATTTTGTATATTGTAAGGTAGATCTACCTCTTGATTGCCGGCGATGGAATGTCTAATAAACAGGATGTACTGGTACTTTTGTTTATTGATAATATTTTAATTACCGGTATGTGAGAATCGGATGTAAATTCTACTTTTAATAAATTGAGATCAAATAAATATCATGGAAAAATAAAATAATATTTTATTCCTAATTATTTAGTTGTTGCATGGATCTCGGGATGTTTTTACCGATATTTTTATGTAATTTAAAATATACCTGAATAGAGATGATTTCTTAGTTATTATAATTTTTTATAATTTTTAATTATTTTTAAATTTTAAGTTTTAAAATTGTATTATGACGATATCATGGGAAATATTGAAAATTGGAGTTATAGCAGGTTACGTTAGAATGGAAGATACAGAGAATGAGAATGAGAGGTACCACTAAATTACAATTTCGCGCATAATTTTGATGTTCTGTTCTTAGAGAATAATATATACAAAATATAACATACATTTACATGAGTGAGCAAAAAGAAGTACTATATAACATGTACAATTTAACCTGGAGGGGAGACCCTCTCATATATAATACTGTTTATTTTACATAAATTATTTAAAATAGACAATTTCATGGTTAAAAAAAAGATTTCGAAATTTCAGAGTATTCGGATGATATCTATAATAAATAGGTATATAATTTTCTAGCATCTGGCAACATTTCACAATTTATAATAAGATGATACACATCAACAAGTTCGTTATTACACAAGTAACAAATTTTCTGGAGAGAAAGTACCCTTACGACTTGGTATATAGAAAACCATAATGTAGATCCACGACAGGTTTGTCTATGTTTAGATTGTCAAAATCTTCGGGTACCTGAAAAGACCAACCTATTTAATTGCGTGACGTTCATTTATATCAGGACGTCACCAGCAATAGGTAGCAATAGTAGCAGAAATGTTGACCTTTGCCGTGCGCCCAGGACGATGTGCAGCCAGAGTTCTTTAGCGTACCACGCCTATAACGTGGCACAGGGCATCGGGTTTTAAGGGCTCATCCAACGGCCCGTTGACTTCCATTTCTAATTGCCCAGTGCTTGGTGAAAAAAAAAATCACTACGATTTCAAATATTGGCCAAACCCGGCCGGGGCTCGACCTTACAGGGTGAGCAATCTGCCAACTGAGCTACCGTAGTGGTTGCCCCATACCGAGTTACCGTACATATGAACCAGTTAATCCTGAATCATACTTCCACTTGGTACCACTCACCTGGGCGAGTGACTGACTTACCACCTGTTTCCACCGGCAACCACAGTGTTTCGGCTGATGACTGGTGAAAAATCAATTCAACGGTGATGAATATTGCATAATGTATGAAAAATATTTATTTCAAAAAATGGAATAATATCACACGTTTCATCATGCATCCATTTCTCTTGAATCATATCTTCCAAGCACAAAACCTCGGCCATACTAAAATTATTTTGCTAAGTGCAAAAAGGTCGAATTGATCTGTCAACCCTTCGGTAATAATAGATAGAACCTCTGATATATTGCGGGGGAGTACCATTGAGATGGATATAGGGGAATTTAGATAATTATCAAAGGGTGCTCATATAGTTACTTCTTTATACTAGTCTTTGAAGTATGCTCGATGCTATGCACAATGGTCATCCACCCCAATATATCAAAGGCCCCATCTATTATTACCGTAGGGGTGAAGACCAATTTGACCTTTTTGCACTCAAGATACTTTTGTATCAGTCATAGACACACGTATACGGGTCTCGAGTATCTTGTCCAGTTTTATTATTTCGTTCGGTTTGAGGAATGGGCGTTACTTTATTAAAGATTTTGAAAAACAATAGAAAGTTGAGACATTTGAATACCCCGAATACATAGGCTATTAACGAAATTGCTAGGAAATGTGCATCTAAAATAGAAGACAACAGTTTTTAGCTGACAAACTTGTACTTGGAAACAACCAAGGCAATCAAGAACACGAAACAAAAGAAAGAACAAGTAAACAAGACACAACAATAATAAATAATGGGGCCACTCATTATAAATCCCCCCGACTTTGGGTTGACACAGGACTGTTTGACATATTGGTTCCCCTGGTGTGGTTACAGTACTGCTGGAAGGCCCACAAACCATCACTTATTTCACAACCAGTGGCCAATAAATAGGAACACACAGTCTATCAACATTCGGGGCTTATTCAAATATCTCAATGTTCTACTCTTTTTGATGAAGCAACTTCTGGTATATAAAAATTGTATTACAATAATATTTGAGCCAGTGTGGGACCTAATAATGGCTTTTTTAGATTGACATAACTTACACCATCCCTATATGGATGAACCCAATGTTCAACAAAGTTAAACATTTGCAATTTATGGAAATTGATAAGATATTCCGGTAACCTAAAATATCCAATTTAATATCCAGTGATGTATTCCAGGCCCGAAGGAAATGGGGTGGGGGGGCAAGGGGGCAGCCCCCACTTTTTTGACCGATTTTTTATAAAGTCTGTATGATAGTCCTGAGAACATAATGTTGGGTAATAAAGATATCCATGAGCGCGGTGCCTTCGGCGTCATGGTAACGATACAGTAAGTTTGTCTAAACCAATCTAAAAACGTAAAACACGCAATAATTTGGCCTAATTTTTTATCTTTCACACATCACTCACTATGTCACACTGTGCAAAATATTGTCAAAATAACTAATTTCAATGGTGCAAATTAACAAACACTTGTTAAATATAGTTTGTAACTTAATGAATGTACATGTAGCTGAATTACTAAATGGTATATTTTTATTCTCAGAATTCAGGAAATTGCGTATTCTGACTTCAATTTATGCCCCGGACCCCTAGCATGTGTGCGCTCCAGCACACAAAATAATTTCAAAATCTGTTGCAATTTAAAAATACACATGTCGATAAATTCTAAAAATAGTTTTGGTTTCATTAAGCGTGTCTTTCTTGAGTGAATATGTTATCAACAATTTCTGAAGTACTGAATGACATTTTTTTAATTCTCAGGATTCAGGAAATTGCATATTTTGACTTTAATTTATACAATTGTCCAGGGGAGCATGCCCCCGGAACCCCCCCCCCCTAGCGTGTGTGCGCAGGTGGCGCACATTCAATTCACCCTTTGATTTGCCTCCCCCTTTCAAATTGGCTGCTACGGGCTTGAATCTGACGATCCTGAGCTATGGCCAGTAGTATCAGTCTCAGCAAATCAAACTTATCGCAATTGCTTCACAATTATAAAAGATTGAAACGGAATGGTTATCTAATATTTAAACATAACTTCATGTATCCACACGACAGGGGTGTGTGATGATAAGTACTCAAAATCGTACTAATCCCGACCGAGACTTTTTGAAACATGTACATAGCAAAAACAACACATAATCGATGAACATCTGGGATTATTCTAGACGAATTTCTCTCAACTGTTTAATGTACCCGTACACGGTTTGATAAAAACGTTATTTTAGCAACTTCATTCAAGTAAACAAGTAGACTGGAAACTCCTCTCAAAAGGAAAAAGAGTAGAATAATAATAATAATAATAATAATAATAATAAAAATAATAATAATAATAATAAACAAGATAATTAAAGTGTCTTTAATGAATAACGTGTATTTTTGATTGATTAAGTATCGATAAGAAATCTTTAAATAAACAAAACCTTATTTCATGTCGATAATAAAAAATGTAAAAAATGAATGATGAGCTTCAGAACTAATTTGAACTTTTTAATGCCAAACACCTGTTCAGTGATTGTAAGATTAAAAACATTTTTCGTTATAATCTGTGTAAATCCTCTCTCTCTCTCTCATACACAGAAGTCCATTGCGATATCATGTCTCTCTGCAAAATTAATAGAATTTTATTTTTTGTCGATTTTCTCCAAACGAACGCCATACTATTTGGAATTCACACTTTAAAAATAATTTTGTCATTGATATATCCATTAAACGAAAATCAATATAAATTTATTTTACCTCAGCTGTAATGATAATAAATATTAAATAAATAAATAAATAAATAAATAAATAAATAAATAAATAAATAAATATATAAATAAATAAATAAATAAAATAAAATAAATAAATAAATAAATAAATAAATAAATAAATAAATTACAAAACATTAACATGTTGAATAAGGATCACGCAGTACGATAAACTATTTCTGTCGTGTCGAACGTTAACCACGCATGCGCTAAAGCAGAGATTTTTCCGGGACAGAATTTAGAAAAGTAGCAGAGATTTTCTTAGGTCAGGACAGGATTTAGAAAAAAGCAAAGATTTTCCTAGAAGAGAACAGGAATTAGAAAAAAACAGAGATTTAGATAGAGCGGAATTCAAAAAAAATAGCAGAGATTTTCCCACGACAAAACTTAGGAAATTCTTGTCCCGAAAAGTAGAGATTTTTTAAGAACAGAAATTTGACTGGTTTAGGCCAAAAGCAGATATTTGAACGTGACATCTCTGGTCATAAGAACAGAGAATATGACTGGTGAGGCAGAGATTAGAAAACTGATTTCTTCATAGAAAGCAGTCGTAGAACATGTTTAAGTTAACGTATAGCTGTTCAAATCTCTAATCAATTATCCTGGAACAGAGATCCTGACCAGAGATTCTGACTGCTTCAAGTTAACTTAATGTTATGTTGTGACTGGTCGGTACTGTAAGAAAAGTAAAATTTTTGTATGACAGGATAATCAGTCTAGGCTGCTCTTGTCTAGCTTGATACAAACACAACGTGTAAAAATACAATCAAAAATGGAAGGGACATGAACCTATCAGATTTCAAATATATTCAAATACAGAAATAATATACTTAAAAATATTTTGATAAAATAACGCTATTTGCGTTCACCTAAAATTCGATAGCAGTAGTAAATTATCATGTTCCTTGATTTTTATATTTGATATGTTACACGTTCTTTTGATCACGATCTGAAGTATCAATATATTTGTCAATGATTGTACGGTATAGTCTTTTGTTATTAAAGCATTTTTTCTGTCCCAGGTATTGAATTCGATTATTAACTTTTGATCATAACCTACAACATTAAATATTTATAATTATTGACATAGTAATGTAATGTTTTTGTTTATTGTATTTCGTTCAAGTTTAGAGAGTCCTGGTTAAATTATCTTTTCTCAGCAGTTAAGCTTTGAATATTATTAGGTACAGTGAAAAAAAAAACAACATATTTTGATAAATTTATGTCTCGAAACGAACGCCGATTTATTTCAAATTTTGTATCACTAATTACGGAGACATTTAAAAAAAACCTTGTGCATCCCTGAATGGAATCTAGTATTTCTCAATGATGACTTGTGACGTCACAAGTATGACAGCCAATGTTTTCAGACATGCACATAAACACCACGCTATCCGTAACTTAAATAAATCAGTTGAACCACATCAAAGGATCTCCGCTGATGACAGTAGTTTTAGCTCAGAGAAGACGAATAAATCGGAAGTGATCTGTCTATGCTTTATGATCAGATTCGGTGGCTAGACAAGCCTGTTAACAGCTACCTGTGTTCCAACATGTGACGAATCCCCTTCCTCTGATCTTGATGTTCATTTCATGATATAATTCAATTACGGCAAACCTCATAATACTTAAATCCTTTTCCAACAAAACAATCGTTGAGATATATCTTGTATAACTACATGTTGGTCGGTCACTTCCCAGACCAGGGCGGAACTAGCCTCAAAATGCAACGGGGAAAGAAAAAATACATTGGCAAAACCTAGGTCTTAGACTCTAACTCGATACCTTCCCAACAATACTAGCGGGATGTTCTACTTCTTGATTACCATGTTCCTTCGGTCATACTTGCCATTAAGGGTGAAGGTAGGGTAAAAAATATTTATTCTGGTAAAAAAGGGTCAATATCATAACAACTAGAAAAGTAGAAAGTGCAAATGTTGCTTGAATGTTGTGTAAACGAAAATTACGTCACATCAGCATTTTTGTCCATACACAAGTTCATGTTGTTTCTGAAATTGATGCAAATGTACCAGCAATATGGAAAGGGTCAGATGTTATATTCATGTACTGAAGCCAAAACTCTTCTGTATACCCTATCCTGTGGCTTAGCTTCGCTATCACTGGAAGTCTATGAGAGTCATTAAATAGTATAGGTGTAACTGTAAGACTTAAAACAAAGTTGACTGCGGATTTGCCCGTTTCATTTTGAGGCTCGTCCAATCCTGGTTCGGAATGTGATTGACCAACATGTTGTTATCAAAGATATGTCTTGATGATTGTTTTGTTGGATTTAAGTATTATAAGGTCTTTCCTAATAATAATTCCATCATGAATTCAAAATCTACAACAGGTGGAGGGGGTCAGGCCCCGGTTTCACAACCATTCCTTAGCTAAGTGTTTCCTTAACTAAAATTTTGCAAATTTTTGTAATCTCTTTTTGAAACTACTGGTGAATATTTTTGTCAAAACTAAATGCAAATATTTTAATCTAGAAGTGATCGTAAAAATGACACCTTAAATTCCTCAATATCTTGAAAATTAACAAAATTATAAAGATTTGAAAATTTGCAAGATTTAAGTTAAGGAAAATCTTAGCTAAGGAATAATAGTGAAACCGGGGCCAGGTACATGTAGTTGCGGCAGGCGACATACTTGTTTATTTGTAATCAAGTGGGCGTTTATTCGTTTATGCGCATGTCTGCAAACATGGGGTGTCACACTTGTGGCGTCTCAACTCATCATAGAGAAATTTAAAATTCCATTCAGGTGTGCAAAATGGATTATTTAAAAATTTCTCAGTAATTAGTGATTCCAGATTTGAAAGAAATAGGCGTTCGTTTCAGGTAAAGGAATTTATTAAAATATGTTAAAATTACTATACTATCACTATACTTACACTTTAATATTCAAAGCTGAACTGCTGAGAAAAGATAATTTACCTAGCGATTCTATTCATTCCAATACATATTGAACGACAAACAATCAAAAACAGACATACAAGTTTATGTCAATAATTAAAAATTTTAAATCTTGCAGGTTGTGATCAAAAAGGGAATAATCAAAATGCAATACCTGCTACGGAATGATTAAGTTACAAAAGACTTTACCGTGCAATTATTGACAAAGATATTAATACTACAGAGTGTGATCAAAAGAACATGTTACAAACTAAATGTAAAAATCAAGGAAAAATTATGATTTGCTACTGCTCTGCAATATTTGGTAAAAAATATGTGTCTAGCTAGAGACAAAATGGCGCTATTTTAACAAAATATTCCTCAACATCATGTTTCTGTATTTGGAGATATTTGACATCTGGTGGTTTCATGTCCCTTCTATTTTTGATTGTAATTTTACACGAGCCAGACAAGAGCTGCCTAGCCTTTCTGAATTAATACAAAATATTTATAAATATGATGTATTTATGTATTTAGCTCTCTTTGTGACCAAAAAGTAATTATAGGAGTAAAATTGCCGTTATGTCACTCATCTTATGCCAATGACTATTCATGTCATTGGCTTGATTTTTTAGCCATTGTAAAAATTATTTTAGGATTAAAAAACCAAAGTAATATATTTAAATAAGTTAAAGGTAAATATAATTATTGATCTGTCTGGAAATATTTTTGTAGTGCAATAACTTCAAGTTCCGTGCAATGCAAAGTAATCATACTGCAGTGTCGTCCGCTATTGGGTTTGCTTTGCAAGACGATTAAGGTTTTAGCACTTGAAAACAAAATTTCTAGACAGTTTAATGGTTAAATAATTATATAAGAAAATAAGATAAATCTAGATCTGAAAACAATTAATTGGCAGACTATTGAAGGGGAATTTTGAACAGAACCTTCAGATGAGACATGATGTATCAATAAATTTTAAGCAAGAAGCGTTTACGTTATAAGTACCTGTATTTTACTTACCGGACAGATTGTTATAAAGTTTTCATTCTTAGTTTTAATAAAACAAATAAAAACCTTAATGTAAGACAACATCCTTCTGATGTGTATAGACTGATAACTTAATACATTGCGCTGTTTGGGTAGATCATTCTTAAAAGATATATAGATTAAATATACATACCAGGTTTTATATAGTTTTGTAGAACCGCTTGTTGAAAAATCGGATGATAATATCACTTCAAGAACGCTCGCTAGTGTGTACTATGTCCAACAAATCGTCTACTGTGTTCTGTATTCGTTATGTGGTATAATATTATATATATAAGTTAATGTCGATCTTTTTAAAATTTATATCTTGTTTTGTGTTTATAAAATCATTCGCTACGCAATACATCTGTTGATTTTTCGTCTTTTTTATCTTCTTTTGCTTACGACCTAGATCATTACGTTTATCGACTTTACTTATTTAATCAATTATCTTTTCGTTGTGTATTTTTGATTTTCGTTTAATTTGCTCTCCTGGTCGCTGTTTTAAACATATTTATTTTTGTCCAAAATACATTTTGTACTTTGTAATTACCTATTTTCGTTCGTTGAAATTATTTGAAACAAAGTTGTCCAGCTGTTTATATGTGTTATGTCCTGGTTTACATGTTTTAAACCGCATACCGAACATGACAGCTATATCGATTTTAAGTTTCTTAATTGCATCATTTTCCAAGCTTTTGAAAAAAAACAAAATACTGTATAAGTATGTATATGTAACAGAAATGTATAAGGTGTGATCTATGTAAGGTATTATATAAAAGATGCGGGTTTTAAAAATTATAAGTTGTTGTACACTAAAGTACGTTGCAAGCCAAAGATTTTATGGTCGTCAATACAATATTGCTGATGGCATGTATATCAATTACATATTATACCAGTTTTAATTTTACAGCACTAGACGGCCGTTTCGGAATACAATTCCTCATCAGTAGTGCTTTGACCAAAGTTATGAAACCAAAATTATTTTGAAGATGTTGAAAAGCTACCCAAAGGACCAAAATATATTTTACCAAATTAAGCTAGGGAAATACTTTGCACGAGGGAGTATACCTTAGTTTTTGAGAAATTTCAAATTTTTACTTGCAGGAAATTTAGACAATTATAGTATATTTCTGACAATAATACGAAATTATTGCCTACTGAGTTGGTGATATCCTCGGGGCACCAGCCACCAGCAGAGATATCGGCTCAGGGGTTTAAATTACATATTATACCAGTTTTAATTTTACAGCACTAGACGGCCGTTTCGGAATACAATTCCTCATCAGTAGTGCTTTGACCAAAGTTATGAAACCAAAATTATTTTGAAGATGTTGAAAAGCTACCCAAAGGACCAAAATATATTTTACCAAATTAAGCTAGGGAAATACTTTGCACGAGGGAGTATACCTTAGTTTTTGAGAAATTTCAAATTTTTACTTGCAGGAAATTTAGACAATTATAGTATATTTCTGACAATAATACGAAATTATTGCCTACTGAGTTGGTGATATCCTCGGGGCACCAGCCACCAGCAGAGATATCGGCTCAGGGGTTTAAATTACATATTATACCAGTTTTAATTTTACAGCACTAGACGGCCGTTTCGGAATACAATTCCTCATCAGTAGTGCTTTGACCAAAGTTATGAAACCAAAATTATTTTGAAGATGTTGAAAAGCTACCCAAAGGACCAAATATATTTTACCAAATTAAGCTAGGGAAATACTTTGCACGAGGGAGTATACCTTAGTTTTTGAGAAATTTCAAATTTTTACTTGCAGGAAATTTAGACAATTATAGTATATTTCTGACAATAATACGAAATTATTGCCTACTGAGTTGGTGATATCCTCGGGGCACCAGCCACCAGCAGAGATATCGGCTCAGGGGTTTAAATTACATATTATACCAGTTTTAATTTTACAGCACTAGACGGCCGTTTCGGAATACAATTCCTCATCAGTAGTGCTTTGACCAAAGTTATGAAACCAAAATTATTTTGAAGATGTTGAAAAGCTACCCAAAGGTCCAAAATATATTTTACCAAATTAAGCTAGGGAAATACTTTGCACGAGGGAGTATACCTTAGTTTTTGAGAAATTTCAAATTTTTACTTGCAGGAAATTTAGACAATTATAGTATATTTCTGACAATAATACGAAATTATTGCCTACTGAGTTGGTGATATCCTCGGGGCACCAGCCACCAGCAGAGATATCGGCTCAGGGGTTTAAATTACATATTATACCAGTTTTAATTTTACAGCACTAGACGGCCGTTTCGGAATACAATTCCTCATCAGTAGTGCTTTGACCAAAGTTATGAAACCAAAATTATTTTGAAGATGTTGAAAAGCTACCCAAAGGACCAAAATATATTTTACCAAATTAAGCTAGGGAAATACTTTGCACGAGGGAGTATACCTTAGTTTTTGAGAAATTTCAAATTTTTACTTGCAGGAAATTTAGACAATTATAGTAATACGAAATTATTGCCTACTGAGTTGGTGATATCCTCGGGGCACCAGCCACCAGCAGAGATATCGGCTCAGGGGTTTAAATTACATATTATACCAGTTTTAATTTTACAGCACTAGACGGCCGTTTCGGAATACAATTCCTCATCAGTAGTGCTTTGACCAAAGTTATGAAACCAAAATTATTTTGAAGATGTTGAAAAGCTACCCAAAGGACCAAAATATATTTTACCAAATTAAGCTAGGGAAATACTTTGCACGAGGGAGTATACCTTAGTTTTTGAGAAATTTCAAATTTTTACTTGCAGGAAATTTAGACAATTATAGTATATTTCTGACAATAATACGAAATTATTGCCTACTGAGTTGGTGATATCCTCGGGGCACCAGCCACCAGCAGAGATATCGGCTCAGGGGTTTAAATTACATATTATACCAGTTTTAATTTTACAGCACTAGACGGCCGTTTCGGAATACAATTCCTCATCAGTAGTGCTTTGACCAAAGTTATGAAACCAAAATTATTTTGAAGATGTTGAAAAGCTACCCAAAGGACCAAAATATATTTTACCAAATTAAGCTAGGGAAATACTTTGCACGAGGGAGTATACCTTAGTTTTTGAGAAATTTCAAATTTTTACTTGCAGGAAATTTAGATAATTATAGTATATTTCTGACAATAATACGAAATTATTGCCTACTGAGTTGGTGATATCCTCGGGGCACCAGCCACCAGCAGAGATATCGGCTCAGGGGTTTAAATTACATATTATACCAGTTTTAATTTTACAGCACTAGACGGCCGTTTCGGAATACAATTCCTCATCAGTAGTGCTTTGACCAAAGTTATGAAACCAAAATTATTTTGAAGATGTTGAAAAGCTACCCAAAGGACCAAAATATATTTTACCAAATTAAGCTAGGGAAATACTTTGCACGAGGGAGTATACCTTAGTTTTTGAGAAATTTCAAATTTTTACTTGCAGGAAATTTAGACAATTATAGTATATTTCTGACAATAATACGAAATTATTGCCTACTGAGTTGGTGATATCCTCGGGGCACCAGCCACCAGCAGAGATATCGGCTCAGGGGTTTAAATTACATATTATACCAGTTTTAATTTTACAGCACTAGACGGCCGTTTCGGAATACAATTCCTCATCAGTAGTGCTTTGACCAAAGTTATGAAACCAAATTATTTTGAAGATGTTGAAAAGCTACCTAAAGGACCAAAATATTTTACCAAATTAAGCTAGGGAAATACTTTGCACGAGGGAGTATACCTTAGTTTTTGAGAAATTTCAAATTTTTACTTGCAGGAAATTTAGACAATTATAGTAATACGAAATTATTGCCTACTGAGTTGGTGATATCCTCGGGGCACCAGCCACCAGCAGAGATATCGGCTCAGGGGTTTAAATTACATATTATACCAGTTTTAATTTTACAGCACTAGACGGCCGTTTCGGAATACAATTCCTCATCAGTAGTGCTTTGACCAAAGTTATGAAACCAAAATTATTTTGAAGATGTTGAAAAGCTACCCAAAGGACCAAAATATATTTTACCAAATTAAGCTAGGGAAATACTTTGCACGAGGGAGTATACCTTAGTTTTTGAGAAATTTCAAATTTTTACTTGCAGGAAATTTAGACAATTATAGTATATTTCTGACAATAATACGAAATTATTGCCTACTGAGTTGGTGATATCCTCGGGGCACCAGCCACCAGCAGAGATATCGGCTCAGGGGTTTAAATTACATATTATACCAGTTTTAATTTTACAGCACTAGACGGCCGTTTCGGAATACAATTCCTCATCAGTAGTGCTTTGACCAAAGTTATGAAACCAAAATTATTTTGAAGATGTTGAAAAGCTACCCAAAGGACCAAAATATATTTTACCAAATTAAGCTAGGGAAATACTTTGCACGAGGGAGTATACCTTAGTTTTTGAGAAATTTCAAATTTTTACTTGCAGGAAATTTAGACAATTATAGTATATTTCTGACAATAATACGAAATTATTGCCTACTGAGTTGGTGATATCCTCGGGGCACCAGCCACCAGCAGAGATATCGGCTCAGGGGTTTAAATTACATATTATACCAGTTTTAATTTTACAGCACTAGACGGCCGTTTCGGAATACAATTCCTCATCAGTAGTGCTTTGACCAAAGTTATGAAACCAAATTTTTACTTGCAGGAAATTTAGACAATTATAGTATATTTATATAATAGAATTGTTAAATTTGATAAAATCAGTATAATCTGAAATAAACAAAAAAGTCAATGAAGTTTAACTAGTCGAAGCTACAATCATGCGCTGATGCTATATATGAAAATTAAAGACTTTTTTCAGTACAATGTCTCTGTATCTTAATTCATATTGGATATATTTAATTTATATAATTTCAGGTCCCTTTTAATCTGGTGGCGTTTCAAGCTAGATAAACAAGATGTGCTAAACATTCTGTAACAAACGGACAGACACTCCTGGTGAAAGTTTACGTGTTAAACTAAATTACGAATTTTCAATGTTTTTATTTTATAATTCTGATTTGAACATGAACTGGTATGTTTGTTTTTAATTAAGTAAAAAGTTTGCAACGCGTCATAACGACAGACAATAGCTGAGAAGAATTGGCCACCTTTAGCTCTATCATCATGTATGAGATTCATGGCGCGCATCAATCTTCTGGCAATATATTAGTTGTTAGATTTCAGTTTTTGATGAAAGAAAGGTATCAGTCCGGATTGAATGGTACGTTAAAGGGTAAATCTGTCAAGATGATAACAAGCCATAAAACGTATTTGTTGCATTTTCTTGTTGTTTTTTTTTTTTGTTTAAAGTTTCAAATACTGTTTTATACTGTTAAGATGTATTATCACAGTATTGGTAAGGAATGATGTACTTATGATAACAAGCCATAAAACGTATTTGTTGCATTTTCTCGTTTTTTTTTTTTTTTTTTTTTTTTTTTTTTTTTTTTTGTTTAAAGTTTCAAATATTGTTTTATACTGTTAAGATGTATTATCCCAGTATTGGTAAGGAATGTGATGTACTTGCGCTGGATATATTTGAAGTCTTATAATTTAATGTTTTACTTAATTTTGATATCACACGTGGCGGGTGCAGCTAACTAAACAGTAGGTGCTTACTCTTCGGAAGCGCTTCCCCTCATTTTCCAGTGGAAGTTCACTTGTCAGTTTGAGAGTTTTTACTTTGCTTGTGGATTGTGATTCGGGGATATATTGGCAAGTTTGTTTTTGATCATTACATTAATAAACAGTGCTTGGTGTCTTGCAAAAAAACGAAAAATATCAATATTTTAATTCCCTATTTTTCAGACGTCGACGATTTCAATAGCTTAATATAATATAATAATATGAATGACAAATTATGTTTTAGATGGCAATAAATACATAATTTATTAATATATTAAGTACATTTTAAATTGTGCGTAAAGCACATAACCATTCCACATTTTAATCACTATCAAATAATCACAAATCATTGAAACGTTCAAAGGAAGTGAACACATTAACTATCAAGACATTAGATTTCCTATATAAATAAAAGCTCGACTGCCATGTCATAATCGAAATTGATTATAAAAAGTGACATTAAACTTTGAGAAGCAAATATATCGAAGACACAGAGAAATTATTCCTTTGTTTCTTATCTACAGGGGTTACATCTCTTGTAATTTAAAATACTATAAGCTGTTTTTATTTGTATTTGCCATTCTTTCTGTTATGCCGAGGCGGTTAATACATGACATGAATGGGGAAGTAAAACAAATCTTTTTACTCCTGTTTTATTAAAACTGTGACATAAGTAAAGCCTGTTCCTGTTTTCAGTATTAATCTACAATGGGGCATCAACATTACTCTAATGTCGCCTTTAGTGTATGTTTAATGAAAGAATTAAACCCTTGATGTAATTTTGAAGAATATATTCTAAATACATTAAAAGAGAATACTGTAAATCAGGAACTTAATGCGTCATGAAATTAATGCGAATTGCCGATTTTTCTGTAAAATGCGTATTTAAATTAATGCGATTTTTTAAAATTCCAAAAATTACTTTCGCCATTTTTTTTATCTTGAAAAAATAACAAAAATTGTTGAATTATTGCCTTATGACTTGTTTATTATTCCATAAACATGTAATAATCATACCCTTCAGCACCTCATAGAAATTCGTTTGGTGCATAAAAAGAATGTCCCGTTTCACTGTAAATCATTGTGTTTTAAACATGGCAATGTGAAAGTTTGTGACGAACAAAAGTCTTACTTTTATCGCTAAATTTTCGACAATTTATGAAGAGATTAATAATACCTCATACCAGAACTAGAGAATTACCGTCATGAGTTCTAAAAAATGACCCACGATTACAACTTCCGATTCAAGGGAGGTAAATCATTTTACATTAAACTTTTGGAAATCGGAAAATTAATGCGACAAGAAATTAATGCGATGAAAAAGGCCTCGCATGTCTATGTGTATGTTTATGACCGTTGTGTGTGCATTAGTGATCCCAGGGCCATGTATTGAATATTTGTGATTTTAAATATATAAGAATAAAGGGAGTCACCCTTCCCATATTCTTTAAAATAAATAGTTTTGATAATTCTTTTATAATATCCGGCATATCTCTTTAAATTAATTCATAGTTAATCATAAGGGTCGTAAGAGTTATTTTAACCCATGTATTATGTAGATTGTAATCATAGAAATACCCATACAGATTATCTTGAAAAAGCCATTTTATATCATACTACTACATAATTTAATTAATTTCGTCCTCTGTGTTTGTTATTGAATTTGGATGTTTGAAGATTAAATCTATATCTCCTCTTGATTGTTACCTGTATCATTATAAACAATAGTCAATGTAAATTTAATTTATGTTACGGTAATATAAGTTATATAGGGTTTTGTCAGGTTACATGACCCCATGTATCCTGATAAGGTATATGGGGCCGTGTAACCTGCCAAAACCATGTATAACATTTTTGTCACCTTTCAAAGCAGTAATGGTTTGTTCTGTTTAACTTCGATGTCGTATTCTGTGTGACTTACGTACGTTGCTGCAATGTTTGTTTACGGTAATTATACGTCCGCGATTTACGAGTTATTCCCTTTTATAGCTAGACGTGCGTTTTTGTATCCTGAAAACTTTCCGAACTCATTTCTATGTATCCCGGCAAGTAAGCTAATCGCTATGCGAGAAATACCTTTGAGGGTTGACAATATAAGATATACAGTGTTTTAGAAGGTTCCAGAACCCCATGTACCCTGAGCCACAGCTTTTGTCTAGGTAGATACACTTGCCTTGCGTATATTTAAAAGTTAGATAGAAGGGACATGAAACTTGAGATTTTAAATATATCTAAATATTTTGATTGTGATTAGACACATTGCGGGTGTAGCTAGCTACACAGGAGGTGCTTACTTCCTTGATTTTAGTGCAAGTGTCTAACTATCCAACCTTAGTTGGCAGTTCCAAAATTTTAAGTTTGTCTCTGGATTGTGATTCGAACATCGATTAGTATGTTTGTTTTTGATAAGATAGCATAAGTGTATCATACATACTTCTTTATTTTATATTAAATGTGTAACATGTACTATCGATAACTATATCTAATATTAATATTTTTGTCATTTTTCACACGGTTTGGTTTTGTGTTAAAGTATTTTGTCCTAGTTATTGAATTAAATTCTTTAAGTGCATTTCATTTTGATCACAACTTGCATAATCTAAAATCTATAGCTACTGTAATAGGCATAACATTGTATGTTTGTTTTTTTCTGTATTTTGTTCAATAAATTTTACCAGAAACCATTTACAGTTTGATTCAATGTGTCCGGAGTATGTTGAAAGTGAACCCATACATTTCAAGCTCTGTGCACATTCAGCAAATTAAAAAGGAAAACAGCCAGGAGTAAGCCAACTCTTATTGTAGCAAAACTACACTGTATGGGAAAAGTGAAGATCTTAACTTTCAAATAGTAACAGGTCTCTGATATCATAATGTTCATACACTCGGGATTTCTTCGGATATCTTATATTTCAATATTGTTAACATAATATCTCTGTATCAAACACTATCTTGGCTATGTTTGGCACAGTGTTCTATTGTCCCTTTTTTAAGCATTGTTGACGTAGCTAGCAAAACAAGAGGTACTTAACTTTGCGGTTCAACTAGCCTGACTTGTTCTATAAACGTCCTAATTCACTAATTTTTCAAAAGATTACATTGCTTTGGAATTGTGATTTGGACATGTACCGATATATTTGTGGTTAATTGAACCATTAAATCTTTATTTTTATTAAATCCTATATTTATAATTCAGTTCGCTCTTTCTTGGTAATTTCCTTAACATACCATGTTTGCCTTTTCACGCCACATCAGTGTTAAGGGTTCATTTCTAAACGCGTGTGCTTTAAGAAAGACATTCACGACCTCTGTTCAAATCTTTTGTCATGCAAGAACCAGACCACACATACAACAGCTAAAGCATATACGATCATTTCATTAACCATTATAGTTTTCAAGAAAAAATTACATAGTGATCGAGGAAGGAATTTTGAAAGTAGAATCATCAAGAAACTTTGTAAATTAGCTAACATCAAGAAAACCAGAATTACCCCATATCATCCCATGGGTAATGTATCTGCAAAAAGATTTAACCAAATTTTGTTAAAAATGCTAGGAATTTTAGAAGAGGAACAAAAGTTAGATTGGAAAACTTATTTACCATCCCTAGTCCAGGCATACAATTGCACCAAAAACGACGCTACCGGATTTACGACACATTATCTCATGTTCGGTAAGCATCCAAAACTATCTGTTGACATATCTTAGGCCTTGATCAGAATAAACAGAAAAGTAAAACAACATCTACTCATATAAAACAACTAAAAGAAAGAATGGGGAAGGCAAATAAGTTAGCAGCAACTGAGGCAGAAAAAATGCAACAAAATATAGATATATGATAAAAAGGTAAAGGAGACAATATTAGAAGTAGGAGATAGAGTGTTAATCAGAAATGTGTTAACTCAGAGATTGAAATTGGCAGATAGATGGGGAAAAGATCAGTATGTTGTTGTGGAAATACCAGATAATAATGTACCAGAAAACAAGGTAAAATTGGCGTCGGGATCTGGATCCACCCGAACTTTGCATAGAAATATGCTTTTACCGTTCAACTCTATCCATGGGTCTACAGAAACAGAAGATAGATCTAAAGCAACTAAAACCAAAAAGTCTACAACCGATTTGGAAGATCAGACAATGGATATTTCAGCTTCGTCGACCGATAGTGATAGTAGTGATGGCGAGACAGTTTCAAGATATGTGATAACGCAGAGGAGACGGAGTAATCGTTCTAATAGAAGAATGACTGAAAGTTCATAGCAAAGTGGAAACTCTTCAGTTACTCCCTCTGACTTGGATACTAGATCAACAACACCGATATCACCGTCACAGGATTTCAGGAGCTTAACAGAGAGTACTGGAACTATCAGTCAGGACAGGATAGACCAACCAGAACCAATTGCGACAAGGAAATCACAAAGACAGAGACAACCACCGGATTGATACGGAAACTGGATTTATAATTACCAATAAGGACTGGATGAACAGAAGGAAGTGTTTGTTTAACACAATATTGTGTTAATTAATTATAAAGTAATTTATAATTTTATGTGTAAACATGTACCTGTTCATATGTATTATATTTGTAATAATATGCTTTATTTTACGGTCCATTACAAATGAGTTTGAAGATGAACACAAAGTTTATTATTTGTATCTTGTTATTCAGTAGGCTGTTGTGGAGCTTTTTGTGATGGGTTTGTGATGTTATCCTATCACATTGATTTTTCCTGCAGCTGTAGAATATCATAATACTTGTTAGTGTTGTTAACATTTTCAAAGTCATTAAAATTTTTATATAATGTAAATATTTTACCAAATTTGATTAATTTTGTAATTAGTATGGGTATTGGTAGCAAAATTTGCTAAAGTGATAAGTGTGAATGCTTTACTAATTATTACTGATTTTATATTGCAGACTAGATGATGTTATGATTGTGATATTGAATGTTGAATAGTTGAAAATGCAAGGAGACATTTCAACCGGAGGGGGAGTATGTAACCAGGTAAAATATATGTATATGTGCATGTTTGTGTTATGTCTTTGTTCGTTTGCCCGTTTAAATTTTATTATTTGTACTATACTGACATTGACCTTGACCTTGACATTAATTTCAGCGCACTGCATGATGGGCACTTTACATTTTTTCCGCCACATGTAAAATATCCATTCAACCAGTCGGTCACAGACCTAATAATGATATAAGGTCCAGGAATGGAATAATACTTAAATAATTACTTCATATTTTTAAAGACAAGATCAACGCAAGTTGTTTGGTGAGTAAACAAAACATATTTTATTTGTAATTTGTATATCTTTGTAAGTGTTCGAGTGATTGTGTTTGTGAATAAATAAAAGTATCCGTGTGTAAAGAATTATTTGTAAAGTTTGTTTAATTTTATGTATTTGCAGGTTAATAACTTGCAGACACACGTAATCTACATATACCTATGTCATCTAAAGTAGTAAATCAACATGTAAACAATTGCATGTCTCGGCTCGTATATGAACTAGTCAATGGTATATAGTGACCCCGCTTACCAAGAGGTACTTACCCTTCCAGAGCACCCGGCCTCGCTTCCTTGGCTAAAGTTTACATATCTCACCTAACTTGTCAGTTCCAAAGATTTTACTTTGTTTCTGGATTGTGATTCGGACATGGATAAGTATGTTTGTTTTTGATTACTATCGATCTTTATTATACATATCACTCGAACATCATCTCCAGTGTTATTTGTTATTTCAGCATTTTGTGATGAACTCAAGGGATCCCTTCCTTGAGAAATTGTGTTCTATTAAGAGGTAGGTAAAAATACAATTATGCATCACTATCACCAACAACTCAAGTGTGTATAATTTATTTAAAATCAAGATCTATATTTTATATTTAATATAATTTATTCTTAATTAGAATTGCAATATATTTTGTCTTTATTTATTCACAGTAGTATTCTCCAAGTCTCTGGGTAGATCCACGTGAACAAACTTTGCATATTCGGCTAGTACTTAAGCGATCATGGTACTGATTTAATATCACACAAAATGCAGCTTGTTTACAGTTTGCTTTCTCCAAGACAGAGTGTTTCGTCTTCATTTTTCTTTTTAATTGATATGGTTTGCTATGTATTACCGAATCAATCATACATATTTTGACAGAAGCCATAAAAAAATCTGTTTTCGGTTTTGGTTCTTGAATTCCCCCGACAGTTGATAATTTAATCCCAAACTTTGAATACACTGATGGATATGCAGCCGAGTTACTTGTTTCTCCACTGGATAAAATACAAATTGGAGGAAGTTTTGGACATGACTGTAATTCAAACGGAGTGCTGAATAATGTCGGCATAGAGCAAAATTCACCTCCCTGACTGTATCGAAAATTATACTGATATAAATTAGGAGTACTAAAATGGTAAACTGTTCCTCTAGGTCTGAATTTTTTTTAATACATATCTAGTCGCTGACTTGATATAAATAGATGAATTTCCATTATAAGGAATAAATAATTCAAACTTATCGTTTTTATCAATCCATTTGTTATCAATTAACCATTGGTTATTGGGAATTTGAAACGTTATTTCATATCCACGATATAGACTAGTCAAATCGATAGTCCCTTGTGGTATAATTGGAGTTACAGATTGTTGCTGTGTCGGAATATAAACAACCTTCCTAATAGCGTCACTCTCACACATGTCTTTATTAAACTTTGAAGCGATCACCGCATTACAATATAAAGAAGCTAGTGGATTATTAACGGCAGTTTTACAATATTCTGGAGTTACACCTGCGTTTTTGTATTCCAGTGAGGTACACGCATCATGAATAAGAAAAAAATGTATTGGCTTCTGAATTAACAATGGTTTCTAGTGCAGCCATTCTGTAATTAGTTTTTGAAATCTCTAACTCTCCCATAGTCATTTTTCTGTAAATATCCTCGATCTTTGCAAAATTCTGTCGAGCAATATTAGTTCTTATAGCAGAAGCAAAGGCATGAAATAGAGAATCCTGTTTATCATACATATATCTGTTTAATCCATGGTCTCTCTCACTAGTATTGTACTCTTGGAAAAAAACGAGCGCCACATATTGCACTGTTGATCTTTCACCGAGTCCAGACGGGTCTTTATTGGTTCCTGTTCAGAAGTAAAACATTACATAAAACAAATCATTTAAATAAAAATTAATTAAATGCTAAGTATCATTACAATAAAGCAAAAATATATGCACATTAGTTTATTTGCCAAATTAACTGCACGCCTAGTTTATTTACATACATTTGTGTGTTTATTCTGGATTCATTTCACTAATGCATTGTGTCCACTGTCTATAAGTTAAATAGCTCTATCGATTGACTTAGTGATAAAATATAAAATACCAATTCAGTTTTCAATTAATTTAAGATAAATTTTTAAAACATCTAATATAACTCGTTAAACATGAACATATTTTAATTATTATAATTAGACGACATTGAGACAAATCGGTTGAATTAAATAAAGTAAATTTGCTTTAGTTTCAGAAAAAATAAGTTTAAATCATAAATGAATTTTTAAACTAATTATATATTTTTCTGAATAATTCATTAATGTATCTGTGATGATATCCTGTGAAGTATCAATTGTGTTTAACTGAATAATTATTTATCTATTTATTAATATAAAATAAATATTTCTTTCTTTAGCTCAATTTTTATTGATTGTTCAAATTAGTGCTTGCATTGAGTGTCGATTTTTCAAAGATTTATGTGTGAATCATCCACTTTATTCATAAAAAGACCTGGGACAAACACAACAAACCATGTCAAAATTACAATCCCAGGAGTAATTATTTGTAAACCGTAGATAACACACCGCGATTTATCATATGCCACTTGTCACGAGTAATTGAATTCATTCCCACACACGTGGAACAATTTTATATTGTAAATGCTAAATAATTATCTTGTCTTGCAATATTTTTATCATAAAACTCGTTACACTGTTTGAAAAATGACAGATATGACAGGTTAAAACATTATTGAAATGAAAAGGTTTATGAAAGACAAATCTCGTTAACCCCTCCTAAAAAATTGAAATTAACGATTTATGGCGAGAGACACCCGTTATATAGGTCCATCTAACGCTGCATACGTAAATTTAAAAAAGAAATTTCAGATGAGGCCCGATGTGGAAAACCAAAAAAACGGCATGCACCAAAAAAAATATTTCAAAATTCAAAAAAGTGGTTGATACTGATGAAACGTTGGTTTTTAAACAGATAACTAAAGTCGTCGATTTATCAATGGCTCCGCGCTAGATGGATCCCTCATTTTTTGTCAAAAGAGCAAGAGATTACATAGGTCAAGATGGCTAAGAGTCTGTTATGATAGTTGTAACAGCAGGCGTCTGGCTGATAAGTTGCAGGTGACGAAACATGGATATAATAGTTTGGACCATTTAGCAAGATAAACAATAAGATATGGTTTATCGGAAAAGAAAAACGACCTGAAATTGCAAGACGTACTTGTAGCACAAAGAAAGTTCTTTATGCTATAAAAGACCAAAAATAAGAATCCGTGGTTTTTGGTTATTACATGACAATGCTCTTGCTCACAAATCCAAGTTTTTACTGAATTTTTAGACTAGGAACGTGTTGTTGTTTTACCCCATCCACCAAATACGCCTGATCCTTCACTTTTATTCCTAAACTTTCGGCAATTGTCAATATATATCCAGGATTCTTTCCTACACTGAGACATTGTTAACAATATTTTTTTTACAACTATTACACTTTTTAGATCGTTATAAGCCTAGATTTGTAACATTCCCAAGTCAGCAGTCAAAACCAAACATACTGCTCCATGCCTAAATCACAATCTAGAAGCAAAGTAAACAGTTGAAACTGAGAAATTAGATGAAGCGTAAACTCTCTCCAGGAAAGTAAGGTCGGGTGCTATGGAAGGGTAGGCATCTGCTGATTAGCTAGCTACAACCGCTACATGTGTAATTAAAATTGAGTAAAAGGAACAAGGAACTATGGTACGTCAAATATATCAAGGACTATTCTGGATACAGAGACATCAAACTTATCAAGAATACAGTGATGAGTTTATTTGTATGCAGATTGCTTTATCAAATCAAGTTCGCGTAGTGAAGTCATGAACTCTACAAACGTTAACTGTTTCGATTATTTTAGAGAAATACATTTCAGAGGGTTATTTTAACAATAAAATGTGTTGATTTTTTATCCGATCAGAATTCGAACGCAAATATTTTATATTTCAGTATATATTCATAGGTTTACTATTTTGAATAAGAATAATTTGAAAACAAAATATGGCTAACTTAACACGGTAGAAGGTCTATGATTGCCAAAAGAAGCACAGACACAAAGAATGTCCTTTTATGTATATGTTTCTCATGTGATGGTATGGAGGTACAAATTCCAAGGCAAAAGGGATATAGGTTGGTATTACCGAAGAGTTATACCAAAACATCTCAAGCAATATCAAATAGCAATATATGCAGCGCATAGAAATTAAACGATAAATCTCGAGGTGTTACCGTGCAATAAATTTCGATATTTGGACGCAAACTTTGTTCTAGTCCGAGGTTTCCCGAATCAATTTTTCATATTGCACTCTTTGTCATATGACGCTGTTCTTTATGACGTCATACGATTGTTGTGACATGACTGAAGACGTCATCGCTGTGTTGTTGTTGTATTTCACTAGTTGTTATATCCGTTTACAAGAACTAGTGCGATATTGATGTATTGTAAGACAAAATGGTAATTTTAGATGAAATACTAGTAGGAGGTAAACGAAATTTATTTTGCTATATAAAAAAGGGTTGTTGAACTGATATTGTGAAATATTGTCCCTCGTTGACTCGAAATTTGCACTCGCAAGCTCATGCAAATGTCGAGTCAACTCGAGACAATATTTCACAATATCAGTTCAATAACCCTATAAAACGACAACCTGTGTCAGGATTTAGACACGTCTACTCCATTTCATACATCTGACTATGTAGCTTGCTAAGTAATTTTGTCAGTGCCTTAGAGGTCTACCACATTTAGCGTAGTGTCACACATTTCAGAAATGGATTTAGAGATTGAAATTATGTATATCAAACCGCCGAGAATAATTTGGAGAAATGTTCTGTTTATTTCGGTATTTGATTTTAAGGTTTTTGAGACATAGTACAATACACACAACATATCGAACATACTGATCCAAATTCTTAGCCCAACTTTAATGCAAAATTATGTGAACTGTCAAATTAAGTTAAACACTTTATCATCCACCTGGGTCATATGAAAGCGTATCCAGAGTATTAAGTATCTGTCACAACATATTTAAAAACGTTATTTAAAAGTGAACGCTACATACCTAAATGAAGACGAAGATAAAACACATCATCTGGTGCCGAAACTCCATATTGTCTTGTGAATGATACCTAGAAATAAAATTAATTTATAATAATAATAATCGAAAATAATTAAAATATTTATCTGAAATCATTCTACAGAGAAACATGATATACCTGTCGATAATTAAAGTACAACCTGTCGATGAGATTTGAAATATGAATAAATCTTAAATTGAAAAATAAAAACACAAATTACCTCAATCTTCAAAATTAAAATGTACGTTTATAAGTTCGCAGTTATTTTAGAATGTTATCTCGTAAACCGTATCTCGTAAATGATATATGGATGAACTATACATACCGAATTTCATATTCGTGTTGTAGAACCGCTTGTTGTAAAATTAGATGATAAATGATTAAGAGCTTTCAAAATTTACATTAAACACTATATCCGAAAAATCGCCTGTAGTTTTCTGTGCTACTTGGTGGTAATGTCTGTAATATAAAATGAAAAGTATGGGTTCATTGACTACGTAATACCTTCATCTTCTTTTGTTTGCTATTTATATCATTTAGATTATTGACTCAACTTACTTTATCGGACATTTTTAAGTTGTACATTTTCATTTTTGATAAATTTACTTTTTGATCACTGTGTAAACCATAAGTATTTATGACATTAATGTATATTTCCCTGTGCAATTATGTATTTTCTACAATGAAAATCATTAGTAAATATAATATTGTCCAGCCAGCTGTTAATGTATACTATGTTGACGTTCTACAGCATTACATAATAATAACATCGATCATCGAACAACAATGACTTCGTATTTGACATTTTATTAAACAATCATCATTAGATATACTACTTAATTTTGATAAATAATGAAATATTTGTATTCAACAATGCAACCTTAAAATGTATTTACATATGCGGTTTTCAATTTTAATTGTATTATTAAAACAGGGATATCGCATGCCAAATTTTTCGAGATACCATAACTTTATCCCCGTTATTATAATATGGTGTATGTGTCTTTATCTCATATGATGTTTAATGTATATGACGTCCTCTTCTTTCAAATTTTCAAATTCCTTTTATTCTCAATTTTGATTGTATCTCTTCGAACAAAATTTATATACCTTTTCTTTTCTGTCGCACTTAACCCCCTTCCTTATTAGAGATTTTGAAATTCATATGTCAACTTTTTAAATTTTAATAATTTGCCTTTTGAATTGTTTTTTATTTGAGTATTAGCCAGAATGTGTTTTTCTTGCAACCGAAATTGTGTGTAAAAGACTTTTATTTATTTGTGATATGGATATGATTGGCGTTAATTTTTATCTACCTTTAAATGATCAAACAACTGCCATCAAAAGTACGATTTATTCTATAAATCAAGTCCACATGTAACAGTCTTTCTAATAATTATTGCATTTTTCCCCAACGATCAAGATTCCACGTATGCAGCATTTGTCTTGAAACTTATAAATCAAATTAAAACTTATTTTATGTACGAATCCGTACCAACGGTTCGTTATGAATTGGCCGTATAACAATGGTGTGTTTGTAAACGAAGCGCAATGAAACATAGTAAAATTTAATACTGACTTAGGTGACTTGGAGGTATATTTAGTAGGTTTAATCTTACAAAATATTGTTGATCTGTCATTTAATGATATCGCTCACACATTCGAAAGATCACAGCAGCTGTAATGATGCTGATGTTGATGCTGACAAAATCCAAGATGGCACTAAAATGGCCATTGTGCATTCAATTTTCAACCGATTTCTTTCAAAGGTTAAATATAGAAAGTAGATACTTAGCTTTTTGTCTCATGTACCAGGTATTTCCAAGTAATAGCCAGCTTGTCTTATGGCATTTTAAGCATGCATTTGTAAACCTTGATCTTCTCCTCTGAAACCACTGAGCCACTTAAACCCAAAATCTGGTGTTGAAGGTCCCTAGGTGAGTAGATCAAAGTGTGTAAAAAACGACCAAGTACAAAATCCAGAATGGCTGTCATTCTATACATAGCAAAATCACTAAATTGACACTAGTGCATTTAATTTGTCAATGTTTTTCTTCACTTTGAAAGATAAAAAATAGATACCTGGCTATTTAATCTATAGAATGGGTTGTTCTCAGAAATTTTTATTGTCGCAATTTTAGCAAATTATGCAAAGTAGGTCAAATTTTGCCAGTAAAGCATTTCAGGTGCTTTTGGGCCCTTCGTTTTCCTTAACATTGTTTCCATAATATGTCCACCTTATCAATAAAGACCTGTTTGAGTTTAGCAGCGTTTTATTGAATATTGACATGCTTCCTAACTCTTCTATCCACCTCATCTCACAATTGCTCGACCGGGGGAAAATCTTGACTGTATGTTGGCCAATAGTAACCAGAATGTTGTTTGAAGAGAGAAATTCAAGACAAATTCAAGACAAACACGGGTAATATGAGACCCGTTGTTGCCTTCGCTGCAAGGTTAGCTTACATTGATAGATAGGGCCTGATACCGATTTTAAAAGTCTGTATAGATTGCCAATAACCTCATACCCACCCATAATGTAATAGAATCACTCTAAGCATGAAAATATCGTTCACCAGATTCTAATTGTTCCTGAATACATTGACTCGCCATGAGCTCTATTTGACACGGCGTATCAGTCAGCGTCTGAAATATGGTGTTAAAATGTCAGAGACGTATGTTTCTATTTTGACGCGCGGGCGTCCTCTTCTGGGACAATCGCTAAAATTTCTCTGTAGCTCTAAGTCGCTCAATTTAATAAGATAAATTACAAATATACAGATATTTATTAGTGTTCAAAACCAGAAGTGTGTCGAAAGGTTGAGAGCTGCTTCATAACCTCAGGAAACTAAGAGACCGTCGTGCAAAAGAAATAAACTTACCAATTAATTTTACTGGTCTTTTAGTTCAGTATATTGCTTGATTTAAATTTCTGCCGCCATGTCTCAACAAAAAACTGGTTGGAACTGGTTTCCGGTATTGCATTAATTCCATGTTTGAAAAATTAGAACATCCTTGTCACTCACTGTCGCTCCAAATAACAGTTTGTTTTACATTTTGTGGTGCAAGAAATAGAACCAGTTACTACTAATGACGCCAAAAATGGAAAATCTCAACCATCGTTTTAATATATTTTATTTGGTCCGAAACGAGACAAATGTTTGATTACAAAGTCGTACATAAACGTACCTACTGTATGAAACATTTGTTGTTCGTAAAATAGAATAATGTGTAAGCATATAGTTTGTATGGACCTTGAGATTAAAAAAAATATATGTACAGAAAAAATGTAGAGTTGAAAATTCTTAAAAGCCAGCTTTATATATAAGATACCTGGTTTAAAAGACCAGTGGACTTTTATCCTAATGGCTCTTTATTTATCGTATTTGAACCTCTATATAAGGACCACCTGCATGTAGAGGCCGCTGTTACTTGTTCCCCTGAATGATCCTTATAGACAGGTCGGAATGTTCTTAGCAACATCTAACGCAGCATCCTACATCTAAAATAAGACAAGGAACGCATATCATATCATCGTCGATTTTGGTTGTTCTTCATTTGGTCGGACCTTATGAATTCAGCATCAGCGTGTAACTGTTTCTGTAAACCCATCTGTCTTGTTCGAGCTTATAGCGATGTGTAGAGAGATTGAATACATACTTATGTAAAGTTTTATAACTGTTCTATAACCACGTATTCAGACCAAGTGTCCAGGAATGTGGTTATTAGTTCAGTCACTCAAATCAGTCAAATCTTAAAGTAATTGCATCAGAAATTATTTTAGTGATTGTTCTCAGGAAATGTGTTATAATTCACCATAAAAAACTAACAGTTTCGGTGAATTTTGGATTTTTATAAAAAATGGAGAGTCTAAATTTTATAAATAATTCTTTCTGTTACTATCCTACTAAGAACATCCTAGATATCAGATGAAAATTTATACATAGGCTTAAAATGAATCATTTCAGACAATTTTAAATGTAATATATATTCGAAACGTAAAGAATGTATTTTGTGAAACGATGAGAGAAAACAGAATTTGAACACCAAGTGTATTTTGATATGCAAAAAATGATAAAATAATTGTATCAAGTTTAAAAAAGATTTTTCTCTAATTCTACAGCATTACTCTCTGTATTCTGTGATTAATTATTTATTACTAGAAATTTTAGATTGTGATAGACTAAAAATAAAATACAGTGTAATGAAAATGGACTGGTCATTAAACTTCAGAAATGTTAAGTGTCTAACAGAAAACAATTATGATTGATTAATTCTATTAACTTTGTTTAAAATTTTGTTTAAATAGCAAAAATATGATAATGGGATTAAAACTCAATCTGTTTGACAAGAGTTATTTCCTTTGTCTAAAACTCCTCAGAAACTGCTTTGCCATTTAAAAAAATGTGTACACTTTTTATCGTAAACATTTTATGTATATAAAAGCATATAAGTAGTAAAATATATCCTATTGTAATTAGTTTGAGGTCAAACTGTGATTGACTGGACTATTTAACAATGTGGTTTGTCGCTGTACTGCGTGATTTATACATCTTAACATTTGTATGGAACGTTTTGGAAAACGTCAACGTCACATTATCCTGGAATGACATTGTTTTCGCTGGAAAACGTCATCTCATGTTATTCCATATCCATAGGAAATTAATGTTTCACACAAACGTCAGTAGGTATTACGTGGTACAGCGGCGAACCCCATTGAAATGTTTTAAACTATCGTGCATTATACAGTTAGTCGTGCAAAAAATTGACATTCATATTTACTATGAACGCCATTTCAAAACAGTTGATTGTTATATTTTCATCAGATATATTTTTTAAAAAATTTGAAATTTATTTTTCAGGGTTAATTTGCGTTGAATTTTGGGTTTATCTTTCTTAGCATTACGACCACGAAATTGAACATGCAAGAGTAACACGAATGTTTATGTGATGTAGGTATGTATTACGTCACCGATATTATTGTCTTTCATTCAGTGCACATAGACTGAACGCACGCGAAGGCATGTCCGATGATCTAGAAATATCGCAACATCCATCAGATAAAATATCTAATATGGTGTTAAAATTGTTTAATTTAACTACGGGGACTTTGTACAACGAAGTAGGCTGCTTGCAAATAAATTGTTGACTCAGGGATATTGCAAGCCTAGGCTTATCAAGGCCCTCAAAGAGTTTTATGGCCGTCATCACAGTATTGTTGATAAGTTTGATGTCTCTGTGTCCAGGATTGCCTTGGATATATTTGACGTCTCATAGATCTATGTTCCTTTCACACAATTTTGATTACACACGTGACGGGTGTAGCTAGCTAAACAGGAGGTGCTTACCCTTCCGGAGCACCCGGCCTCACTTCCCTGGTGGAAGTTCGCGTGTCTAACCTAGCTTGTCAGTTCCAAAGTTTTTACTTTGCTTCTGGATTGTGATTCGGAAATGGATAAGTATGTTTGTTTTTTATTTGATTTACACACGGAATCTTCTAATTGACATGGAGTTGAAAAACGAATTGACTATCAAACACAAAGGCATTGGATACTTTAAGAACCACCTGGGGACATGGTAGAAGCCAGTTTATTTACCATGTTATGCTTCCTAGGAAATGAGTATTGCCAGTATTGATATTCAAACGCAGTGATACGGAAGTTTGGCATTTATAGTCTTTTGAATGCCAAAAGTCTCAAACTGGAAGATGTATGAACAACGCAAGGATAATAGAAATACAATATAGTATTGTGGAAAGAGAGTATCAATACGATTTTAAAGTAGTGTTCTATAACCACGAATTAAGTGTCCAGTGGTGTGGTTTTGGTTTTGTGAAAGAACGACATTTATTCCACTTTTAACTAGTGTTCTATAAACATGCATTAAGTCAAGGTAACCAGTTTTGGAATGGTGACAGGAACGCATATACACCTCTGATAATCAAAAACAAACATATTAATCCATGTCCATAAAGGAATACAAAATCAAATTGACAACTTTGACAAGAAACTGACAAGAGGTAAGACAAGTGAACTTCCACCAGGACAGTAAAGGCCGGGTGCTACGGAAAGATAAGCACATCTATGTATCTAGCTACACCCATCATGTGTGTAATCAAAATTGCGTAAAAGGAACATGAATCGATGGCACGTCAAATATATCCAGGGTAATCATGGACATAGAGACACCAAACTTTTTATCAATATTGTGATGACGGCTATAACACCTTTTTAAGGCCTTGATAACCCTAGGATTGCAATGTCCCTGTGTCAACAAATCATTTGCAAACATACTGCTCATTGTACTAAGTCCCCGTTGTGGGAACAACCTCTACCATAGCGCATTCATTTTGAAACAAATACACCATAAAAAATGTCATCATGTTTGTCATCAAGTTTCAAATGTAGCCTTTCTTTGGTGTCATAGTTCAGGTTTAAAGGTAATTATTAATTTGAGGACTCTGTCGTATCTTTTATTTTAAGCTCAATGGGATACATAATATTCTATTGACCAGCTACTTCTACCAATTTCTACTTAATACAATCACATATTTTATTTGTTATTGTACAACGAAGTAGGTTGCTTGCAAATAAATTGTTGACTCAGGGATATTGCAAGCATAGGATTATCAAGGCCCTCAAAGAGTTTTATGGCCGTCATCACAGAATTGTTGATAAGTTTGATGTCTCTGTGTCCAGGATTGCCTTAGATATATTTGACGTCTCATAGTACCATGTTTCTTTCGCACAATTTTGATTACACACGTGGCGGGTGTAGCTAGCTAAACAGGAGGTGCTTACCCTTCCTGAGCACCCAGCCTTACTTCCCTGGTGGAAGTTCACGTGTCTAACCTAACTTGTTAGTTCCAAAGTTTTTACTTTGCTTCTGGATTGTGATTCGGAAATGGATTAGTATGTTTGTTTTTGTTTAGTATTTTTTAACGAACCCAACCAACTACTTTTATAACCAGCTGTGTTCTATGAAGACGTTCGTTAAATCAAAATTAAGACCAAGTGGTATAAATGGAGGTTGACCTTCATCATGACATATAAAAATCTATGCGCGCTGGTGGTTTAATCCAAATTCTAACAGAACGTATTTGTAAAAAGTGATAAATAACTTACTGGGATTACAATACACAATTTTATTTGAGAAAAAATTAAAAATGAAAATAAACAAGCGGTACATGGAAAAATTCAATATAGATAGCAATGATTAACTAAAAACATTTAATCGATAAAGACGTTTTTCCACAAAATTCAATTGACGGTGTCTTTGTAAATATTGTTTTGATATAAAATTTCCTTCAGATTTTGAAAATTTAAAATGTTCATGTTTTCATACGCTTTTACTTTTAAAATTAATTTCCAATGACGTAATGAAAATTTAAACTGAAACAGTTGGTGTTATTTGAATGGCTACCAATTTCTCTATGGTGACGGTTTGATTGTTTTTCAATCACCTTCTCTGGGCAATTAAAATGGTTTTTAGTCACGATGATTTTTTTCACTTTATACAAAAATTTTTCTCAATAGTTCAGTATCTTTTTCCTATTTCAAATCTAGCCAGTGACAATTTCCCCCTGACCCACCCTCTTGAATTTTTGAAGTATAATTATTGACTTTCCTTTCAAAAGTTTGTTCTTCTGCTTTCAAAGTCATCATGTATAAACATCATTATTTCTTTAATTTCAGCGACTGCGAATTACAAGATAATCAAATAAAACGTAAATTGTTTACAAATAATGAAATATCAATTAACTATAACAGTAAGACACGCAAACACACCACTCCTAGTTAAGAACACAATGACATAAAACTTTCAAATGGGTAAGTTTATTGCTAATGTTGGTAATATTTTCGCATCATATTACGTCGTTCATAATTTATTAAAAAAATCGACCAAGGCTATGAATAGATATACATTTTTAAAAATGCGAGTTTTAATTGCGATTACTTATTTAGCATATGTTAAAATATGTTAAAATTCAAAGATATATATATAGCTAAAAACCAAAAATAAGACCCCGTTTTTTTTCATTTTAAGATGCGCCGTAGAAAGATTTAAACGGATAAAAAAAACGAACTTGTAGGACAGTGGCCATTTGTGCCACTTTGCCAGAAGGCTCTGTATCAACAATTGTTTGATGTATATATTGCCATAGAAATTAAAACAAATATGTATGTAGCTTATATTTAATTTAATTTATTTTAATTACAATTCCAATATATTTTGTCTTTATTACTCACAGTAGTATCCTCCAAGTCTTGGAGTAGATCCACTTGGACAAGGTTTGCACTTTTGGCTAGTACTTAAGCGATCATGGTACTGATTTAATGTCCCACAACAAGCAGCTTGTTTCCAGTTTGTATTCTCAAGATCATAATGTTTTGACATTTTTCTGCCTCGTTTTTTGTTTGGTTTTCTTCCTATTACCGGATCGATCAAACATATTTTGACAGAAGCCATCAAGAAAAAATCTGTTGTCGGTTTTGGTTCTTGAATTCTCCCGACAGTTGATAATTTAATCCCAAACTTTGAATACACAGATGGATATGCAGCCGAGTTTTTTGTTTCTCCACTTGATAAAATACAAATCGGAGGAAGTTTTGGACATGACTGTAATTCATACGGAGTGCTTAATAATGTCGACATAGAGCAAAATTCACCTCCCTGACTGTATCGAAAATTATACTGATATAAATTAGGAGTGTTAAAATGGTAAACCTTTCCTCCAGGTCGAATGATGTTTTTTGATAAATATCTAGTCGCTGACTTGACATAAATGGATGAATTTCCATTATGAGGAATAAATAATTCAAACTTCTGTAAAACTATCATCTTGTTTTTATCGTCTTCATAAATCCAATTATTATCAATTAACCATTGGTTATTGGGAATTTGAAACGTTACTTCATATCCGCGATATAGACTAGTTAGATCGATTGCTCCTTTTGGTATATTTGAAGTTATGGATTGTTGTTGTACCGGAATATAAACCAGCTTTTCAATAGAGTCACTCTCACACATGTCTTTATCAAACTTTGAAGCAATCACAGTATTACTGTATAAACCAGCTAGTGGACTATTCATGGCAGGTTTACAATATTCTGGGGTAACTCCTGCGTTTTTGTATTCCAATAAGGTGCACGCATCGTGCATAAGAAACAATGTATTGACTTCTGTGTTTACAATGATTTCGAGTGCTGCCATCCTGTAATTAGTTTCTGAAATCTCAAACTCTCCCATATTCATTTTTCTGGAAATATCCCCGATATTTGCAGCATTCTGTCGAGCAATAGTAGTTCTTATAGCAGAAGCAAAGGCATGAAATATAGAATCTTGTTTATCATACATATCTCTATAAAGGCCCATTAAATTTCTGACATCTAGCTTTGTGGCTAAACATGTGTCCTCAGACGCAATCACCCCTTGTGCTACAGCTGATACGAGTGAACTTCCTTTGTAAATAATGTTACATAGCTCGTCAATAATTTCGTTAAGTAAAGAATCATATTCGTTAATTGTAGAAATTTCAAAAGCAGGGCGATATGAATCATATTCTCTGAGAAAGGTAAGTGAAATTTTAGTAATATCTTGTTCAGTTACGTTTAGACGCATTGCTTTCCTAACTAATTTCCTAATACTGGGAAATTTACTTGCCATCACTTTTATCTTCGATTGAAGTTGGTCACCGAATTTTTTAAGTGGAGGAAGGTACTTCGATATAACGTCTAGTTTCTCACGATCAACAAATGATTTCACTAGATTTGCTTGTCGATCTCGTACCTCTAACATAGCGTCAGTGGCGTCAAGTATTGTAAAGGGATTAAGAAATGCAGCAGAGGCAAGTGCAACATTTGCTATTTGACCTGCAATTTCAGCGTAGTTTGACCCTGTTGCTTGATCAAATAAAGTTGTAAGTTTTGATTTGATTATTGGTGCGATGATTTGTTGCTTTGTGTTCAACTCATTGAAAATACTGTAAATTAATTCTATATCGGCTTGGTACTTTCTGTTATCAAATTCTGAGATAGAAATAAAATATGATCCTAGAACTGATCGAAAAGATTGTATCTCTTTCTTTAAATGTATGAATGTTTTTGTAAGTGAGTTTTTAAGTCCGTTCAATTTACTAGATAGTATTCGAAACTTACTCTGTTCCAGAAGTTTGTACATATCCAGATGCACTTGTAACGGATTGAAACTAGTATTATTTATTTTTTGTTTTGCAAATGATTCAAATAATAATTTGATAGTGTTTATTCGACAAATAAGTGTATAAGACATCCCTGGCATTAGACACTTTTTATGCGGACAAGTTATAAGGACATTTCTTAACTGGATTAATGTTGGGTGATCTTTAATTTGAAAATAAAGAATCAGTAAATTTATTAAATCAATGTAATGTTGATTCTCATATGGAAGTAGTGACCAGACAAATGTTGAATTAATTTTTGAAAAGTCGATGGACTTACTATTTGGATATTGAAATTGACAGTATTCGACTGCATATATGTATGTTTTATTTTTTGATACTGCGACAAATAATTGTTTAAATTTGGGATTGTAATGAATCCAGCTGTTTTCTGGGAATTTTTCAGATAGTATCACTTTGTAAGACATAGTATTTTTAGGGTTTTCAATATCAATAGCTTTGATGATAGCCAAGGTACTATTTTTTGTTGACAAGATATACAATTTGTTGGAAACAACTATTGCATGATGCTTTACATATCTAGATTCAATTTGAATTCGCTTGCTAGATGAAAGATCATCGATTGATATCTGTTCAAGAATTCCATGATTATCCCCTTCATACAAAATCCATATTCCATTTTCGTCAACCATAATATGGATATCGTTAGGAGTTTTTCTGATTTTTGAGTCCTGGAGATCTCTTTTTTTAATCTTAAACCTGACTTTGTAACTTTGACAATCTCAGGACGACCAGACTCCGAGAAAATTTGACAGAAGAAAAAACCATTCACTATTCTTAATGTAGCTAATCTACAATTGTTTTCCAATCCTTGAGAATCATCACCATAAAATATGGCTTCTGTTTTATCTCTGGACTTTTGAAAATGTGTGATTTCAAAAAGATGGTTTTCGGAAAATTTAAAAAAAGGAGAATATCGAAATGCAAAGTAGAAATATTCATCTTTTGCATCCATGGTCTCTTTCACTAGTATTATACTCTTGGAGACATCCCGGTAATAACTAGGAGCTATATGATGCACTGTTGACATTTCACCGAGGCCAGACAGGTCTTTATTGGTTCCTGTTTAGAAACAAAACATAACTAAAAACGAATCATACAATTAAAATGTAATAAATGCTAATTATAACTAAGATAAAGCAAAAATATAAACGTTGGTTTGTTTGACCAACTTCTTAATTACACGCCAAATCGATTAAAATTTTTTTGATTGTGTATTCATTTTAATGTATTGTGACCACTGTCTTTAGGTACAATAGTTTTATCGATTGACTTAGTGTTAAGATATTAGATACCTAATAAAATTTCAAAAAGTCTATAAAAATATTTAAAGCAGCTTTGAAAATTTCTTATAGGTAATGTAACTCGTAAAACATGTATGTAGACATTCAGAATTGTCACCCGACAGAAGGGTTGTTAACCTCGGGCAATGAAGAGTGACAACTCTTAATGTCCAATTACATAGAGATAAATTATTATTTGAGCCAGTGTATGCGAAAACCTTAACGTGGCATTTACGTCACAATAGAGAAAAATTGCAACGAAGTTATGTCACAAACACGAAAGTCAACTGCAAGTATTGTGCTACAAACTTTTCGTCACATTTTTTAGAAAAGTTGAAGTTAAAACTAATTTTCTAAGGTGTTGGGCGTTTTAGGGTATAGTAGGATATATAATACATGGGTTTAAGTTATTTTGTATATCAATTTGTTTTACAAGATGTGGACGATTATGTAATGTATACCGGCATATTTTCTAATTAATATTGGTCAAAATTCATAAATCATTATATCAATTATGATGAAATAATACGAAATTATAAAACAAATATCTTCCCAATTTTATCTTAATATCAGAGAGAGAGAAAGAGAGAGAGAGAGAGATTGTACAAGATACAAGATCATACGATTTTATTCAACCCATCAAGGTCCCACAGATCGAGTGGTCTCCAAACTTAAATGTGTAACACGTTGGAATTTTCTGGCCTAAGGTATATTATTTGATATATTATTGAAATATGTCTACTGGTTTTATGTCGTTTTTATGAATATATAGAAATTAAATTAATTATTAGTTCATAAAAAGATCTAGTCCCTATCATTAACAAAGTACGGGTCTGTGAATGTAAACAATCGAAGAGTTGCTGGTCTTGGCGTTGGTGAAATAACAAATTCTATACATTGTATATCGTGACCTGACAATGTGATCATCGTGGTGTAATGGATAAGATTATGAACTCTAAAATTATTTTAAATACGGGATCCGGGGGTTCGAAACCCACTTATCTCTCCTTTTTTCTTTTAAATTATTTTAAATTTATCACCTGAATTGATTACCTTAATAATATAAGTTATTATTATTATACAACTTTTGAACACATATAAAACATGTTAAATGGCTGTGATCAGCGGGAAGCTTGCATGATAGGGTCGATCAGTATTAGCAGTATTAGCAATCCAGAGAAAACACCAACAAAACCTCTGAGAACTCTATAGATACAAAAAAACGGCAACACCATCGTGAATTTCATTTTAAAGATACAGTAATTTATAGGGAAGTTTTAAAGATATACTACGCCATCAGAGAAGTTGTTTTAGGAAACATCACCTAAGTACACAAGTAACTGTGTCCAAAAACCACACAGCACATTTAATTGTAACGGCGTTAAGAAAAATGTTAAATTCATAATAAATTACGCAGATGCCGGCATGCCATTCCTTTTACTAACAACAGATTGATATGAAATTCAACTTTTATATTTACATTCTTCTAAAGTATAGGGTCTACTCAAAGAGAAAATAAATTAGTACTCGTATTGCAAACGAACAAAGGCCCTTTTTATTCATAATTGTTGGCTTTATAATATTTATAAAAAACAATTTTTTAATTGTTATATACAGTGGCGTAGCGTGCATATAAGCCAAAAAGTCTGAGATTGCACATAATTGTTTTTTTTAATGTTGAGATTTTATTGTAAAATGATTTATTAAAAATAATAAGCGGGGTCTGAAAAATAAGCGTAGCAGATGATGTCCACCTTGTCAAAGACCCCTGACCATACCTCTAGCCTTAGGAGCGCCATTTCAATCAGTGATTTTTAATCATGTCCAATCCTTGCCAAAATTGGGTGTTTTATTATCAAATACACATCATTGCTCGGAGTTTTTTTTCAAAATCATCAAGGGGTAGGCTTGCACCTGGGACCCATAGCGTGAAAAAGCCTTCTATGCATGTCGTGTCTATGACACTATGCGCATTCGTTCTTTCTATACTTTCTATTCTTTCTATACTTTGTGTCGGTGAAATAAACAAAGTCTTTGAAATGCATTAATTAGGGTGTTTTTTACATTCCTATACCACAAAGTCAAAGCGCTAACACTTTTTCTTGAATGGGGGTTCAGGTATATAAAATACTTGTTGTACGATGTTGAAAGATTTCCAAACAGGTGGTAGTTGTATGCGGGAAATATCAAAAGCTTCGTTGGAAAATGATAGTCGATGTGGATCTAGAATACAAGTTTCAAGCAGCTGATGACATGTGTTATCACAAAATTGCTATCAAAAAGGAAAATGCCTGTCCAAATCAAGTATTAAATAGACAGAAGAACAATCCAAAACAGCAATACCAAGTGAACCAGTGACATTTTTGTCTGTGAATTACCAAAACATACACGTAACTTTTAACTTCATATAGGGTGTATTTTTTTTTGCATTTGTCTCTGTAGCTCAGCTAGTAGAGTTCTCGCGTTGCATATGGTGGTCGTGCATCTGATCAAGATATGAAAATTGGTTGTTCCTGTTTATTCGCCAAATACTCATCATCTCGGTAATTAAAAATGAAGGTCATGGGGCCCTTTGGAACAATTCTTAAAGCCGATGGCCTGTGTAACGACATGCATGGTACGTTACAATACCCTCTCTGCACATCGCTATGAACACTTTACAAAGGTAAAACAAAATCTGCCACTTCACTTAAAGCTGGTGACATTTCGATATAAATGAAATACATATGTACAAGTAATATTGACTGTGACGTAAAACCCCATTCAATAAGTCGATCAACTGCACTTTGATAAACATGGATGCAGTCTTTTATCTGGTAGAAGTTAGATTTTTGGTGTACATTTTGGTGGTTTTCCTCTGCAGCGAAATTTCTTAAAGACAGAAATCTAGCATTTGGTGAAGATAGCAGAAAGTACATGATACTAATTCTATATATAAATGTTTTGATTTTAAATGATCAAGACGAATGCCCAAAATGCATTGTGCATGACTTATTTCAAATGCAAATTTTGTGTGGACTCAAGACTGTAGTGAATAAAAATGCAGATTGCAGGACGTACAAGCTTCCTTATAAACAAGAGGCCTAGGATTTGCACATTAACACTATCAATACTGTCGGAGTGATGTTAGCATTCTTTGCAGATATACGTACAACATCAGAATATACCATAAAATAATATGATTAATTTAAAAGAAATTGGAAATGGAAACACTAGAACACCTTATTAGCTCACCTGAGCCAAAGGCTCAAGTGAGCTTTTCTGATCACAATTTGTCCGTTATCTGTCGTCGTCGTCGTCGTCGTCGTCGTCGTTGTCGTCGTAAACTTTTCACATTTTCGACTTCTCCTCTGAAAGAACTTGGCAGATTTCAATGACACTTGGTCAGAAGCATGTCTGGGTCGGTGCAATTCAGATTTGTTCGTGGCGTTGCCATGGCTAACATAACTAGGTCAAGGTGACCTAGGGGTGCAAAAATCTTAAAAAATCTTTTTCTTCGAAAGTATTGTTTGAAGAAAAAATCTGATGAGATATTTGGCTTTTCTAGGGTCTTAAGCCTATAGTTTGTTCATTTTGTGAAATTCGGTCGAAAAATGGGTTACGCTTTTTTGCGTTTAATTTTAAAAAAATCGTAAAATAGCTTCAAATTGTTATAACTTGACTACTAGACCAGATAATGACATGGGGTTTTCAGTTTTGACATCTTCTTGTAAGTATCTTCAAAATGAGGTCAAGATCAATTGTGAAGGTCGTGACCTAATTTTTTTTACCTCTGATTATAATTATTATCTCGAAAACTATAAACTTTTTGTATAGTCATGTATATTAAAATGTTGTAGGTATTGATACAACAATCATTTTGATGTATAGAAAAAGGTCATGGGTTCAAAGGTCAAGGTCACAGATGCGAAACACTACTGAAATGGTTAATTATCTCGAAAACTATAAACTTTTTGTATAGGCATGTATATTAGAATGTTGTAGGTATTGATACAACGATCATTTTGATGTATAGAAAAAGGTCATGGGTTCAAAGGTCAAGGTCACAGATGCGAAACAACACCGAAATGGTTAATTATCTCGAAAACTATAAACTTTTTGTATAGGCATGTATGTTAGAATGTTGTAGGTATTGATACAACGATCATTTTGATGTATAGAAAAAGGTCATTGGTTCAAAGGTCAAGGTCACAGATGCGAATCAATACTGAAATGGTTAATTATCTCGAAAACTATAAACTTTTTGTATAGGCATTTATATTGGAATGTTGTAGATACAACGATTATTTTGATGTATAGATAAAGGTCATGGGTTCAAAGGTCAAGGTCACAGATGCGAAACAATACCGAAATGGTTAATTATCACGAAAACTATAAACTTTTTGTATAGGCATTTATATTAGAATGTTGTAGGTATTGATACAACAATCGTTTTGATGTATAGTAAACGGTCATGGGTTCAAAGGTCAAGGTCACAGATGCGAATCAATACTGAAATGGTTAATTATCTCGAAAACTATAAACTTTTTGTATAAGCATGTATATTATAATGTTAAAGGTATTGATACAACGATCATTTTGATGTATAGACAAAAGGTCATAGGTTCAAAGGTCAAGGTCACAGATGCGAAACAACACCGAAATGGTTAATTATCTCGAAAACTATAAACTTTTTGTATAGGCATGTATATTAGAATGTTGTAGGTATTAATGCAACGATCATTTTGATGTATAGAAAAAAGTCATGGGTTCAAAGGTCAAGGTCACAGATGCAAAACAATATTGAAATGGTTAATTATCTTGAAAACTATAAACTTTTTGTATAGACATGTATATTAGAATGTTGTAGGTATTGATACAACGATCATTTTGATGTATAGAAAAAGGTCATGGGTTCAAAGGTCAAGGTCACAGATGTGAAAACAATACCGAAATGGTTAATTATCTCGAAAACTATAAACTTTTTGTATAGGCATGTATATTAGAATGTTGTAGGTATTGATACAATGATCATTTTGATGTAAAGAAAAAAGTCATTGGGGTTTAGTATTTACGTTTACTTTAAATCTATCAGCTAGCCATTAGTTATCAGGTGAGCATATAAGGCCAATGGGCCTCTTGTTATTGACTTACTTCCGATTGTTAAGAGATGTAACATCTTTAAAGAAATTTAAGTACAACGTAAAACTGAACTGAGATAAAGTCGTAACGTTTCAAAATTATCAAATCGAAATTGATAGCATTTATTGAAATTGTTATTAGAATGCATAGGTACATTCAGGATTGTGTGACATGTTATTTTAGAATTATAATGCACACTACGTATGTAGTTATCATGTTTTAGTTTAGTGGTCACACGCGGCAAGAATAATTGGCATTATAAAATACAATGGAACTAGAAAATTGGAGTGGCAATCATTTTGTAAGATGAAGTTTGAGTAATGAAAAATCGAAAGCACTGATGGCGGCTTGATCAAGACATTGTCACGTCATCCAAGCTTTTATGACGTCATTTTTACATTTTAGGATTTTATTTATACTTTAAAAAATTGTTGACACGTATAAAACATAATAAACTTTCATAATATGTTAAAAACTCAATTTAGAAAATGTTGACCAAGTTAAGGTTTTCGCGTGCACCGGATTATTTTATTACCGAATAAAAGCTTAGTGTGTAAAATGACACAAACAATATTTAAATTTTAAATTTCACAGCTGTGCTGTCTGTAGCAGGTTCAGTTCGATTTAATATTTTATTTTTTAAATTTGTTACAAGAGAGAATTAGTTTTCGTATATAGGAAATAATAATCATCGGGTATCTTTGGTTGTGTCTGGGCTGACATTCAGAAATCATTCTTGGTCTTCACTTAGTTTGTTCATCGTATTCGTCTGGATTAAATAAATACAGATAAACGTCAATTTTATCGATTTTTAGGTTGTCTGTTTTTACCTAAATAGTAACGAATCAAATAACATATGCAGGGGCAAGTCAGAGTCGTTATTTGTGTCTATTCACTGTATTAAACGTCTCTACATCAGCATTAATAGTACTGCTCACCATGTTAGTTACTGCAACGTTTACTTATGTGACGTCACACGCGTATCAGTCTCGATATGAGGGCTTTTACTTACAGTTACTAGTCCAAGAGATCATGCACTAAATTTCATGTGAACAAGGCCAAAAGGTTAGAGGGTTAATTTTGTAGTAAAATGTCACTTATTACTGAAAATCAATTTCTTACGCGTCCAATCGTTTCAGATTTTTTATTTAAAAACAGTTTTTGAAGAAAATTATCTACAAATGTTAGATTAAGGAAAACTAAATAGTCCGGATTTTGTAGCATTTTGTGGCAAAAAAACTGCCATCCTATCTTTCATTGTGGACAATGTGATTAAAATGCAAAACATTCTGACAGTTTTCCGATTTTATTTCCAAATTTTAAAGTAAGCAGTAAAATCGACACTGTAAAATACGTATTTATTATATCTACTGTCTTTCGATTCTTGTATATTTGTTGTTTATGCATTAAATTTGTCATACTATATTTTTAAAAGCCTTGGTAGTTCTGTTGATAAAAGTGTTACACAAATTCGGGAATATAGAACCTTAATGCCATAGCAAATTATTATGTTTCCCAAAAATACGAAAATGTCAAAAATTCATTATCTTGGCCCATGCTTGCAAATAAGTGTTTGAATCACAACATAATTGTTTTTTACATCTACCGTGTGCTCTAAACATATTTATAAAACAATAATATGTGGAATGTTTGGTGATTTTAATTAATGGTACATTTAAGTCTGACAAAATTAAAAACTATCGTAATTACCGACGTTTATTTCCCCTACCCAAAAATTGAAACACATGTGGAAATCCATTTTTATGCAATATGTGTCGATTTGTTTCTAATGGACACTTTTAGCAAACGTACTCACAACAATGGTAAAACAAGCTTCGAGAACTGTCGAAAATAACAAAGCTTGTAGATGAAGCGAATAAATATATATCCCCTACCAAAATTACGGGAAACCCCCTTTTTAGACCATATATGCTTTTGGTAGAAGTCTTAAGCAAGTGTCTAAGCAACAATAATATTTTTATGACTCAAAGTCATAGCAAAATGTATTTTAAAATTTAAAGGAAAGAAATTAGAAAAATTCATAACTAAACTTGAAAATAAAAAAAACAAATATAACAATCCTTGTCAAAATCACAATCCTCACAAAAGTAAAAACGTTGAAACAAGCAAATTCGTTCGGATGATCCTGAAGCCCTTCCTGTTTAGCAAATCCACCCATCATTTGTGAAAAATTATGAATACACATACTTTTACGAACAACCAAATACTATAGAAATAATTGCAAATAATGTTATCTCTAGTGCAATATGATGGTATAATGATAAAACGGAGTGTTAGTCATTTCTGGTTATGGTTTTATACGAAGCTATTGGATTTTATAAGACATATCCCTATTAGATCCATGAGCTTTCTAACCTATATTCATTATTACTAAATCCCTTCTATAAAAAATTGTAGCCACATTTTACAAAACTTTGCAATTGATTATTGTGGAATCATTTCATTAGGAAGTAACGTAATGTTTAATGTCACTGTCCAATAAAATCTTATTTTAAAAAGTCTGCACACTCCTTAATATTTTCAATTTCACTTCAAACTGATAAAATTTCAATGTACAAAACACCACCTTTGTATCCTTTGAAGGAATGATTGAAAGCTATTACATCACAAATTACATGACCATATTATAATGATAAAAAAGTGGTATTAGGCACTTTCAATCTTAAGCCTGTGACCAGGTGCCCAGTGACCAGTGCCACGTTCTCTTAAGAATGTAAGATTTTTTAGCAGAGACTGAAATTGTACATAATGTCACTTCCTAATAAAACGATGACACTAAAAGCAAGTAGTAAATGGCCGAAATTTTTTGATGAACGGGGTTCTAGTAATAATGAATATAGTTTAGTAAACTTCTTTTGCCATATTACCACGAATTATAGGTAATATAACCAAGGCCATAGAAAACCATAACAAAGGAGAATAACGGATATTAGGAATGCTTTTAGAATGAGATATTTTACAAAAGAATATAAAACCCATAGATACTTCTGTTGTAGCTAAAATTAAATAGATATGAACAGTAAAGGTCGAATTGAAAAATTAAAATCCCTTACATTACCAAGTGGCAAAGATCGATGGAACAATGGGCATCATGAGATAAGTAAATTGTTCAACTGACAAATGGAAAGAGATAAATTTTATTAAAAAACAATATTAAATTGAAGCAATAGAGAACTGATTCAATGCGCTGTGTAAATCATCAAACATCAACAGAAACGTAATTATTATATCGCAATAACAAAAATGGAGTTATAAAAACTGTCAAAGTTAAACACGTAAACATTTGCAGGAAAAAAAAGTCGGGTGCTCGGGAAGGGTAATAGTCTCCTGCCACCAAATGTGAAATCAAAATTGCAAATTAAAAAAGTAACACGAAAAGTCATTTCAATTCAGATCGTTTGGAACAAAAACAGATCTAAACCAATTTATTGTTAGAAATTGTTGAATCTGTAATTGAAACATATTTTAGTTTCTGTTATGACAGAAACCAAAGAAGAGCTTATCACAGTCACCACTCTGTCATCATGTACTGTTCGACAAACAGAACCGTGTCACCTTCATATGTATTTAATCAGTTTAAGAGAAAGGATGTAGATGTATATGCATGTCCAAGTAAATGGTTTGTGATTTTGAAGCTGATTTTGAGGATTTGTCCAATGACTGACTGCCACTGCCTTGCAAATGACAAAATGTTTGTTGTGTTACATGTCTAGAGTCCCTAACACTTTCGCAATTATTTTTGGGTGTTGTCTTATTTGCAAATATTATGGATTAATTCAGTTGAATTTTAGTCTTTTGCTAAAGGGTCGATTGTTATTTAAATGGTTACAATGTGTTTTAGTCAAATGTTGTTCAACATAAAATTCAGTATCTTTCACCCTCACTTTCCATACTAGACCTTGTATCTAATATTTGTAGTTTTGAGCTAATGTGTTTCTTAGCTTAAATGTGGTATCGTAACTTTTTAAGTCTAGTAATTTACCGAAATGCCAAAACTTATTAGCCTGGAGAGGGTTTATATGTTTTCACATTTTGTGGAAGGGGAAAACAATCGATTCGTGATAGCTACCAAAATGACATTTCCGAAATATTTTTATGTTTTAGCGGTTTTAGTGTAAGCGCATCGAATCAATATCTGATATTTGAAAGTCGATACATATATAAGAAAAATACAAACACAAATAGTCTGTTTTGCCATAGCAAATTTAATTGAAAATAAAATAATTAGGCATTTTTCTATGAAAAATTAGACCAATCGGCCATTTAAATGATGCATTTTGTAAATTATTTTGTATCCATGAGACTTCCTTTATCTTTGCATAAAATGGTTTTAAACATGTTTTTCAATTTTGGGGTAAGGGAAATAAATTTATCCGTTTGATCTATAATCTTCGGTATTTCCGATATTTTTTTAATGTTGTCAGACTCAAATATGCCATGAGAAAACAACAACATTTAAATCTCGAGATTTCTCAAAATGATAAAATTACAAGAAGTAGAGTACAAGAGATTAAATGAAAGCTAATTTTCCACACTATTTTATATTAAAAGTGCAAATTTTCAAATCAACTCACCAAAGACTCTACATATTATTGTTTAATAAATATGTTGGGAACAGACGGGAGATGTAAAAAATTATGTTTTGTTTAAAACACTTATTGACAAGCATAGACAAAATAATGAATTTTTGAAATTTTCGTATTTTTGGGGTATAAGATACATAATAATTTGATACGGTACTAAGGTTCCAAATTTCCAAAGTTTTGTAACCAATTTTACCTACAGGACACCAAGGCTTTATTAAAATATATAAAGTGACAGATTTAATGCATAAACAACAAATATACAGGAATCGAAAGAAAGCAGATATGATAAAAACGCATTTTACAGCGTCAATTTAATCGCTTATTTTAAAATTTTGATACAAAATCGGAAAACTGTCAGGATGTTTTGCATTTTAATCTATCATGTGCCCACACTCAAAAACAAAATGACCCTTTTTGTGTTGTTTTTGCCACAAAATGCTACTAAATCTGAATTTTTTTGTTTTCTCAAAACTTTAACATTTGCAGAGACTTTTCCACAAAAACAGTTTTAGATTCAAAAATCAGAAATGATTTAACGCGTAAGAAGTTGGTTTTCAATAACATTTTCCTACAAGAATCAACCTTAAAACTTTTTGTTCTCGTTCACCTGGATTTTAGTGCATGATCTCTTGGGCTATACCCAGAAAAGGCCATATTTTAGGCCGCCAATCCGCTTTAACGTTTTCATTTGGTCATAAGTTTTGATGCGGTTTTCGATATTACGATATTAAAATGGTATGTAACACAAATATGAAATAAACATTTTTTTGTAACAGTACTCTTAAAAAAGATCCATATAAAACAGGGATGCACAGACACTTCGTAATGTCATTAGCTTTACAGCGTATTCCATAAAGTAACGTCACCGCCTTATCTTTTTACAAAGAAACGTTACCCGAACTACAATTAAAGTAAGAACATATATATCAATACAACAAAATGCACATCATAGAGACGTGAACCAATATCATCGCTTGGTATTAACACAGCCTAATTCACAGCTGGTATTTTGTGGTGTATTGGACGATGCTTATTTTGAAATTCTGATATATCGATCTAATATCAGTGCTTTTTAATAGACTGCCAAGGTTTTGTTGATGAATTCTGACTATATTCATCTTCTTTCTATTTAAGGGAGTCAAACAAATTTTTTTTCAATTGAACTCGTATAATGAGAATTTCCGAGACAGCCAGTAAAATTCCATTGGTTATTGGACGAAAGTGAAAAACCTTATTAAATTGATGTTCAGGGATTTATGTCATATAAATGCGTAGGTGCACAAAAGAAAGTTAATGACAACCAAACATATATCATTGAATGATTGCCGAATTCATTGTAAATTATTTGCTTTTTTACCTAAAAACAATTCATCTTTTTGGAAAACCTAAGTCCTATTTATGCTCCTAAATTGACAAAGAAGTTTCTTGAAACAAAAAAATATTTTTATTTGTGCGTGGCCCTGAAAATTTTAGAGATATGCCTTTTATTGACAGTTTGTGTGACTCTATCATAAATAAAGTAGCCGAAGAAATATCTAAATCGTCAACTTAGCTTTGGTAGTTTGTTATAAATTGCCTATATCAGATCAAGATATCAGAATGACAAATTATATTTTATCGCATACAATCTCGTCGTGTAAAAACAGTTTCTACGTAATACTAGCTGCAAATCAGCTTGTGTTGATACAAAGCTAAGACAATGATTTTAAATAAATTACTTCTAAATAAAACGCATATAGTTGTGTTTTTATTTTCGTACCTGCTAATATAGCTTTAGGAGTGACCTTTCTTTAAGGATGTTAGGGGTGACGTGTCTTTGTTGAATGAGATGTGTAGTTACATATAGGCTACACATAATTATCTACATCGTATAAATATATATCAAAAAGTCTGTCAATCCTTTGTTTGTATTAATTATTCAAAATATGAAATCAATTCAGTAATTTTGATATCAAATTATGGATACTTTATATTTTGAAATGGGTGTGTCACCATTTTCCAGGGTTTTGATTTTTTAGAGTATGGATTCGAATACAAGCGAATTATTCTTTGTAATTATAGGAATAGATTAAATTTGTCTTATGGAAGTTGAAAGAATTGGATATTTTCCACACTGTATACTTCGCGTAGCAAATTATGTTACGTGTAAAATGTGCAATTTGTAAATACTTTCCTAACAAAAAGAAAAATTAACTTCAATTCAATTCAGAGATTTATAAAAACAAATAAATATTTTAAATTAAAAAATTGCAGAAGAAAGTAAAAAATAGCATCGCTATGGCGTAGAAATTAAACATTTTTATGTGCGGCATCCATTATAAGATGACGTCACTAAGACCTAATCCTTTTATGCAAACGTAACAGAAAAATATTAACAATCAAAACGCTTGAAACAAAGGAGAATTCCAAATCGGTCATAATACAATCCTAGGTTTCAAATACCATAAGAAAAAGCAAAAAATGGCTAATTAATGACCGCCTTTATTGTCAATTAACAATTTAACCCTCTCTCTGAAATATCTCGTTAAATTTCCTTATGTATCAACATATTTTTTTTCTTATTTCTCTCCTGATTGGAAATATAAGTTCACTTAAGTCTGTTAGAGGGGGAAATATACACATTCTTTGTCGGAGTATATTCCAAATATTTCATATTTATCTATTACAAATTCTTGTTTGTTAAAGAAATCTATACTTTTCATGATCTTATAATTATCTATGTAACTATTTCGAGAAATTTAAAAATACACATTGACGTTTAATTGTCCAACTTAAATATTTTCATTTACCCTGTGCTTTATTGTAAACACATACTCTCTAGATGTTTATGTACGGCTCAAATCATGCCATCTATATCACCGACTGCACAGATCTGGTCTAAAAACCGTTTCACAGGTCTGATATAAAACGAACAGTTAACCCTAATGCTATTACTTATATTTTGTATAAATATTTGTTATAGATACATATGTTATAGATAGTGAAAGGTTATACATTTACAATGACATTATTGTGCCGTCTATTAATCACCTTTTCAAAACAACCCCCATAACTACTTGGGAATGTGCCACGTGGCTGAGTTTGGCGTCACAAACACAATATTTTATGAAGTGGACATGTCAAAGATGATTGGATAAGAGCGCGGAGCATCGCGTCCATCACAATTAACTTGATGCAACAAAATGATATCCCAAACACCTAGTAGTAGGTAAGCAAGTAATTTGAATGTCATTCTGATAGTGGAGCGGATAAGAGAAATCTTTTTGAAGAATCGTTAAAATGATGATATACTCATCAAATTATGGAACAAATGATAACCTTTGTTTTGAGAGGTCTTCTGATCAAATCTACCTTTTTGGCAAATTAAAAATAAAAGAGCACTGTCATTTGATGAAAGATGATGTTTCGTCTACTAGAAGTATAATGTTCATAGTTTTCTGATTTGAATGCTCTTATCAATACTTTTACCAATCTTAGTTAGCATTTAATATTGTCTTGTGGTTCTTACATGCAGAAAATGGAAAAATTTGTCATTCTTGTGTTAAACAGGTCAGCAACAAAGCAACTAACCAAGCAACATCAAACCTGTTTTCTTGTCCCTGGGTGCAGATGCCGTTCAAGTGAATTCGATACACAGGCAGCCGCAAGAGAACATGCAAATCATACAACCTACCAGACTGGGATTATGTGGTACCATAACCTTTATCTAGACACTATTATTTCAGCTGTATAGGGGTGGAAACAAAAAGAAGAGCAATGACACAAGACATCACCGAGAATTGAAAGCATAAACCTATAAGACGGTATGAAAATAAGAAAAATGTAACAGCTTTTGCACGTGACTATGCAGCTGCATATGTACACTGTAGGAAACTAGGTTCCAGCAGCATTGCATGCATGACTATATAAATATATAAACCAGAACAATGCTACAGAAGACGGACATTTATGTGATCATCTTGAAATAAATGGCTGAAACTGCCTCACACGCATGAAGCTTATAATCTGCTTTTATTCATATTAGACAACAAATATGCTCAAGCAAAACAGGAAAAAAATGAAACTATTTTGGATTTCGATTGGCCAATCAGGTAGATTTGAAAATTGGTCCTTTGAAAAATATAAACCTACAAATAATTCCAAATAAAACAATAACTTTCACCAACTAGTTTTGTTGCTGTCTTGAAAAAATGGACACCATCTAGCGTTTTCAATTTTTCAAAAGTAGAATGTGTGGTAGAATCCACACAATTTTTCTTTACACAAGTAACGGGTGTTGCTAGCTAAACCGGAGGTTCTTACCTATCCAGAGCACAAGGCATCACTTCCCATGTGTAAGTTCACGTGTTTAACCTGCTTTGATAGTTCCAAAATTTCCATTTTGCTTCTGGATTCGGACATGTATAGATATGTTTGTTTTTTATTAGATTATGAACGACTACTTATATTTCTAAGCAAAGTATCTACTTAATGTATGACCGGCCTTAGAAGTTTGTTGCTTGTATGCGTTTCTGTTATCTGCTCAACCATTACAAAAGTACAAACGTTTTTCGTGTATTATAAAGAGTTTAAATATGCGATATGGAAGTTTCTGTTTTGTTCTACCTTGAGGAGGTAAAAGATAGGATTAGGCGCAAATGCAACATGATTTGTTTCTCACTTCATTAAATTTGTGTCATTCTCTTACTCTTCAAAATTCAGTTTTTGAAATAAAATTCCAATCCCACCAAAATCCCAAAGCAAAGAAACTTTTACAGCTGACAAATTTGTTACACACGTAAATTCAAACGGGTAATTAGGCCAGGGTGTTTCGAAAGGGCGAGTAACTCCTCTGCAGCTAGCTGCAGCAGCCATGTGTTTGACGATAAACGTAATACCGATAACAACAATACAATTAAATCATACGGAAACATACTGGTCCACAATTCAAATACAAAGCAAAAACTTGAAGACTGACACATTAAGTCAAACATTTGATCTTCCACCTGGGACAGGCCCCGGTCTCACAATCATTAATCAACTAAAAAATTTCCATTAATCTTATTTTTTTATTTTCATCCTTAACTAAAAATTTCCTTAAATTCCTTAAAATAAAGGTTCAGTGGAGAATGACTGTAAATAATATTATTTATATAAAAATATATTAAAGTATAATTTATATAAATAAATAAAATATTTTAAAAAGGTTTGGCTAACTCGGCGAACTCCCTTGTAGAACAAATACAGAATGAGGGAGAATTTTTCGACAATTTTAAAGGTCCGGTAGGAATAAAAGAGGATGACCTATGCACAATCTATGAATGTTGTAAGCTGCATGCACAACTTTTTTTTAAATTTATTTGTTATGATCTGTCATTGCTTTTTAGATCATACGGGTGTATAACAAATTAACTGCGATTATTTTAACCAAGCCAAGGTGAGCTATTAAGTCACCCCCCGTCCGTCATGCATTGTTTGCCATGTGTCGTGCGTTTTCCGTCGTGTGTTAACTTAACATTTTAATTTTCTCCAAAACTACTGGACCAATTTGATGATATAACCAAGCTGCCGTGCTTCCAAAATTGCACAGATGAAAGGGGCTGCCCTCCTGGGACCATGCAAATGTCTTGGCAAGGCATTTAAGGGAAAAATTGCTGACATTAGTGATATCTGTCAGTCGATATATCTGCAAAACTTCATGTTATAACTTTTTGTACAGGGAAGTATATTAAGGGCCTTACATGAGTAGTTATGTAATATTAAATATATTAAATGAGTTAAATTTTTATGCACCGAAACTAATGATTTCTATATATTACATAAACTCGAATGTAAGATTCTATTTAAGATATAATCCAGGAAAAAACAGGATTTTTTGTTCTTAAAAAATACTATCCGTTTCCTCTGTAAGAAAAGAACCAATTGACCGCAATTAAGAGAAGTAACATAAACGTGTCACAAACGCCCAAAAAAGTACTGCTAAGATTTTATGAATATATGTAAAAAGCATAATGCTGAATTATCCATAATAAATTAATAAATAATTATTCATATCGCACGCACATTGGAATGTCGTGGGATGGTTACCAAGGTTGCGAAAACAATATCACACCTTTTTTAAATTATATTTATTGGTTTTTTCATTTATTTATTTAATTGATTGATTAAATAATTAATTGGCCATTTAACATCTGGGTGTGATATATATGGACAATACCCGCTCAGGTGCGCGTTTAAGGCCCATTGATATCCTTTTACATATAGATACATATAGATCTACAGGTGAAACCCGATGAAAAAATCACGTTTGTTTTATTCATTCTCTTTTATCCTCTTCGGCCTTTACAGGCAGTGTGTTTAGTAATATATAATAAATATTTGTCCCTGACCTCTAAAAAGCACTCCATTTTGTTTCCTTACGGACATTTACTTAAAAATTTATGGAAATAATTTTGCATATTTATGAAAAATCTTAAGTAAGGAATATATTGTGGATCGCTTTTTCTGTAACTTTAGAAAAACATCTTAAATTTTAGGAAAAAACATAAGTTAAGGAAATTCTTAAGTAACTGTTATGGAATGATTGTAAAACCGGGGCATAGAGATCGGGTGTTCTGCAAGATAAGTTTCTGCCACAAAATCCTCAGAAATTTTGTATAATAAACATATTTTTGAAGGCTACATACCTAAATGAACCACCAGGACGAAGATAAAACACATCATCTGGTATCGATACGCCATATTGTCTTGTGGATAAACCCTGGGGAAGAAATCAATTCATAATAATTATAATTGAAAATAATGAAAATATATATATTTGGAAACAATTCACATAAAAACTATTATAAAGAAAACATTTTGAATGTCTAGATAATAAAAAGGATCTTTGGGATTTGAAATAATAATAAAAGTCTAGCAGATTCGCACAAAAAGGTCACCAAAATTGTATATTTTTGTTAAAAGCACTAAACTTCGCATGATTATAGTTCTTCACCTTGAGATGATTTTCAACTAACCAAAAGAATCAAATATGGCAAAATAACATTTTCTGTAATTATATTTATTATAACCCATTTTCTTCACAAATAAGCTGGAATTTATTTTGGTTTTGAATTGCAGAATTTTAACATATATCCGCCGATAAATTAAAATGGCCGTCATTTCCAAATGGCAGAAAATGGTGGTTCAAGTAATGAAACTGGTATATCTAATCATTTTGTTCCGATTTTCATTTTTAGCATTGAATAAATCAATTTTGTATATACCTCTGATAACTCATACATGAATTTTAAAATTGTTTGTAATTAAAAATCATTGTCATATCCAATATGGCGATGGAATGGCGGCTAAAAAGTAACAAATAGCTGTACAAATTTGTTGTATTGATCTGCGGGGTACTTGAAAATAGTTCTGCATATGACCTTTCGGTAATGTTTTGAAAACAGAAATTTTGCTTGAATTTTAGATAAATTCCAGAAATGAATTATCTAATAAATTGTTTTCATTAATCTAAATTTCATTAGCAATATGGTGGAAATATGGCCGCTCAAATAATAAAAATATAGAACTATCTTAACATTTTTCTTTGATTTCGAAAATGAAAATTACATGAAAACATTCTGTATATAATTTAATGTAGCTAATAGGTATAGCTTATTTATATAAGTTTTAAAATGGAACGAAGTCGATGCACATATTCGTTGTATTTATACTCATATCTGCAATAAAATCTGTGTATATTGTTGTTTATTTGATGGTCTTTGTAAAACAACTGGAGTATGTGTAAAGAATAAAATTAGACATGTTTATTATTCATGACCTGGAAAATATAGACCTATTTTAACATTTTCTGATTCGAAAATGAAAATTGAATGGAAAGATTCTGTATATGATTCAATGTAACACAAAGGTAAAGCTCATTTGTATATGACCTGAGATTACTCATAGATGTGCCTTAAAGTTGATTGCAGTTAAAATGGCCAAACAAACAGTTTATAAATGGAAAGAAATCAATGCAAATAATTATTCGTTGTATTTATAATCATATCTGCAGTTGGAAATGTTAGATAAAAATATCATATACACAGTGTGTATGTACAAAACCTTGTCTTTTATTGAGTAGCCGTATCACTATATATATATATATATATATATATATATATATATATATATATATATATATATATATACAGGGATATATTTTGATTTGATCCGAATATTTTATATACTAGTATATCCGCTGAATTTTTGAAATTTTGTATCTCTCATTTAAAAATAAATCCCCAAATTATATTACATTCAAATGATGAGACGATGAAGACCTAAATGATATATGAATGAAATATACATACCTGTTCGGGTTTTATATTTGTATTGTTGAACTGTTTGTTGTAGAATGGGATAATCTAGATCCTTCAAAACATACACGACACAAGTCTATAGTGTTCTGTGTTTATTTTCGGTTATATAAAGGTACACAAACCTCTTGATGTTTATGTATAAAATAAGTAATTACACACGCAATATAGCCGTCGGATTTTTGTCTGTTTCATCTTCTTTTGTTCATTACCTATATCATTTAGATTATCGATTATCGGATCTACCGATTTATACGGACTTTTTGCGTTCGGTATCTCCTGATAATTTTTTATTTTTTGTAGTTATGTGGTGGCTCTCTATAATCAATGTAAATATCTAAGTCAATATTTCAATAGTAATATGTTGATTGGTGTCCGTATATGCAACATTTATATCGCATAATCGTATTGTGTAACATGTGTAAAACATAAGTATCTATGTCATTTATGTATATTTTTCTTTGTAATTATCTATTTCCTACATTGGAAATCATTTACAAATATAATATTGCCCAGCTGTTAATTTATATAATGTTAGCGTTCAATTATTGCGTAAGCATAATTTTATATCAACTATCTATATTTGTAATTGGATTGTCAGCAACAGGTTTCTATATGACAAAATTTAACTAACAGTATTATTTATAAAATCTATTAAAGAAACAGTATGATATGTAAAAGTCAAAACTAATATGTAAGGCTTTATTTATAGAATCCGGTTTACTAGTTCAATATTACTACTCAGTGATATCGCAAACTAATTTTACCCTTAAAATATTTATAATATTGTTGTTGCTTTGTATATCAAATATAATACAATATGAAAGTTTATTAAATCATTATGACCTTGAAGAAAAGTCAAAGTCATCCAAGTTCTCCACTACAATTTTGCCTTGATCCTATATATTGGACCTGTAAAGATTTTGATTAATAACAATGTAAAGTCTTGATATTATAGATCACTGTGGATTTTAATGAAGGTAGATTTCGATTTAATGTGCAAACTAGGTAGCCCATCAAGTATTGATGCTGTCTTTGAAGGAAACTTTAAATGCTCAATTAAAAGCATTTCGACAATCGTAATGACTTCAATTTTTCTATTCTCAGCTTTTCTTGTCTATGCAGTAACACGCCTGCTTCTCTGATTTGTAGTTTTTTCACAGATACGCTATTGTAGAACATGTTCCTACTGCTTGAACTTTATAAAACAAAAGAAGCTGTCTAGAAATAAAAAGTTGTCTCAGAGATATTGATAAGCGTATGTTGATGATTCAACCATATAATTTATGGCTACCATTACAATACTTTTGCTCATGCGATGTAGATGGCACGCTATTGTAGAACATGTTTCTAATTTATGGCTACTATCACTATACTTTTACCCATGCAATGTTTGAATTTTAAACTATTATTAATATCTTTGACGTCTCATTGTTTCTTATTTACACGTTACTTTCATTATCAATAATGATTATCCACATGACGTGCCTAGCCTACCTAAAAAGGAAATGATTTCTTTTCCGGAGCACAAGGTCCCAATTTCCTTCAGAATGCTCACGTGTTAAATTAGATTGAGAGCTTTTACTTTTTCAGAATTTGTTTAAAATTAAAGATTGCATTTGTGAACCTATCCATTGTATACTAGATTCCTGCGTTTGAGATTGAACACTATGAGTATACCATAAGGATCCATGAAACAAAGTTCTAGTCCACTAATAACGGCCGTGATTAATGATTAAGTAAGTTCTTTATTGATATATTTATAAAACCTTGGTCACATGCATGTTCAACATTGTTTTGGATATTGGTTATTTCATTTGACCCCTGTCTGTAAAATTGTCATGTGATAATTTTGGATGCATTATACTTTAATATTGTAATTAGGTCATAAAAAGTTTTGAATCTCTTGATAAGCATAACATAGCAATATCCTTGAATCAGCAACTTATAATAACTACTATGACGATAAACAACTCAACAACATCATAAATTCCTAAATGTAATCGCACGATGGTATTCTGCTCACATAAAATAAAACTACTTTGATATTTTAAAAATGGCCACTGTTGCCAAAAAAGTGAAAAAAAGAAATAAATTAAAACTGCTGGAAAATAAATGACGATTTACAGAATTATAAAATCAATTTGGGTCTAAAATATTAGCCGTTGCCATGGAAATGAAAAATCAAGTCTCCCAAACTGCTTCGTTTTGAAGACTTTCGTATAAGTACAGAAATTCTTGTTGAATAAGTATTCATGATCAAATATATTTTTTGCTTTTGATTTTTGTCTTCTTCGTGAAAAACCAGGGCAAATAGTTTATGTAGATTTCATGCACGCTATAAGCCAAATAGCAATTAGTCAATTCAGTGTTAAGACTTGAGATTTTATTTTGATTTTTGTTTGTGCTCGCCGACTGGAAAAATAATATAACTATTGGTAAGCAACTTTGACCTGCTCGAATGATATTAAAACCAAATAAAATTATCAGCGAAGTAAAAGTTCCTTTATAACAAGACAAGCGCATTTCAATACAAGTTTGTATACATTGTCGATGTTTTCAATACTAGATCCCGTCTAAAGTATCTCGTTCTTATTCAGATTTTGTTCAAACATTTCAAAATCTATATAAAATATGTTTAATAGTGTAAGCACCTATTCTTGAGCTAGTTGCACCCGCCCCGTGTGTATTCAAATTTGAGTGCAAGGAACATGGAACTATAGGCCATCAAATACATGCAGGGCAATCCTTGCCACACAGACATCAAACTTATCAACAATAAATTGATTAGATTTAATATGAAGATAGTATTCTGAATACATTATATGGGAATACTTTTGATTGCGCTGTCACAGTTTATCGATATCGGTATTTATAATTGCACACTGTTTTGCCTTATCCTTATTAATTAGGGGATAACTGTCTTGTAATTTTTGATTTGCAGACGTATATCGGTGGTTATACTGTCGCAAATTAGTTTTATTGGCGACGCGTCAGCGGTGGTTATACTGTCGCAAATTGTTGACTTCAGCCAATGAAAACGAGGGTTACATACAGAATGAATTAGAATGTAATTATTTATAAAATCATTATTATACTCAATAAATTTATGTAATTTATATATATGTTTAAATATGCAATTCCCTTTGATCTTTATCTGCACCATTATAAACGACGATATTCAATACTTGCACATTAAGCTTTTGTTCAGTTAATACATAATATACATATAGACTTTAGTGAATCAAAGTGTTTCTTTTGTTAGACTTCAATTCTTTAGTTTTGTTGGTCAACGCCGTATACAGAAAATTCAATCCAAATATTTTATCTAATTATTTTACATTGGCAATTCAAATTTCCGTGATAAGTTGGGATATTTCTTTTTATTTAATTTTTTATATTTTTTTGTTTTGTTTTTGCTTTGTTATATTACTCTATGACTTTTGATAAACGGTTATTGTTTCATGGTTCGTTTTTCTGTTTTAGAAGTAAGCAGTAATTTTACTATGTTTATCATGCTTTTCCAGTTGTCAAAGCTTTAATTTTGTTTTTTGGAAATGGGATTAGGACATAGACCGATATGTTTGTTTAAGATTAAAGAATAGATATTTAGTTGATACCTCTATAAAATCAAGTTTACTAAATGGGGACATTAACATTAAACGAAGCGTTGTTTTAGTCAGAATACCATAAGAATACTCATACAGATCATGTTATAAAATACAGATTATATGCATAACAGCTAAACAGAATTAACTCATTTTCATGCTTTGTGTCTGTTATTGAATTCAGATTTTAGATTAAATCTATATTTCCTTTTGATCACTGTCTGTATCATCATAAAATATAAATTCAATACTTGTAAATTTAGCTGATGTACAGTTAACAGATACCATAAATGTAATCTGTGTTTAATCAAAATAAATTATGTGTTAGGATTTGAGGTATTAGTTATTTGCTTTTGTTTGTGATCGTCGTCAGTAGAATAGTTACCTCAGCACAATCAGCACAATGTACAAGCTATGTCTGATTGTCTACACATGAAGTAACCTTGCTACATTCTATTAAATAAGCGTAAAGAGTTGTTTTTACGATATTTCCCAGTACAAGTTTAATATATCTAAGTATAATTAGTATGTTGTTTTTACATTGATAAATGTGGATAGAATTGGGTTGAAGATCAGGGTGTTAAGAGATAATTTAATGTGATAGTCAGTGGTCGAAAAGTTTGTATTTTTGTCTTCTGTTTCATCAATTTTTGCTTTTTGTTTATCTATTCGCTTGATTGTTGTGAAGATCAATTATTCTTTTGTTAAGACAGGTAAGAAGAACACTTCATTAACATAATAATTATTATGTTGAAACTTAATTTATTAAAGATTCAAAGTTTTAAAGGTAATGCAATGATCATCAGCAAATACATCGTTGTATGTTTAAATCAGAGTTTCATTTTTGAACACACAAACTATCACAATATATGCGACAGGATAACCAGCCTAGGCTCCTCTTGTCTAGCTTGTTACAAAACAACTTGTAAAATCGCAATCAAAAATGGAAGGGACAACTACCAGGTGCCAAATATATCCAAATACAGAAACATGATAGTTAAAAATAGTTTGATAAAATAACGTCATTTTGTCTTTAGTTACATACATATTCTACGTTTTGTTTAACTAAAAAATAGATAGCATCTAATCATGGTTCTTCCTTGATTTTTATATTTGATTTGTTACATGTTCTTTTGATCACGCTTTGAAGTATTAATATCTGTTAATAATTACACGGTATATAGCCATCTGTCCCAGGTATTGAATTTTGATTTTTCCCTTTTGATCACCACCTACAGCATTTAAAATCTATAATAATTGACATATACTTGATGGTTTTTTGAATTGTGTTTCGTTCAATATGTATTGAAGTTTATAACATTACTAGTTTAATTATCTTTTCGCAACAGTTAAGCTTTTAATATTAAAGTATAAGTACAGTAAAACACAATTTTAACACATTTTACATATTTTAATGAATTCCTTTTCCTGGAACGAACTGCGATTTCTTTCAAAATTAGAATCACTAATTACGAGAAAAATTTTCGTTTAGCACACCTGCATGGAATCTTAAATTTTTGTATTATGATTCGTGACGTCACCAATGTGACAGCCAATTTTTGGAGACATACGCAAAAAAGTTCATTTGTTTACACATAAACAAGTATGACGCCCGCCTAAACTTTAAAAAAGTTCCGTCAAACCGCATGAAAGGATCTCCTCTAATGACAACATAACATAGTTTTAGTCAAGAGAAGACGAAGAAATCCCAAGTAAACTTTCCATGCTTTGTGATTAGGTTTGGTGGTTAAATAAGCCTGTAATCAGTTACAGCCGTTTCTTAACATAGGCCTGATCCCCTTCCCTATTATTGATTTTGATTTCATGATGGATTTTAATTACAACAAACTTAATATAATTAAATAATTTCAAAAAAAAAAAAAAAAAACAATCGTTGAGATATATTTTGTATAACTACATGTTGGTTGGTCAAATCCAAGATCAGAGTTGGACGAGCCTCAAAATGCAAAAGGGGAAAAATACATTGTCCAAACCAATGTCAAAGACTTTAACCAAAGACCATCCCATCAATACTAGAAAAACGTTCTACGTCGATGATTTCCGGGTTCGGTCGGTCATACGTGCCTTTCAGGGTGAAGATAGGGTAACAAATATAAGTACTGGTTACAAAATGACCTAGATCAAAACAACTAGAACAGTAGAATGTAGTGTTAACGTATCTTAGGTCACAGCAGCGATTTTCTTGTTGATATAGTTTATGTTGTGTGTGAAATTAATGCAGGAGATTCTGGTAATTTAAACCAATGGAAGTGCCAATGCATCAGCAAAATAGAAAGAGCCAAATGGTATATTTATGTACTGTTTGTCTCTGGATCACACTATAACATATGACCTATCTGGTCAACTTTAAACCATCCACAGAAAAAAAGAAACCCTAACTCTCTTGTGTACACGATACTGTGGCTTGGCTTTGATATCACTGGAAATGGAAGTTCCAAATATAATGGTGGTAAATTCAGAGGAGGAATCTAGAGTGTCTGGAGAAACATAAACACACGGATTGACAATTTTTTCTCAACAGGATCAGTCCCTAGTGAGATTCGAACCTTGATTTTAAAAGGCGTTGTGATAGATAAGCACACACACACACACACACGTCCCGGTGCTATGCCTGCGAAAATTTGGAGACACATTACAACATACAATAGGTTACTTTTTATCGCGAGAGATTTACTAACGCGTAAGTTCGCGAGGATTCTTTGTCGCGAATTTAAATATCACACAAAAATTCTCAGAATCGCAATAAATTATTTAGCCAATATAAATCATGACGGCAATTGACTGTGACCGTCATAAAAGTATGCCATATCAGTTGCAATAAAGTAAATCGTAAACGTCGCCGTTATTTGCAAGGTTCCTTTGAAATTTCCAACTTAACTGGTTTAATTAATGTTTCCTTTCAACCGTTTACAAAAAGTCTTGACAAAACTTCAACTTAACTTACTAGGTTCTATTGAATTTTACCTTTAAACACTGGCTGACGAGGCTGAACTAAAAACTCCTTTCAACTACTAAAATGACTATGGAATATTACGAAAAGATCAGCAATATAAAACGCTTAAAGATAACTATAAAATCGCCACGAAGTGGACTAAAATTAAATATAAACCTGGATTTTGAACGCGAATACACGTATATGTAGGTACGCGAAATTTGTATCTTTTTTGACATTAAAATTGATATATATTCACAGTTCTAATATTACATTAAACAATCAAATGAGGACGCATTAAGACATATGACATCTAACAAACAAACTCAGGTGGTGACATCGTAAATCTGAGGGCATCTGACACATGCAATTGGGGACATCATCACAATGGGGGCACTTGACACACGCTAACGTAACTGGGGGCATTGTCACACTGATAACAGCTGACACACACGCAAGTACGGACATCTTTGCATTGAGGACACCTGACTCACGCATGCAAGTGGGGACATTGTAACACTGAGGACACCTGATGTACACCTGATGTACAAACGTAATGTCAGACATTCTCACACTAAGGACAGTTGAGACATATGCAATTAGGGACGTCGTCACATTTTGGACGTCTGACATACATACACAAGTAGGGATATCGTCACATTGAGGACATCTGACATACACATGCAAGTGAGAACATCGCCACATTGAGGACACATTACACACGTGCAAATGGGGACATCGTAACTATGAGGGCACCTGACACACGCAATTAGGGACATCATCACAATGGGGACACTTGACACACGCACACGTAACTGGGGACATTGTCACAATGAGAACAGATGACACACACACGAGTACGCAAGTATGGACATCTTCGCATTCAGGACACCTGACTCACACATGCAAGTAGGAACATCGTCACATTGAGGACACACTACACACGCGCCAGTGGGGACATCGTCAAATTAAGGACACCTGACACACACGCTAGTGGGGACATCGTCACATTAAGGAATCTGACATGCACATACAAGTGGGAACACACAAGACCAACTCCCTCCTTTAAGGGTCTTTAAGGAATCCTTAAAGATCCTTAAAGATGTCCTTAAAGATCCTTAAAGCCTCCTTAAAGACCCCTTTAAGGACCACCATCTTCTTTAAGGATCTTTAAGGCTTCCTTACAGATCCTTAATGGAACTGAAATTTTAAGGATCTTTAATGCGGCTTTAAGGATCTTTAAGGATCACCCTGACATACACATGTATTTAAATGATATATTGGTGTTTTTTAACCACCCTGAATTGGCTAAAGATGCACCAATTTTTATTTATTTATTTATTTATTTATTTATTTATTTATTTATTTATTTTTTATTTATTTATTTGGTATATATTACACAAAAATAAGTGGAGAAAAACGCGATTAAAAATAAATGTCCGGTGATAAAATTTCATGATTGTTTTCAAAGTAATTAATTAATTTTTATTTATAATCTATACTACTCCAAGTATTATGTCCCAGCTCTAAATTGATTCAATGTACAACTTCTTATTTATTTATTTATTTATTTATTTATTTATTTATTTATTTATTTATTTATTTATTTATTTAACTAAAAAAGTGAAGTTTTGACTATTTGTCATTATGGATTTATGCCCATAGGTAATATACAGATCATGGTTCCAAATTGATGATCATCAACATTTTTCCTGTATCTCACCAACAACTTACCTAACTAATTGATAACAGAAGCAAATTCAAACTCATTTTAACCAGACGATAGGATATTCTACCTGAAAAATTTACCGTATGTTGTTAATATCTTTAATTACCTAGATGGATTTGAATTTTAATGGAATCTGATGATTAATCTACATGAGTAGTAATGTTAGGGATACTTTAAATACTTTTACCAATTGTTATCTGTGTGTAAATAAATAAATAAATAAATAAATAATAAATAAATGTTTTTAAAAACTTTAATAAATATATGAAATATGAGAGAGAGGGAGATATAGAGAGAGAGAGGGCAGAGCGAAGACTTGTACATCATCAGTTTTTAAACTGCCATTATCTGATATTTCTTATTCCATGACCTTGAAATGTGCATTCATATAAATAAATAAATAAATAAATAAATAAATAAATAAATAAATAACCAAAATAAATAATCATATAAATAATCAAATAAATAATCATATAAATTAAAAATAAATAATCAAATAAATAAATAAATAAATAAATAATCAAATAAATAAATAAATAAAGGGGTTTTCCATCTATTGGGAAAACCCTGTTATTTAAGTAGGACATATTTTGGCAATGTCCAATGGTTTATAATTAGATCTTATTTGGCGCATGAAACTTTAATAAGATCCGCTTCCGCCCAGCCTCTTTTGCACTGATCAAGGAATCGTGGTTACATGCAATTTTATATGCTACAAAATAATATAATTTATCTACGTGATAAATTCAGTCATCGTTTGTAAAAATCGAGTATAAAGTATTTTTAGTAGAATTTGGGAATTTCGGGGCGAACGTTGGTTATTATTTCCATCCATAACTCAATTTAAATACGATAATTTAATCAGAGACATACCATGGATGCTTCTGCCAGGTCGGGATTGAGGCCAAGAAAGGTGCCGGCCGAGTCATCGCCTCCTGCGCCAAATGGATCCAAATCAAAGCTACATGAAAAAAGAAGAATGCCAAAGGCAGCCAAGAAAGGCCGACACACTAACAAAAAACCCCGCCGTCAGGGTGTGGCTGCTGCAGTGTCATCTGCGTGCAGTATTTCTGAGGGCGAAACGTCCTCGGAAGATGAAGCAGCACTTCCGGGACTTCCGGTCCATGTTAATAGGGCCGAAATGCCTCGTCAGGGAAAACAAACAGGTAATACAGTTCCTATTACCGGGGGACAAAATACAGTTCCTATTTCCGGGGGACAACCTGTTCTGATTAATTTTAATAACCCCGGGGAAATATCAAGACTGTTTCAATTTGACCAGGAACCTCGGATGGAACCAATACCGGAATTTGATGACACGTTGGGTGATCATGTTCCACAGTCAACAAAGCAGAAAATATGGGACAACCAGTTCGTTAACTTGAACTCTCTACTTCCCGATAGGGAGGAAAATACCAATTTTGACATGTCTGAATCCTCGCCACTGGTAATTACTAAAAATGGCCAGATTGGTCTTGGTTCCAGGCAGCAAGCCAATAGGAAAGTGGCCAACATTAATGCCTGGACCGATGCCTTTATTATTTTTGTATCTATATATTTGCAAAAATACCAACAGGTGCAGATTGCTTTAGATTTGTTGAAGTATTTAAACCATATCCGTTGGGCAGCTGCTAAGGTTGGGGGGTTGGCATGGAGACAATATGATGAACAGTTTCGTCTCCGTAAAGCCAAAAAGCCTACAAAATCCTGGGCTACATTAGACCTGGAGTTATGGCTGCTTTTCGTCTCCTCGTCTACTCCCCTCAATCAATTGACATCAAAATCTGGCTTGGGTTACTTTACCTCAAAGCCCAAGGGAATATGCTGGGATTTTAATGGCAAGAAATGTTCCAGGGCCGCTTGCAAATTTAAGCATATCTGTAACAAGTGTTCTGGACCCCATCCCGAGTTAGAGTGTCGATTTTTTCGTGGCCAGCAAAACCGAAATGCCCAAGCAGGAGGTACCAGTACATTTACAAGGAAATATATTCAGTCTAGCGGAAACGCCCATAAACCTCAGTAATCTTAATTTGGCACTCCAGCTCTACCCCAATAAATTTGCAGCAAATACATTATTAAAGGGGTTTACAGAGGGATTTTCTTTGCACTTTAATGGGCCCAGGATTCCTTGTGAAGCAAGGAATCTCAAGTCAGCTAGGGAAAACATTTTTATCTGTAGGGAAAAAAATTCAAAAAGAAATTGAAGCAGGTCGTGTTTGTGGTCCTTTTACTATACCTCCTATATCAACCCTCCGGGTTTCTCCTATTGGTTTGGTACCTAAAAAATGCTCAAATGACTTTCGACTGATACATCATTTGTCATACCCTGAAGGCATGTCAGTAAATGATCATATCCCTCAGAATCTTTGTTCCGTAGACTATACCAGATTTGATGAAGCCGTCCAGATGGTACAAGGTTTAGGTAGGGGATGTCTAATGGCGAAAACGGATATTAAATCTGCCTTTCGTTTATTACCGGTACATCCTTCAGATTTTGATTTACTAGGTTTTAAGCTTGGCAATCAATACTTCTTTGATAAATCACTACCATTTGGCTGTAGCATCTCCTGTGCTCATTTTGAGCGATTTTCCACATTTTTAAATTGGTATGCCATACACAATAGTCATAATACCCAAATTTTACATTACTTGGATGACTTCCTAATTTGTGGCCCCCCGGGCTCTATTATATGTTCCCAAACCCTTGCCAAGTTTAAACAGATGTGCGAACACCTTGGCGTTCCAATTGCTGAAGAAAAAACTGAAGGCCCTACCACCAGTCTTTGTTTTTTAGGACTAGACATTGATACAGATAATATGTTAGTCAAATTTCCTTCAGATATAATTGCCGAGTTAAGGGATAAGTTGAGAACAATGCTTAGCAAACGCAAGGCAACACTTAAAGAGATGCAGTCATTGATCGGGTCTCTCAATTTCGCATGTCGGGCCATAAAACCAGGGAGGGCATTTTGTCGCCGTCTCATTGACAGCACATGCCATGTTTCTAAACCTCATCATTTTATTAAGATCACTGAAGGAATGCAGGAAGACATGCGCATGTGGTTACAATTTTTCGAGTCATACAATGGCATTTCAGTATTTCAGGATTCTGTTTGGGTTCGAGACTCCTATTTAAACCTTTTTACGGATGCAGCTGGCAGCAGGGGTTTTGGGGCCTATTTTAATGGGAGATGGTTTGCAGGCCAATGGCCTAACGCATGGCACATTTTAGGCATCACCAAAGATATTACATTTTTAGAACTTTTTCCAATTGTTGCTGCAATTTTGTTATGGGGCCACATTATTGCTAACAAGAAAATTTTTATTCAAACTGACAATCAAGCAGTAGTTAGTATAATTAATAAACAGTCTGCTAAGTCTCCCAGAGTTATGCGCTTAATAAGATTGTTTGTTCTATATCTACTCAAGTACAATATTTCAGTTAAAGCTTCTCATATTCCGGGTTGTAAAAATCTAATCGCAGACTGTCTTTCACGTTTTCAGTTTGGAAGGTTCCGCAGGCTGGCCCCAAATTCCAGGGTTCACCCAGACCAGGTTCCTCAGGAAATGTGGGACTGCTTTGGCTAGAAGTAAACCGTCTGATAGAGCAGTCATCAGCTCCAAATACTCAGAAAGTTTATCAACAAGCATGGTCGTCATTTTGCTCGTTTCGATATGAATTTGATTTGGAACAGAGCTTTCCTGTGCCTTTGGATCATATTATTCAATACATTGCTTACCTTTCCCTTCATGGTTTTGCTTACTCTACATCTTCAACACGTATTGCTGCCATAAGTTACTTTCACAAAGTACACAACTTTCAGGACATTACAAAAAACTTTATTGTTAAGAAATTACTGGAAGGCATACGCAGAAATGCTACACACAAGGATATCAGGGCACCAATTACACTGACCATCCTCAGAAAGTTGCCAAGAGCTTTGAAATGCATTTGCTTTTCCAATTATGAAGCCAAGTTGTTTCATGCTGCTTTCACACTTGCATTTTTTGGTTTCCTACGTATTGGGGAACTTGCTTTATCAAATTCAAAGTCAAATATCAAGACTGTGCTTGGTATAAATGATATAGCTATTACTGAAAATGGTCATCTGCAGGTTATACTTCGTTTTTCCAAAACGGATCAGTTTGGAAAATCTGTAACCTTGTGTATTCAGCCCTTTGATGACCCGATCATTTGCCCAGTTAAAGCAATGAATGAATATCTTTCTGCCAGACCATCGGGTTGTCCTGTTTTATTCTGTCATTATGACCTAAAGCCAATGACACAATACCAATTTTCATCTGTGCTTAAGAAGTCCCTTTCTTTTCTTCAAATACCAACCCAAAAATTTAAATCTCACAGTTTTAGGATAGGTGCTGCCAGTGTGGCAAGTATGCAGAATGTTCCAATGGATATAATTCAGACTTGGGGTAGATGGAAATCAAATGCTTACAAAGGATATATTCGCATTAAATCATCCTTGTTTTCCAATTAAAGGTCCAATCTAGTAGTTAATAATATACCTTAATTTGCATGTTATGTCCTTGGTTAATTGCATGCACTTTTACACTTCATTTATGTGAAGTTTTTTGCATCAGCTTTTACACTTCATTTATTTGAAGTTTAAGTCTTTCAGACATATGGATAATTGGTTCATCAATAGTTTATTGGGCACACAGACGTGCACTGCTTCGCCCAGTTGGACGCCATTTAGGACTGGAGAGATATGGAGGACAAATCAGATGGTGTGGTATCCGTGGAATGAAATGGGAACAGCTGTTGGGCAGAATTTCTCTGGATGTTCGCAATTTTCCCCGTCCTCAATATGTTGTTATACAGTTGGGTTCAAATGACCTGGTTTCTAAACCTAGCGGTGTTTTGCGCTGGGAAATTAAGATGGACCTTTTATCACTTGCAGGTTTACTTCCCCAAGCTACATTAATCTGGTCATGTATGTTACCTCGACTCTTTTGGTACGGAGCACGATCTCAACATGCGATTGATAAGGCCCGTAAGCGTATAAATAGTGATATTAGTAATTATCTCCAGAAACTTAATGGTAAGGTTATAAAACAAACTGATTTTTCTGATAAAGAGGTAGGCCTTTTTCGTTTTGACGGCACTCACTTGTCCGATATAGGCAATGATATATATTTGAACACGTTGCAAGGGGCACTAGAGTCGTTTATGACTAAAGATTTGTCAGTTTTTCAGTAGACCATTTCATTAATTTCCATCATCCCATTTCGGTATTACAGCGAGTGGGGAGTGGTCAATGGTGCTAGTTGGCGGTGGATGCGTATTGACACATCCATATGGCCAGATCTTGCAGGCTCGGTTTGTCAGCTCGTGGTAGCTGGATCGTTGTTTGTCAGCTCATGTGGTAGCTGGACTGGTTTACCCTGCTTATGCTTTCCATGAGCAGCTGGTTTCTACTGGGCTCATCTCCAGTAGTTCGTTTGCCAAGTAGTCGTAGTTGCTTGGCTAGTGGTGACAGATCAGGGCACCCAGATGGGTCGACTGTCGTTTTGTGTACCTGCAGGGTCTGGTCAACATTGCAAATTTGTCTGTAATTTATCAAATAAAGCTGGGGCCAAATTCATCCACAAAAAACTTCAGTGTTGTTGTCATTTTTACCTATCTTAAATAAAGGGGTTTTCCATCTATTGGGAAAACCCTGTTATTTAAGTAGGACATATTTTGGCAATGTCCAATGGTTTATAATTAGATCTTATTTGGCGCATGAAACTTTAATAAGATCCGCTTCCGCCCAGCCTCTTTTGCACTGATCAAGGAATCGTGGTTACATGCAATTTTATATGCTACAAAATAATATCCCACCCACCCTCCCCACTTGCTGTACTCTGTGACTTCAATTCGTTGGTATTTTATTTAACTTGTTTATCTCGTAAATTTGTTTTGTTGCAAACTTGATTTCTACAATGTTGCATGTTTTTAGTTGTTAACAGTCATTTATAATTAGTTTTACTACAATACTGCTGTAGATTTTGTTTATACTTGTAGATTGTTTACTAGTGTATGGCAAATTCATCGGCCACAGCTTCAGTGTTACTATTGTGAATTCTAGACTTTGCGTGAATTGCATGAATGATTGGTACTTCATCGGCCTCTCTCGGTGCGTGCTCATCATTGAGTTTGGCCAGATCTTGCAGGCTCGGTTTGTCAGCTCGTGGTAGCTGGATCGTTGTTTGTCAGCTCATGTGGTAGCTGGACTGGTTTACCCTGCTTATGCTTTCCATGAGCAGCTGGTTTCTACTGGGCTCATCTCCAGTAGTTCGTTTGCCAAGTAGTCGTAGTTGCTTGGCTAGTGGTGACAGATCAGGGCACCCAAATGGGTCGACTGTCGTTTTGTGTACCTGCAGGGTCTGGTCAACATTGCAAATTTGTCTGTAATTTATCAAATAAAGCTGGGGCCAAATTCATCCACAAAAAACTTCAGTGTTGTTGTCATTTTTACCTATCTTAAATAAATAAATAAACCACAATTTCATAGACAAAACTGGTAGATTCATTTGCACTATCTTCTTCATGTAATAATTTCTCGATCGATCCAGTAAAATAACTTGTATTTTCTGATCAAGTTGTTTATGGAGAGAGAGAGAGAGATAGAGAGAGAGAGAGAAACTCGGAGCTGAGAGTTGTCTATCGGAACTTTTTCCCACAAGGGAAAACTATAAGCATGATTTTCTTATCATAGAATAGGTCCGCAATCCAAGTTAACGAATTTCGGGCTAATAAAGTTGTGATTTATAATGAAACAATTAAAAGAAAAAAACATTTGTTTATATCATCGGCATTTATTATTGTTTTTTTTTGTTTTCTTGCCGAAAATGGGGTTCTCTGTGTGTTTCCGTTTCATCCACAATCCTAGAACTGACGGCCGCCACAACATAACTAGCAAAATCTTGATCTCACTGCCTTGGTTCACATTTTTAGGGAAAATCTAGTGTGAGAAAACTCGCTTGTCGAATATTGGTTCTAATATCAATGCACTTTGATTTCCTTCACTATCCTTGAACTTAAAGTCTCTACACAAGACTATACAATTTTGTTACAAAATGACAAAATATTAAACTGGGATAGGCCATAATCTCAGAAAATTTGTCAGTTCGCTCAGGTTTTACATTCTTGACCATTCTTGAATTCTTATTCATTGAATCAAATAATGATATAAGTGAAATAATCTTGACACAGGAATGAAACTCTATACTCTGCTATCCCGTTATCCTGATTATGCTGAGAAAAAAAAGTAAAAAAGTTTTCTCCAGAAATAAATCAAATGGTGTTGTTCAAACACAAAAAGATATTAGCAGTCTGTAGCTGACGTTGGAATATTGTCATATCTAGGAGAGAAAGACAGAGAGAGGAGAGAGAATTTAGATTTGCAGTGTCGTGTACTTTTTTCTGTTTAAAAGTAATTCAAAAATGGTAAATCATGCAGTGTCAGATCCAGCGGGATGGAGGTAGGTGGGCGGGAAGGGGGGCACCCCAACATTTGCCCCTGCTTTCCGACTTTTTTCCCTCTCGCTTACCGCAAATTGTCAAGCAACCAGAGGATGGATCAGTTAATTAGTGATACTGATTAATTAATTCGTGTACAGGTAGGTAATTGCAATCAGAGGATGATGTAATGTACCAGTTCGCTGATGTATGAAAGAATTCAGGTAGTGCTGACCAGTCTTAGGTGATAATGTTATTTACCTGATCACTTGGGCATGAAAGAACCTAGTTAGTATCAGTAAATGACGTTAATTAGTAATACTAATTAAGACATTTCTGTCTTGTCAGAAAGCATGAATTTTAAACAGGGTTGTTATCAGTACTTCAAAAATAATTCTTATTCAAGGACAGATTCCATAAAGAGTGATTCCATTAATCATAAATGAATATTGGGACCAAGGGTCAGGGCCCAGAGAGAGAGAGAGAGAGAGAGAGAGAGAGAGAGCTAATTAGAATGGTACATTTTTAGCACATAAGATTATCTTTTATAGCGCAAGGTTCTATTTTCATATAAAAGTCCCAACATTTGTACATTTTTTGTACATTTTTTTAAATTTTTAATTGGTTTTAATAGATAAATTCCATCTCATTTGACTTTTTATTCTATCCCTCCGTTATTGGCTTTATGGAACAAATCTAAAATGATAAGTGCTATTTTCTGGTAAAAAGGATTCTTGTGTGTTGCACTATTATACTGATTATTTAGTGTAATAATGTAATAATTTAATTAATATAATAAAATTAACTTGAATGTTCAGTTGGATGTCATATAGATTAGATAATTTTAAACAAGTGTGGAAAAAGGGGGAGGAAGGAGACCTTCCACTTCGGTAGCAGCCAGCTCGGTAGAGTGTCGACTGTCCGCTCCAGAAGTGGAAGGTCGCGGGTTTGGTCTCTGGCCGGGTCTGATCTAAAACTTGAAAAAGGGTAGTGACTATTCACACGGATCCGCTTTTGAGTATGACAATGGTAATCTTTTTTTAAACAGTTTTACCAGATTTATAACAGCAGGAAATGTCGCTAGTTCTACTGTTTCAATTTGTAAAGAGTACTATTATTATAATGTTTAACATGTGCACCCCCTTTTCTCTCTCTCTCTCTCTCTCTCTCTCTCTCTCTCTCTTTCTCTCTCTCTCTCTCTCACCGTGAATTGAATCAATTTCTGAAATTATTTTATTTAACATTCTCACTGTTTCCCTCATAAAACAGTCATTTAAGTTAAATGCGAGATTTTGAAGGATAGATTAAGATTATAACAAATTATCATTAAAACTCGTCCTTCCATTTTGTACAGATTATTAAATGTCGCTGGTACAATATTATAGTTGTTTATCAAACAAGGAAATAAGTATTGGTATTACAACAAAAATGTAACTAAATTATAAAAGACAATTTTAAATAAAATTTACTGAAAATTATTGTTTTAATTTCAAGAATTATTGAAATATTTTATTAAAAAAGCAGTAGTATGATTAAGATTATACAAATAGGAATGGATATCTGATCGATAATTGATCTTTATAAAAGTGATGTTTGCCCGTCAGATAAATAAGTGTATTACAGGTGAAGGTTTGATATGCCCGTCTTCCTTTGATCAGAAATCTTAAGTCAGTTAAATTAACCTAAAAATTATTCCTCTCAAGAATGAAAGAGCAAACTATAATAATAATATAATAATAATAATAATAATAATAATAATAATAATAATAAAATATTTTTAAAATGGAGTATTTATATATTTTATTATTAAATCTGAAAGATTTAGAGCTAGTCACGTGATCCTTAGGCTACCGGGTACTGATATAGTTTAAAAATATACAATGTATATCCATGTCTTCCGTGGCCTAATGGATAAGGATGTAGGATCAGGAAAGGATGTTATCTGGGGAACTAAGGGTAGTGAGTTCAAGTCTCGCTGCGAGCGAAATTAGATAGGTAAATTTGTAATAAATAATGTTAAATAATGTGTCTTCTTTATTTGTGCTTTCAGGACTACTTGCAAACAACCAAAATTATTATAAATTGATAAAGAAAAATGATTAAATAATAAATTTATTTTTTATAAATTTACAAATTTTTATCAATACATGTAAATAAAACAAAAATAATTTTTTTTTTTTAATAAAACACTAAAATAAATAAAAACAGTGTAAGAGTATAATAAGTTAAATAATCATATTTATCATCACATTTATATAAATTTAAAATTTAAAAAATGTAAAGAAATTTGTTTTCTGTGTTTATTAAACGAATCCTTAAAGATCCTTAAAGCCGCCTTAAAGATCCTTAAAATTTCAGTTCCATTAAGGATCTTTAAGGATGTCCTTAAAGAGACCTTAAAGACACATTTAAGGTCCTTAAAGACCCCTTAAAGATCCTTAAAGCCCCATTTAATGAGTCTTTAAGGGGGCTTTAAGGATCCTTAAAGGTGACTTTTCTTCTTGTGACATTACACACGCACAGGTGTGGACATCGTCATATTGAGGACAGCTGACACATACATAAGTTGGAACGTCGTCACATATCATCACACTGACGACACCTGACACACATACAAGTTTGGGCATCGTCACATTGAGGACACTTACACAAATGCAAGTGCGAACGTCATCATATTAAGTAAACCTGACATACACGGAAGTGTGGCTGTTGTCACACTGAGGACACCTGACAAACATGCAAGTGAGGACCTTATATTGAGGACACCTGACTAAGACGCAAGTAGGGACATCGTCACATTGAGCCCCTAACACAGGCAAGGGGCGACATCGGCACATTAAGGACACCTGCCACATATATGTAAGTGCGAATATCGTCACATTGAAGACACCTTACACACACATGTAACTACGTACAGTGTCACTCCGATAAATCGGACGCAAAAGTAAGTAGGGACATCGTCAACCTGAGAATACCTGATACACACACGGGACATTGTCACACTTAGGACTGCTGACACACGAGCAAGTATGGACATCGTCACATTGAGAACATTTGACATACACACACACAAGTGGAGACATCGTCACATTGAAGACACCTGACACACAAACGCAAGCGGGGACATCGTCACACTTAGGACGCCTGACAAACACGAAAGTTAGGACATCTAGCACACACAAGCGAATTGGGACACTATTACACTTAGGGCATGTAATACATTTTCAAGTTGTAGACAATGTGAATTTTTCCCAAGGAACAATAATAATTGCGACTTTTAGTCGATTTTCTTCACTACCCATACGCCGATAAGAGAAACGTTTACTGAATTTTCAAACTTATGTCTTGCACAATTGGGGAATTCCTTCTTCCATTATTTCATTAACAACCAATTGCTTAGAGGGTATAAGCCAATCAAATGTGTTGTATAATTGGCCACCGTCGGGTTCGACAGTTTTAAAAAATTTCGTACCAGCATTGTTAGACTGATTTGACAGTAATATTTTCTTAAGCGTAGTATTTCAACATGGTGAAAACTTGTTCTTGGCGAAGTGTAACAGTGTTACAATGTACCTAGACAGAATTCAGAAAGTGAGCTTTGTTCAAATATTTAAAGCCTAAGATCAACTTGGAGAAGCGTTTGAGGTGGGTGAAAGCAATGTCTTAGGCCACGCTCGCAGCTTAACCCTACCAATATAGACCGCTACAAGTTCGTCTGCACAAAGGTAATTATGAGAAAAATATGTCAGATAAGATCCCATTTGGGTGTAGTATCATTAATACATTACACTCATTGAAATGAATTAAAAGGACACCCCAACACAAACACACACACACACACACACACACACACATATGCTTTCTGGACGATTCTACCCGATACCAGTTCGACATTGCTTTAACTCGGCCTCGTGCCGATTCGGCCTTACACTTTGTAGATTTTCTTTTTGGTTATTTCTACCAAAGGATTGCATAATTATAAACATATTTAACTAATATTACAATCAATATAAATCGACTATGTTTATCAGAGCCAAATTGACTTTTGTCGGCCGAACTAGTAGGAGGGCTATAACACATACAGAAGTAAACCAAATGGCATCGTTTAAAAAATCCATAAAAGTAGTTATCATATCTTAGTAAGCAGTAATTTTATTATGTTTATCATGATTTTTCAGTTGTCAAAGCTTTAGTGTTGTTTTTGGAAATTAGATTTGGACATAGACCGATGTTTGTTTAAGATTAAACACACAATACATGTCTAATTGATACCTCTTTAAAATCACGTTTACTCAATGGGGACATAAACATTAAACGAAGCCTTGTTTTATGTAGATTGCCATCAAAAATTCTCATACAGATTACGTTGTAAAATACACATGATCTGCATAATACCTTCACAAAATAAAAGCATTTTCATACTCTGTGTCTGTTATTGAATTCAGATTATAGATTAAATCTATATATCTTTTCACTGCCTGCATCATCATAAAATATAAATTCAATACTTGTAAATTTAGCTGACAATACAATAAATGTAACCATTGTTCAGTCAATTTATGTGTTAGGATTTGAGGTTTTAGTTATTTACTTTTGTTTATGATCGTCTATAGAATAGTTACCTCAAAAGAATGTATAAACTAAGTCTGATTATCTACAAATGAAGTAACCTTGCTACAATTTATTAAATAAGCATAAAAGATCTTGTTTTACATTTTCAATATTTCCCGGTACGAGATCTAGTATAATTAGTATAATTAGTATGTTGTTTTGACATCTGAATGAATTTCAGGGTGTTACGGGATAATCCACTGTGATAGTCAGTGGTCGAAATGACGCCATTTTGTCTTTGACTAAAAATAGATAGCAATAGCAAATTTGTTACATGTTTTGTGATCACGCTTTGTAGTATTAATATCTGTTAATAATTACACGGTATATAGCCATCTGTTACTAAAGAATTGTGTCCCAGGTATTGAATTTTGATTTTCCTTTTTGATCACAACCTACAGCATTTAAAATCTATAACTATTGACACACACCTATATGCTTGCATTTAAATTGTGTTTCGTGCAATATCTTTTGAAGTTTATAGCATTACCATTTAAAAATCTTTTTCCAAAAGTTAAGCTTTGAATATTAAAGTATAAGTACAATGAAAAACAATTTTAACATATTTCAATAAATTTTTTCCCTAAAACGAACGGGGATTTCTTTAAAAATTCGAATCACCAATTACGCGGAAAATTTAAATTTTGAACATCTGCATGAAATCTTGAATTTTTGTATGATGATTCATGACGTCACAAATGTGACAGCCAATTTTTGCAGACATACGCAAAAAGGTTCACTTGTTTACACATAAACAAGTATGACGACCACCTAAACTTTAAAAAAGTTAATTCAAACCGCATAAATGTATCTCCGTTGATGACAACATAACATAGTTTTAGTTAAGGGAAGACGAATAAATCACAAGTAAACTCTTTTGAAAATGCTTTTTGATCAGGTTTGGTGGTTAAACAAGCCTGTTATCAGCCGTGTCATAACATGATCCTAATCCAATATCCCTCTTACAGATTTTGATTTCATGATGGTTTTTAATTACTACAAACCTGAATAAAATTAGACCTTTCCAACAAAACAATGGTTGAGATATTTTTCGTGTAACTACATGTTTGTCGGTCAATTCCTAAACCAGGGTTGAACGAGTCTTAAAATGCAACAGAGAAAGAAAAAAAAATGGTCAAACCAATGTCTAAGATTTTAACCCGAGACCTTCCCAAAAATACTAGCGGGATGCTCTACGCCTATGATTACCGGGATCGGTCGATCATAGTTGTCTTTCATGGTGATTATAGGGGTCAAAATGTAAGTAGTAGTCACAAAATGACCTACAGAATAACAACTAGAACAGTACAAGGTGCGTCACATATTATATATTTTTTTGTTTTTCTCCCACCCCCTTAGTTTGAGATAATAACGTCCAATGAAAGAAACGGCGGTGCAGTTTATGTTGACCTCCTCATGCAGCCAGGACTACTTTTTTAACTTCTTGTACCGTCCTCCACTGACGGGAGCACCAAACAACGAGCTGCTATGTTAAGGGGAGGTTACTCTATTTTATTTTTTCTTTATTAAACATAGAGTTATTCCTCTTTCGTAGTATAAGTTTCTGTTTCTCCAAAGGGTGAAACTTTCCTTAAGTCTCAAAATGTCTGACAACATAAGAAATGGAGGGAGGTTTATCAATCTGACAGATAGAAATGCAAATAGATTTATATCTGAGCAGGAAATCAAACAAACTTTACAAAAACACTTTCACATGTCAGTTTGTTGTGCTAAGATTTGAGTGAAAAACATAATGAGACTAGAGAGATCCAAAACATAACTACAGTTCAATTTTATATGTACATATCAAAATTTGTATTAAGTGTAAGGAACAGAAATGCCCTCAACTATACGCAGCTTAATTAGTAGCTTTGATAGACACTTTAACCTGCATATATGTAGTTTTACCATAATTCCATCACCCCATTTTGCAAAAAAAAGAGATGCACTTAGGGCAAAATAACAAGATTTGAATTCACAAGGTCTTGGCAATAATCCTTTAAAGCAGATCCTCTGACTTCTGAAGAGATTGACACACTGTATGAGACAAGGCAGCTTGGAAAGCACAATCCTTCTTCTTTGATAAATACTTTGTGGTACAATAACACATTATATTTTGGTATGCAAGGCGGTGCAACTGAACATCATAATATGCGCTGAGGTAACGTAGTATTAAAGCATGATGCTGAACTTGGTCTTGTCTATCTGGAATATCATGAACGTATTACAAAAACCCGCACTGGGGACAATATCACAGACACAAGAACATGTCCGCCTAGGATGTATGCCACCCCTAATGAAGTAGAAAGGTGATCTGTGGCAACTTATATTTTGTATCGGGCCAAACGGCTTGATGGATACTGCAATCCAGATGATCGGTTTTACATTTCTGTTGTCACTAACACATAAACCACTGATGTAAAAGAGCGTTGGTTTTTGAAACTACCTATGGGTAAAAATAAAGTGGGTGATCTCATAAGAAGACTGACATCAGCTGCAGGATCGTCTGAAAATAAATAAATTGTTAATACATCTGTCCGTAAAACGCTGGTCCAGAAGATGACTGACTGCAATATCCCAGATTCACTGGTTTCTATTACCGAGCACAAGAACATTCAATCTTTGAACAATTATCGTACACTCAAAAGAAAACAGAGATATGCAGTTTCAAATATTTTGTCACATCCCAGGTCTATGTTAAATTTGCCTCATGTTGCTTCTTCTACAGCTTCCAATCAGCTAAAGTTTCCCAAGCTCTTAAATGCGCACCATTTCAGTTAAACACACAACAACTGCAACCCCCAGTGTCCATTTACGCTAATATACCCCAGAGTGCAACAACAAATGTCCAATCTATATATCACACAGGAAACCGACATTTGGCCGTATGTCAGCAGCAACCGTTGCAAAAGTCCTCAATGGAATTTGTGTTCCTTGGTTTAAATATATATGTAGGGAATTTCACAATTAACATTTACAACCAGGAAAATGATCTCAATACTCCAAAACAAAAGCAAAGGAGAATGATCTGTGACTCCAATTCAGATTAACGATGCGACTGGTGATTGTCGTAAATTGTGTGGGCACTAGATTGAAGTCGGACTTAGCCAGATTTTTGAATTACCAGAAGATGTCAGCTTGGAGAAACATCCCCTATTGGCATCACTTTGTTGTTTAGCAGGTAATATTGGAGGTTATATGTAAGTGGAGTTGAGGGGAATGGAGAAATGAGTCTCATCCCCAGTCAAGATTCTTTTTATTTACCAGTATATAGAGAAGGTCAGTTCATAGATTGTGCAGAAAACCAGAGTGCCACATAGTCACCGATTTAAAAGTTCTGTTGTTTTGGGAAAAAAAGTTTAATCACAATTTATTTCAATAATATTATTAAAATGCTGGAAAAAAAGTTTAATCACAATTTATTTCAATAATATTATTAAAATGCTGGAAAAAAAGTTTAATCACAATTTATTTCAATAATATTATTAAAATGCTGGAAAAAAAGTTTAATCACAATTTTTTTCAATAATATTATTAAAATGCTTTTTTGTTATAATTTTTCCTGTTTTTATGTTTCAGCCAAGCTAGTTTTCATCTTTTTTATGCACTACATACTACTTTCGGAATAGGATGTACACATGTACTTTCAGGTATAGCTACATCTTATATCGGTCAAGCTGTGGATTAATACATTTTCTAAACATACTCCCCGACATCTGATCATTACATGTAGATTTCTAGATTCTTTTCCTTTTTATATTGATTTTATGTCAGAATTCCCGTTTTTTCAATATACCTCAGCATACCGCAGGTATGCTAGGATTTGAAGCCGGTTTTTTAATCTTCTGTTTCTTATTTAGATGGTCATTTAAGGGATAGGAATTTCTGTCAGCCATTCGTGTTTTGGGTAAGATTTGCCCAAAATTGTTAATGGGATGGGAGAAAAAGAATCAATCAGTAGCTATGGATAATTAGCTGCTATGGTAAAAAAATAATGTTTTATTTTATGATTTTATACATTATGTTAAGCATCAGTTGCTAAGGGCACAGATTCCCCCTTTTTCTACCTATATATGTATATTTAACCATCCATTGCTATGGGCATTTCGTTGCAATGGTAACAATTAATGTTATGTTTTATGTTCTCGAACTACATATTAACTTTAGTTGATAAATTTAGTATTGTAGAAAGATTATTTACGCAAAAAAAACCAGAATGGGATGACATATGCCATACTACACTAAAATAAAAATGAGTTGAGAAATGCTCGTATTCAAGATTTACTAAGGGTTAGTTGTTATGCACAATGGCTAAGTAACGATATATTGGAACACTTATTTTTTTATGTTTTTACAAAGCCTAAATCTTGAAATCAATTAGACAGAATAATCAGTTTATTCTGGTATGGGGCTAAAAAAGCCTACAATGCACAACCTCCTTTAGTTTAATGGCTAGGTATCTGCTTTCTATATTTAAAATTTGAAGAAAATCGGATGAAAATTAAATACACATTGTCATTTTAGTGATTTTGTTTTTCATAGTAACGGCGGCCATCTTGGATTTTGTCAGCATCAGCATCATCAAATTTTTATAATTAATGAGCGATATCCTAAAAGAATGATCAACATATCTTTGTGATCTATTTTATTTTTTCTTTAATAAACATAGAGTTATTCCTCTTTCGTAGTATAAGTGTTTCTGCTTCTCCAAAGGGTGAAACTTTCCTTAAGTCTCAAATTGTCACAACATAGGAAATGAAGGGAGGTTTATCAATCTGACAGATAGAGATGCAAATAGATTTATATCTGAGCAGGAAATCAAACAAACTTTACAAAAAACACTTTCACATGTCAGTTTATTGTGCTAAGATTTGAGTGAAAAACATAATGAGACTAGAGAGATCCAAAACATAACTAGAGTTCAATTTTATATGTACATATCAGAATTTTTATTAAGTGTAAGGAACAGAAATGCCCTCAACTATACGCAGCTTCATTAGTAGCTTTGATAGGCACTTTAAACAGCATATATGTAGTTTTACCATAATTCCATCACCCCATTTTGCAAAAAAAAAGAGATGCATTTAAGGCAAAACAACAAGATTTGAATTCACAAGGTCTTGGCAATAATCCTTTAAAGCAGATCCTCTGACTTCTGAAGAGATTGACACACTGTATGAGACAAGGCAGCTTGGAAAGCACAATCCTTCTTCTTTGATAAATACTTTGTGGTACAATAACACATTATATTTTGGTATGCAAGGCGGTGCAACTGAACATCATAATATGCGCTGAGGTAACGTAGTATTAAAGCATGATGCTGAACTTGGTCTTGTCTATCTGGAACATCATGAACGTATCACAAAAACCCGCACTGGGGACAATATCACAGACACAAGAACATGTCCGCCTAGGATGTATGCCACCCCTAATGAAGTAGAAAGGTGATCTGTGGCAACTTATATTTTGTATCGGGCCAAACGGCTTGATGGATACTGCAATCCAGATGATCGGTTTTACATTTCTGTTGTCACTAACACATACACCACTGATGTAAGAGCGCGTTGGTTTTTGAAACTACCTATGGGTAAAAATAAAGTGGGTGATCTCATAAGAAGACTGACATCAGCTGTAGGATCGTCTGAAAATAAATAAATTGTTAATACATCTGTCCGTAAAACGCTGGTCCAGAAGATGACTGACTGCAATATCCCAGATTCGCTGGTTTCTATTACCGAGCACAAGAACATTCAATCTTTGAACAATTATCGTACACTCAAAAGAAAACAGAGATATGCAGTTTCAAATATTTTGTCACATCCCAGGTCTATGTTAAATTTGCCTCATGTTGCTTCTTCTACAGCTTCCAATCAGCTAAAGTTTCCCAAGCTCTTCAATGCGCACCATTTCAGTTAAACACACAACAACTGCAACCCCCTCAGTGTCCATTTACGCTAATATACCCCAGAGTGCAACAACAAATGTCCAATCTATATATCACACAGAAAACCGACATTTGGCCGTATGTCAGCAGCAACCGTTGCAAAAGTCCTCAATGGAATTTGTGTTCCTTGGTTTAAATATATATGTAGGGAATTTCACAATTAACATTTACAACCAGGAAAATGATCTCAATACTCCAAAACAAAAGCAAAGGAGAATGATCTGTGACTCCGATTCAGATTAACGATGCGACTGGTGATTGTCGTAAATTGTGTGGGCACTAGATTATGAATTCATATTTGAAGTCGGACTTAGCCAGATTTTTGAATTACCAGAAGATATCAGCTTGGAAAAACATCCCCTATTGGCATCTTTTTGTTGTTTAGCAGGTAATATTGGAGGTTATATGTAAGTGGAGTTGAGTGGAATGGAGAAATGAGTCTCATGCCCCAGTCAAGAGTGCCACATAGTGACCGATTTAAAAGTTCTGTTGTTTTTGGGAAAAAAGTTTAATCACAATTTATTTCAATAATATTATTAAAATGCTTTTTTGTTATAATTTTTCCTGTTTTTATGTTGCAGCCAAGCTAGTTTTTATCTTATTTATGCACTACATACTACTTTTGGAATAGGATGTATGCATGTACTTTTAGGTATAGCTACATCTTATATCGGTCAAGCTGTCGATTAATACATTTTCTAAACATACTCCTCGACAGCTGATCATTACATGTAGATTTCTAGATTTTTTCCTTTTTATATTGATTTTATGTCAGAATTCCCGTTTTTTCAGCATACCTCAGCATACCGCAGATATGTTCGGATTTGAAGCCGGTTTTTTAATCTTCTTTTCTTGTTTAGATGGTCATTTAAGCGATAGGAATTCCTGTCAGCCATTCGTGTTTTGGGTAAGATTTGCCCAAAATTGTTAATGGGATGGGAGAAAAAGAATCAATCCGTAGCTATGGACGATTAGTTGCTATGGTAAATTTTTATACTTATATATGTATATTTAACCATCCATTGCTATGGGCATTTCGTTGCAATGGTAACAATTAATGTTATGTTTTATGTTCTCGAACTACATATTAACTTTAGTTGATAAATTTAGTATTGTAGAAAGATTATTTACGCAAAAAAAAAAAAACATAATGGGATGACATATGTCATACTACACTAAAATAAAAATGAGTTGAGAAATGCTCGTATTCAAGATTTACTAAGGGTTAGTTGTTATGCACAGTGGCTAAGTAACGATATATTGGAACACTTATTTTTTATGTTTTGACAAAGCCTAAATCTTGAAATCAATTAGACAGAATAATCAGTTTATTCTGGTATGGGGCTAAAAAAGCCTACAATGCACAACCTCCTTTAGTTTAATGGCTAGGTATCTGCTTTCTATATTTAAAATTTGAAGAAAATCGGATGAAAATTAAATACACATTGTCATTTTAGTGATTTTGTTTTTCATAGTAACGGCGGTCATCTTGGATTTTGTCAGCATCAGCATCATCAAATTTTCATAATTAATGAACGATATCCTAAAAAAACGATCAACATATCTTTGTGATCCTAGATATAACTAAATATATCTCCAAGTCACCTCAACCAGTATTAAGTTTCACTATGCTTCATTGCGCTTCATCAACAAACAAACCATTGCTATTCAGTAATTTGATTACGGACTTTGTTAGATCTATTATAATTATGTTTGATTTTGATTACAGATTCCTGCACGAAAGAAGCTATAGTTTGATGCATCGATTTTAAACATATGTTGGATACATGGAATTACAATCGCTTGACAATCAAAAATTATTTGAAAAATGTGCAATAATAATTAGAATGACTGTTAAATGAGGACTTGTTTTATAGAATATATCGTATCTTTGCTTATAATTGTGTATTCATTTAAAGTGTTATAAAAATAATGTCAATCATGACGCAAACAAATAAATGTCCTTCACATACAAGGTCAGTAGCAAATGAAAGCACATTATGGCCAATACTCAAATAAAAAACAATTAAAAAAGCAAATTAAAAAAAAAATAAAACGTTGGCCTATCAATTTCCAAATCTTAATTTCTAATAAGGAAGAGGGGTTGGGTGCGACAGAAGGGAAAGGTATACAATTTCTGTTCGTTTAGTATACCAACCAAGAGTAAAATCAAAATTGAAAATAAAAGGAATTTGGAACTAGGGGACGTTAAATATATCAAATAATATTTGGGATAAAGACACAACAACAATATTGTGATAATGGGCATAAAGCTTTAGGGCTTCGGAAGGTCTTGGCATGCAAAATTCCTGAATAACACAAGACCAACTCTCTCCTTTAAGGGTCTTTAAGGAGTCCTTAAAGATCCTTAAAGATGTCCTTAAAGATCCTTAAGGCCTCCTTAAACCCCCCTTTAAGGAGCACCATCTTTAAGGACCTTTAAGGTCTCTTTAAGGACATCTTTAAGGATATTTAAGGCTTCCTTACAGATCCTTAATGGAACTGAAATTTTAAGGATCTTTAATGCGGCTTTAAGGATCTTTAAGGATCACCCTGACATACACGTGTATTAAAATGATATAATAGTGTTTTTCAACCACCCTGAATTGGCTAAGTATGCACCATTATTTATTTATTTATTTATTTATTTATTTATTTATTTATTTATTTGGTATTTATTACAGAAAATTCATTGGAGAAAAAAACACAGTTAAAAATAAATGTCCGGTAATAAAATTTCATGATTGTTTTCAAAGTAATTAATTAATTAATCAATTAATTAATTAATTAATTTATTTATTTATTAATCTGTTTGTTTGTGTTTATTCATAATCTATACTGCTCCGAATATTATGTCCCAGCTCTAAATTAATTCAATGTACAACTTCTTATTTATTTATTTATTTATTTATTTATTTATTTATTAAACTAAAAAAGTGTAGTTTTGACTATCTATCATTACGGATTTATGCCCATATGTAATAAACAGATCATGGTTCCGTATTAATGATCATCAACATACCACCGGTACCTCATCAACAACTTACCTAACTAATTGATAACAGAAGCAAATTCAAACTCATTTTAACCAGACGATAGTATATTCTATCTGAAAAATTTACCGGATCTCTTTAATTACCTAGATGTATTTGAATTTTAACGGAATCTGATGATTAATCTACGTGAGTAGTAATGTTAGGGATACTTTAAATACTTTTACCAATTGTTATCTGTGTGTAAATAAATAAATAAATAAATATTTTTAAAAACTTTAATAAATATATGAAATATGAGAGAGAGAGAGAGAGAGAGAGAGAGAGAGAGAGAGAGAGAGAGGGCAGAGCGAAGACTTGTACATCATCAGTTTTTAAACTACCATTATCTGATATTTCTTATTTCATGACCTTGAAATGTGCATTCATATAAATAAATAAATAAATAAATAAATAACAAAAATAAATAAATAATCATATAAATAATCAAATAAATAATCATATAAATTAAAAATAAATCATCAAATAAATAAATAAATAAATAATCAAATAAATAAACCACAATTTTATAGACAAAACTGGTAGATTCATTTGCACTATCTTCTTCATGTAATAATTTCTCGATCGATCCAGTAAAATAACTTGTATTCTCTGATCAAGTTGTTTATGGAGAGAGAGAGAGAGAGAGAGAGAGAGAGAGAGAGAGAGAGAGAGAGAGAGAGAGAGAGAGAGAGACTCGGAGCTGAGAGTTGTCTATCGGAACTTTTTCCCACAAGCAAAAACTATAAGCATGATTTTCTAATCATAGAATAGGTCCGCAATCCAAGTTAACGAATTTCGGGCTAATAAAGTTGTGATTTATAATGAAACAATTAAAAGAAAAAACAAACATTTATATCATCAGCATTTATTTTAAGTAAATTATCGTTTTAATTTGTTTTCTTGCCGAAAATGGGGTTCTCTGTGTGTTTCATCCACAATTCTAGAACTGACGGCCTCCACAACATAACTAGCAAAATCTTGATCTCACTGTCTTGGTTCATATCTTTCGAGAAAATCTAGTGTGAGAAAACTCATTATGGTGCAGAACTGTTTGATAGCCAAATAGCTGATAATTTATAATTCTTAAATCTAATTAGCCCTTTATTTAACTTTATAATATGTGATAATACAAAACTGCACCTCTGTCAGCAAAACTCGCTTGTCGAATATTGGTTCTAATCTCAGTGCACTTCGATTTCCTTCACTATCCTTGAACTTAAAGTCTCTACACAAGACTATACAATTTTGTTACAAACTGACAAAATATTAAACTGGGACAGGCCATAATCTCGGAAAAATTGTCAGTTCGCTCAGGTTTTACATTCTTGACCATTCATTGAATCAAATAATGATATAAGTGAAATAATCTTGACACAGGAATGAAACTCTATACTCTGCTATCCCGTTATCCTGATTATGTTGAAAAAAAAGTAAAAAAGTTTTCTCCAGAAATATTGTATCAAATGGTGTAGTTCAAACACTAAAAGATATTAGCAGTCTGCGGCTGACGTTGGAATATTGTCATATCTAGGAGAGAAAGAGAGAGAGAAGAGAGAATTTAGATTGGCACTAGCAGCAGTCTCGTGTACTTTTTTAAAAAAATAATTCAAAAATGGTATATCATGCAGTGTCAGATCCAGCGGGATGGAGGTAGGTGGGCGGGGAGGGGGGACACCCCAACAATTGCCCCTGCTGTCCGACTTTTTTCCCTCTCGCTGACCACAAATTGTCAAGCAACCAGTGGGTGGACCAATAATTAGTGGTACTGATTAATTAATTCATGTACAGGTAAAAAATTGCAATCAGGTAATGATTAATGTACCAGTTCGCTGAGGTATGAAAAAGGTCAGGTAGTGCTGACCAGTCTTAGGTGATAATGTTATTTACCTGATCACTTGGGCATGAAAGAACCTAGTTAGTATCAGTAAATGACGTTAATTAGTAATACATGTACTAATTAAGATACTTCTGTCTTGTCAGAAATCATGAATTTAAAACAGGGTTGTTATAAGTACTTCAAAAGGACATATTCCATAAAGAGTGATTCCATTAATCATAAATGAATAATTGAATCTGTCTTTTGGGACCAAGGGTCAGGGCCAAGAGAGAGAGAGACACACACACACAGAGAGAGAGAGAGAGAGAGAGAGAGAGAGAGAGAGAGAGCTAATTAGAATGATATATTTTTAGCACATAAGATTATCTTTTTTTGTATATTTTTATAGCGCAAAGTTCTATTTTCATAAAAAAAGTCCCAACTTTTGTACATTTTTTGTACATTTTTTTTATTTTTAATTGGTTTTAATAGATAAATTCCGTCTTATTTGACTTTTTATTCTATCCGTTTGTTATTGACTTTATGGAACAAATCTAAAATGACAAGTGCTATTTTCTGGTAAAAAGGATTTTTGTGTGTTGCACTATTATACCATTATATTGACTATTTAGTATAAGAATGTAATAATTTATTTAATATAATAAAATTAACTTGAATGTTCAGATGGATGTCATATACCGGTAGATAATTTTAAAAAAAGTGTGGAAAAAAGGGGGAGGAAGGAGACCTACCATTTCGGTAGCAGCCAGCTCAGTTGGTAGAGTGTCGACTGTCCATTCTAGAAGTGGAAGGTCGCGGGCTTGGTCTCTGGCCGGGTCTGATCCAAAACTTGAAAAAGGGTAGTGACTATTCACTCGGATCCGCTGTTGAGTATGACAATGGTAATATTTTTTAACAGTTTTACCAGATTTATAACAGTAGGAAATGTCGCTAGTTCTACTGTTTCAATTTGTAAAGAGTACTATTATTATAATGTTTAACATGTGCACCCCCTTTTCTCTCTCTCTCTCTCACCGGGAATTGAATTAATTTCTACATAATGAAATTATTTTATTTAACATTCTCACTGTTTCCCTCATAAAACAGTCATTTAAGTTAAATGCGAGATTTTGAAGGATAGATTAAGATTATAACAAATTATCATTAAAACTCGCCCTTCCATTTTGTACAGATTATTAAATGTCGCTGGTACAATATAAAAGTTGTTTATCAAACAAGGAAATAAGTATTGGTATTACAACAAAAATGTAACTAAATTATTAAAGACAATTTTAAATAAAATTTACTTAAAAAATATTATTTCAATTTTAAGAATTATTAAAATATTTTAATAAAAAATGAAGAAGTACGATTAAGATTATACAAATCGAAATGGATATCTGATCGATAATTGATCTTTATAAAAGTGATGTTTGCCAGTCAGATAAATAAGTGTATTACAGGTAAAGGTTTGATATGCCCGTCTTCCTTTGATCAGAAATCTTTAGTCAGTTAAATTATCCTAAAAACTATTCCTTTCAAGAATGAAAGAGCAAACTATAATAATAATAATAATAATAATAATAATAATAATAATAATAATAATAATAATAATATATTTTTAAAATAGAGTAAAACATTTTATTTATATATTTTATTATTAAATCTGAAAGATTTAGAGCTAGTCACGTGATCCTTAGGCTACCGGGTACTGATATAGTTTTAAAATATATGATGCATATCCATGTCTTCCGTGGCCTAATGGATAAGGATGTAGAGTCAGGAAAGGATGTAATCTGGGGAATTAAGGGTAGTGAGTTCAAGTCCCGCTGCGAGCGAAATAAGATAAGTAAATTTGTAATGAATGATGTATAATAATGTATTCATCTTTATTTATGATTTCAGGACTACTTGCAAAACAACCAAACTTAGTATAAATTGATAAAGAAAAATGATTAAATAAATAAATTCATTAAATTTACTAATTTTATAAATAAAAAAACATATAATAAAAAAATTTAAATAAAACAATAAAATAAAATGAAAACAGTATAATAAGTTAAATAATTATATTTAACATCACATTTATACAAATTTAAAATTAAAAAAAATGTAAAGAAATTTGTTTTCTGTGTTTATTAAACGAATCCTTAAAGATCCTTAAAGCTGCCTTAAAGATCCTTAAAATTTCAGTTCCATTAAGGATCTTTAAGGATTTCCTTAAAGAGACCTTAAAGACACATTTAAGGTCCTTAAAGCCAACTTAAAGATCCTTAAAGCCCCATTTAATGAGTCTTTAAGGGGGCTTTAAGGATCCTTAAAGGTGACTTTTCTTCTTGTGTAAATTAAACACATTAAATTTGAAAACCCTTATGTTTAAATTTATTTTTAAGTGGTATTGTTGAAGACTATATTTCCTGATTTATTAAAAGCAAGTATAATTAATCATGGTTGTTTAATATGATGTCATATACAAAGAAAATGCTGGAAATCTATAATTGTGCAATAATCGATGTTGTTGTTATGTAATGCTGTACAGCATAAACATTATTTACATTAACAGCTGGACAATATTGTATTTGCAAATGATTTTCAATGTAGAAAATACATAATAACACAGAGAAATATAGATTAATGACATAGATATTTCTGTTTTACATAGTGATCAAAAAGTAAATTTATCTATAATGAAAAATGCAACTTAAAATTATCCGATGGCGCAAATTGAGTCAGTAATCTAAATGATATAGATGGTGGGCAAAAGAAGATAAAACAGCTGAAAATTGAAAAACAGTCAAATTCCGTAGCCAATGAACCCATAATTTTAGAAACACAAAGCGATATATAAAATAATAGGCTTAAATTTTAATGTAACAGTCATTTTAAGTAACATAGAACACTTCAGACGATTTAGCGGATACAGTGTGTATGTGTACATTTTGAAAGTATTTTGTCATCCTTTTTTACAACAAGTGGTCATACAATACGAAATAACTTTCTGAAATAACTGCGAATTTATAAACGTATATTTTACTTTCGAGCATTGAGGTAATTTAGGTATTTATTTCTCATCGTAAGGTTCTTCTATAACAACCGACATGTATTCCTTGTTTTTCTGTGAAATGAAATATATATTTACATTAATTTCTATTGTGATTGTTATGAATTTATCTTATTCCTAGGTTTCATCCATGAAACAATATGGAGTATCGGTACCAGATGATGTGTTTTATCTTCTTATTGGTGGTTCATTTAGGTAAGTAGCGTTCACAGATATACTTTTTTATTAACATTTCTAAAGACTTTGTGAGATATACTAACCTTTTCTGGGCGCACGGCCTGATGGCCTAGATTGAAGATCATGTGTTTAACTTAATTTGTCAGTTTTTAAATTTTTGCATTGTAATTGTGCTTTGAATCTGGAGCTGTATGTTTACGTATGATTAAATTAGACATTTATTATCGATAGTATATCCGTCTTTACACAAGTGACAGGTATAGTTAGCTGAACAGATACCAGAGCACCCAGCCTTACTTCCATGTTTAAAGTTTACGTGTTGAACCTAACTAACCTGCTTAAAACAATTTAATTTGGTTCGAGATTTAAGTTTCGACATGAATTAGTATATTTTTAAAATGGAATTTTACTTTCGATCTACCATTATGGAAAGTACGTAAACGGCGCGAATTTAATAAAGCACGGAACATTTCATTCCCATTCTCTCCATAACCCGAGGGCGCGGTGGCCTAATGGATAAGACGTCAGTCTTCAAATCCAGGGTCTCTCACCGCTGTGAGTTCGAGTCCCGCTCGGACCACATGTGGGAAAGTGAATTTTCCTTGCCGTTGGTCTTTACTGATTCACCTGGTATCAGTATAATGGACTGAGGGAGTGGTACGCTTGTCTGCGGCGTACTGACTATGTAAGCTAGCACGGTAAAGTCCCCCTGAGTGCGCGCTAGTACAAGTCAAACCATACAACACACTCGCACTTCACATGCATACACAAAATTGTTCATAGATTAATCCATAGAGGTTAATTAAATAGTTCTCGTCGCGAATAGTTGAAAAATTGCTGATGCGACGTTAAGCAACATTCAACCAATTAAACCAACCATCTCCATAACCTCATGGTAGAACAAAAGTAAAATTCCATTTCGTATATTTAAATTACACGATAAAAAGCTTCAGCATTTTTGTCAGGATGACTAAGTAGTCCAGGTTGCCTTCTAGTTAAGGCTGGTGAATCATTTTGTGATAACAGCTTTGGTTCTGACGGACGTCAGATTCCACATTCATATCCAACAATCTAAAATGTGATAGACTTGAAGCTAATTCTACAAGTAATCAACAATCAAAAACAAACATATTAATCCATGTCCGAATCACAATTAAAAAGTAACAACTTTGGAACTGACACGTGAAATTCCACCAGGGAAGTGAGGCCGGGTGCTTCGGAAAGGTAAATAATTTAACATGAATATGTATTTTTGCAATTTGCTAACAAACAAACACTTAAAAATTGAAAAAAAAATTTTAAAAAATTCGCGGATTTAACTACGGAGTAATCGAAAAACTCTTTATTTTCAAACAAGATCAGCTATCCATAAGTGTTAGAAGACTTACAAATAACTACTAAACAAGAGGTGAACAATAAACCGTCATATAATTTTTATAGGCTTAGGATTTTTTAACAGGCTTCTAGTGCTGCAAAATTTAAACAGGTTTTGTAATTACTACTTCCACAGAGCCGATATTTTTGCTGGCGGACTAGCCATTCCTTGGATATCGTTACGACAAAAGACAATGCATATTTGTCAGATAAACGTTATAAAATATATAATCCTCTTAGATTTTATAATTCCTGTATCAAAAACAAGCAATGCAATTTTGTTCAAAGTATTGCATGTGGTTGATTTTGCAAAATATACTTTTGGTATACCTGTATTTTGATACTTCTATTTTCGTCAATTCAAAGTCTTAAAAAATATATGTAATCAGATTTCAAAACAATGGTTCGAGTACAACAAATAAAGAGTTTTATTCCGCCTAGTGTTGAAAAAATTGAAGTAGGTTGAATAATATTAGATACAGTAGCCCATTTGCTTACAATTAGGTCATTGTTGTAGAAACAATGTTAGATTTTCTTATATATAACCGTAATTCGATCATTTCAACAAACACACTGTAGATATATTAACGTAAGATTTATCATACATCGTTGGTGTTGTCATCATTAAGACGGTGATGGACAGATATATCAGATCAACGCTTAACATAACTACACAATGCAGGACAGTACTAGAAAATATTATAATCGTGCTTTTTATCGAAAGATTAGCTTGTTGTCTCAATTACCTTCAGTAAATTACCGTAGTGCTGCAATGTTGTCTAATATACGATGGTTGTTCGATATCAAGTGTGTATTGTACGATGTCTTAAACTATTGAAATCAAATAGCGAAATAATTATCACATTCCTTCAAAGTATTCTGGATGGTTTAAAAAATCACTCCAATATCTAAATCCATTTCTGAAATGCAAGACATTACCTTCTCCGACTTCATAAATTGTTTCACATGCCACATGCTCAGATGGATCTAATAGAACATTATCATGAACTAGAAAAAAAATCTTGTAATACAAACTTGTATCACTTTTGCCCTTCGGCACTTGAATTTGAACATCTATACCATCACATGGTAAATATGCAATGAAGAACATTCTTTGTGCTTATACTTCTTTTGGCACGTACAGGCGACCTTCTGCCGTATTTAGTTTGTTTCCTTTTTGTCTTACTTGTTCGAAATAGTGAACGCATATTTCGTCGCCAGTAACAATGTCTACAAATGTATGCAAATTGTCTTTGATTTAATTTTTGAAAATTTTAGCAACTGCTTAGCGTTTTGTACTCGTACCCATTTTTGGTCATTTGTCAACATATGCCGGATTCATCTCGAAATCTTTAATACTTTCAAAATACGTTTCAAATAAAATTCATCCGCTTCTGATATATCAGGCATAACATAATCTAACACCGGTAACAGTGTACGACAGAGATATCTCATACGAAGAGGAAGATTTTACTGTCAAGAACATACTTTAGCGAGGTCTGGACATTGACAATTTTCATTGTCTCTCTCACATATTTGCAGCATAAAAACATGATTTGTAAACAAATAACTGCTACAAACTTTCAGTTTTCAAGCCACCATCAGTGCCTTCAATTTTGTTGTATTCCTTACGTAAAATGATTATGATGTCATCAATCAAGCTTGTGTAAGTAACTGCGACGTTGTGAGATTGTTTGTTGAGACAAGTGATCTCATCCCATCTCACATGGGTAAAAACGCGGGATTTCCACGTTTCATGTGAATCATGTATCTATCATTACAATTATTTTCTGATTTTTGATACAGTACCTTACCCGTTACATGTCAGCACATGTCTACCAGATTATTCTGTATTTTTAACGAATTCATTCACAGTCACATACATTCTCCGCCTACGAGATACAATCCTGTGTCAGACACATTCACTTTCCAAATTAATTAAAAATCTGTATTACCGAATGACCGACTTTCTGAAAAAAAGTTTATATAAGCTCCAATCTCTTCAATATTCTCAACCCGTTTCCTAATTATTTTTGCAACATTGGTCAAGGACTGGCTCTATAAAAATGTTTTCATTTTAAAATATATCTGGAATAAAACACATGCTTGTACTATTGGAAAGGTATTAAATAGAAGTATTAAAGCGTATCACTATTATCGAAATCATGCAAATCGTTATCGAACAACAGACGTATGGCAAACTGTTCTTTATCACGCGAAGTAGTCGTAAAAAGGTCAACAATCAACCATTACTGTTACAACTAACTGGATTATCTTCTGGATTATCTAAGAGAATTTAAAATAGGCTCATTACTCTCCCTGATTAAAAAAAAAATAGTAAATGTACCGCAAACGTTTTCAGTAAATAATTTATGTTTTAATTATGTTTTAATCATGAAAAATTTATTGTGCCTTGAGAAACGAGGCAAAGGTTCTTTAATACATTGCAATGTATGTATTTTGAAACATACTATACAATTCTACCTCTTATTTGAAATTATATGCCATCTTTTGTTTTTTTTTGTTTTTGAAAAGTTCAAAATAGATTTTTTGTATCGGTAGAACTAGGCGTAGTACGTCATATACAATGTATATTATACTGTCAGATAAAGTATGCGTTCGAATTCCGATCGAAAAAAATCAACACACTGTATTATTAAAACTAAACCCCTGAGAATGTATTTTTTGACCGATTCAATATTATTTTAAATACTTTAACTAATGTTTCAAACGTAAATTTGATACTGCTATAATTGAACAGGATAAATACATGATGTTATGTTTCTGTTATATTTGTCTTTTTGTGTTATAATTATATAATTATTTATCGGCCTTTTGTGATATTATTGATACTACATCAGACCTCCTTGAAGTGTCCATTCATTAAAATCCCGACAATTTAAAACAACTGCTTATTTATTTATTTATTTATTTATTTATTTATTTATTTATTTATTTATTTATTTATTTATTTATTTATTTTTTATTTATTCAAACTAATCAATGCGTCAGGTCTCATAAAGATATACAAGAACAGATAATTATTAAAATAAATAATATGCGGTAACCACGGTGAGTAACCGTCCACCGGATATCGCTGAAGAAAAACACCCTCATGAATGATCGTCGAATTAGGAATAATGACATAGCTATGGAATGTGACATATCACATGAAAGTATATTCACGGTTATCCACGAGCATCTTGGAATGTCAAAAGTATCCGCAAGATGTGTCCCCAAAAATCTTAATGTGCAAGATTGCTTCGAAAGACTCCAGTCAAGTCGGGAGCTTCTTCACATTTATAATGATAACCCAGAGAGCTTCCATTTATTTTTAGTAACTGGTGATGAAACGGATTCATTATTTGGACCCAGAAACCAAACAAGTTCATGCAATGGAAAAGCACCCTGGCTCACCCCCAGCATAGAAATTGAAAACCGAACCATCAGCTGGCAAAGTCATGGTCACTGTGTTTTGGGATTCTAAGGGTATTCTGTTAAATATTTATAAACCTGCTGGAATCTCTATCACTTGGGGCTTACTATGCTGATCTAATGAATCAGCTGAAAGCTGTTATTAAATTAAAAAGGAGGGGAAAGTTGAGCCGAGAGGTATTGCTACTTCACGTCAATGCTCTTGTGCACAAGTCAAGGATTGCACAAGCAGCGATTCGTAAATGCAAGTTTAAACAATTTAATCACCCTACAGTCCCGATTTGGCAACCAGTATTTCTATTAGACATTTGAAATCCGATTTACGGAGAATCAAATCGCTGATGATGATTTTCTTAAGGCTGCTACAGAGGCATGGTTTCAGGACCAAACCGAAAACTTCTATTTTAAAGGTATAAACAGTCTGAAAGAAAAGTGGGTTAGGTGCATTGCGATAAATAGGGTCTATACTGAAAAATAACAATAAAATGTATGGTTTGTTGCGGCTATATACATTTTTGACATATCCTCGTACAAGAAAACACAGGAACACCAGGAAAAGAAAATGAAAAGTTATTCATTCACAATGTAACTCGGTTCATGTCCTCTTTAATTATTATGTTTAGAAGTATGTAATAAAGTGAGAGTGGTTTAAAATTTTATGATTTCAAACTGAGTTATGAATTAACTGAAAGAAATCAGCGATTCATAACTTTATACAACAGCAATCCCAGGTACACTTGAGAAACAAACATTGTCAATAATCCGTACACCGTCAAACTACTGCGCAGTACACCAACGATATTTTCAATCAAGAAATACACAGTTAGGCGGGATTTGTAAGAGGTACAGTGGCAATAATTTGCTGACATATGTATAAATGCAAGTCCCGCCAACAGTAAAACATATTGGTTGACGATTTTTATTCATAAATTGCATACTTACGCTTTTGAGCCTAAAATTTGCGGTGAGCAAACCTATCATATTCCCTTCATATTCTGTTTCATGGGCCTACGTCGCACTCATGTAAACAGTAATCAACGTAAAAATCATCCTCATAAAACTACTTGATAAGCTGGTTCAAAATTGGCATTTACTCACCTTGATTAAAAGACGTTTCTTTTGTCTCTCGCTTCGGTGCTCAGCGATATCCACTGGACGTTTCCTCACCGTGATAACTGGGATAAACAAAAACATAAGGTGTCTTTAACGTCAATATAGGCAAGCTCGCGTTTCCTCAATTGCAAATAGGAAAACAGTTCAATTACCATCCATCCCGGATTTCCCGAGTTTTGTACGTTTTCCGTCACAATAACGACACTTACTCAAAAGTTAGTCCACAAAAGTAACTTCATTTTCAGATATGATATGCATCTCTATGTGTTCTTTTAAAACCTACTTTTTGAAAAAAAAGTATAGTCAAACAAATTTTAATGCACATTTTAGAGGGTATAATTGTATTAAAATTTTTCAATTTTTTATGAAACTTTTTTAATCAATTGTCTTATGATTCTGCTGTACGCATTGGGTCAATATAATTGATAAGTTTATTTAAAACCCAATTCATCAGACTTAATTTAAGAAAAAAGTACGTATTTCATGCACTATTTGCATTGATTAATAATATATCAAGTGGTTGCTCCGCAGTTACAACAAGAAAGGGGAGACAAATTTCAAAAGGGAATAACTCCCTTTTTAATTCACAAAATGGACTTGAATTTTTTATATAAATACAGGTTAATATTATCTAAATGTATGCAAAAAAGTATAAAAATCTATAGCTTAATTATTTTTCATGGCTCACTCTGTAGCCTCCTTAATGTTTACATACTTAAGCTATTTATTACTGTTAGGTATTCTTTAATGAAGTAAGCTGGGTCCATAACTCAAAATCGTTAGGTAAAACACAGCCCTCACCAAGAGATCTGGCAAACTTTCTGATATAGTAAGATTTTAACCTATGCTGTTACCTGTATGCTACTCCTCAGACATGGGTGCATGAAAAACCATTATATGCGGTGAAGAAAAGGAGTATTCAATATCAATATAAGCATTCGATTCATAAATATGTAATGATATATAATTCCCAATATGTTAAGGATATTGATATGTGTTGATTTTTTAATTCTATATAAAATGAAACATTCATAAATGCCTGATGATATCTAATTCCTAGTGTATTAATGATATTTTTATGTTTTATTTTTACATGAAATGAGACATTCAACATTATTACAATTTACAAAGTTGGTTTAGTCACATATAATGCATTTTTCTTTGACAAATGTTCCACCATATCTAAACGAAAATAACCATGACTGTTCATTTTAGGATTTTTTAAGATGGGTTTATTTCTAATAAAATTTCTCTAATACACAATAACATCAATAATGTTGCATACATTTATTGTTTGAAGTTACTTGGAAGTCTTTTAGGCTGGATGTAAAAGCTTTTGTTAATGAACTATGTAATAGTTTAATATATTGTAGATTTTACATATGACAATGTTATAAAGTATTTTGAAATTGCATTTGAAATCTAATTTTAAATGTGGCCCACTAGGGCCTTAACAATGGTTTTATTTGGCAAAAAAAGGATCAACGGTCCCCTTTTAGAATAAACACTGTCATATGATCTTGTATAGATATACACATAGTTTTTATTTATTTGTAAATCACAGCCAGAACAAATAGAAAGTACCAGTTCCCCATAAAAATCACCCGTTTGCATAGTTTCTGAATTAAATTTGATAATTTTGACAAATTTTAGTCCTTTCAAATGCTATTATGGCCCACTTGTTATTCATTTACCAATCAACAGTTTAATAAAATTTCTACTATATGTCTGTTCATAAAAGTTTTTAGTAATTCAATATTTTTTAAATTTTAAATGTTAATTTCGTTCATATCAATATATTTGTTTTATTTATTTTTCCAAAAAATATCTGAGGTTATTTTTCATGGTACCCATACCACATCCATTTCATCTTAGTACCTTGAGGAAAGACAAAAGGCAACTTATGTTGATCTATGTTTAAATATTCCTATAACCTTATTTATCATCACTAACCTGCTCAGCATATTGTGTCCCAGCTCTAACTTATTTCTCTGTACAATTTCTTATTTATTTATTTATTTATTTATTTATTTATTTATTTATTTATTTATTTATTTATTTATTTACTTTTTTTATTTATTTATTTATTTATTTATTTATTCATTTATTTATTTATTTATTTATTTATTTATTTATTCATTTATTTATTCTTTTTTATTTATTTAAATGCTCAGCATATTGTGTACCAGCTCTAACTGAATTTTCTGTATAATTTTTGATTTTCTTTACTTATTTATCAAGTTATTTATTTATTTTTTTATTTATTTATTTATTTATTTATTTAATTAATGTAGGTCCTACTTATTTATTCATTCCTGTCCTAAATGAAAAAAGTTTATCACCACCAACAAACACATGTCCTACCAACCATCCATATGATGTGTGCCAGGTGAGGATGCCTGTTGCAAAAAAAATAAATCGATAAATAGAGTGCAGTCCTGTCGAAATTTAGCACCCATATAACGAATAAGTGCCGATTGAACAGCTTATATTGGTCCCTCGTTCGGTGTTTATTTCGACAGCAGTTGCTATGTATCTATCAGCAGCTTTTTGACCGCTATCTTTCCATACCTTAGGCACTCGGCATTCGAGCTTTGCATTTGTTTAGTTATCTTAGTATTAAACTTTCGACAGGTCTGTACTGTACATTGCGTGTACTGTGTTTACAGTAGACGGTTGACCTATATATTTGACACGGGGAACGTTGTTTACGTCATTACGTTGGAACAATGTTATCAAGGTCGCGGCCATATTTGTTTTCATTGACAACAAGAGGTACTGAAATCATGCAGTTGGATTTATGCGATTTTGGCATATTTAACCCTCATGCACCAGAAACAATAATTTACTGGCGTATTCTACAATAATTTCCTAACATTTCTTAAAAGTTCTAAGAAAACTATTCTTCACACAAAAAACGCACCTGTTTTAAAAATGGAGAAGAAATTTCTGTTTTTTACGAGAAATCGGTTATTTTAAGTAAATGTGGCGTTTTATCCCGGACTTGTTGATACAAAAAGAAAGTGTAGTTATTCTTTAAACGTTTGCATCATATTCGTAGCAAAAAATGATTATTTTATGGTATAAAAAGGATTCTATTGTGCGAATTTTTTTCGTGTACAGACACTTGCCAAAAATTAATCCCTTTTTATTTACCGCGGAAGGTCTCAAAACTTAAAACCAACGCACAATTTGGACTTGGCTATCCTACTGTTAAGTTCCCAGTTTTTTGCTCTTAGGATTGTGATTTTGACATAGATTAGTATGTGTGTCTCTTATCTTGTTATCAATAAAGTTGATCATACACAAATATACAAACTCTCTGACAAATCGCTACTAAATGTCAGCAAATTTGCACAATCAACAAATATTACGTTCAAGAAAGACATATTTTTAGATTAACAAATAGATAAATAATTTTATTTATACACAATTGATACTTCTAAGGATAATTTCACATATACATTGATAAATTAATCAGAACGATATATAATTAGATTATAAATAAATTGATAAGTTGAACGTATATTTCTGAAACTAAAGCAAATTTCCTTTTTTTAATTCAACCGATTTACCGCAATGCCGTTTAATAATAATGATTAAATTGAGTTAATGTTTAACGAGTTACATTACCTATAAGGAATCTTCAAAGATGTTTTAAATATTTTTATAGAATTATTGAAATCTGATTAGGTATCTTATATTTTATCACTTAGTCAATCGATAAAAATATTGAACGTAGACAGTGGACACGATAGTGAAATAAATCCACAATAAACACACAAATGTATGTAAATCAACTAGGCGTGTAATTGAGTTGGCCAAACTAATGTGCATATATTTTTGCTTTATCTTAGTTGTACCTAGCATATATAAAAATTATTTAAATGATTTGATTTAAGTAATGTTTTGTGTCTGAACAGGAACCAATAAAGACCTGTCTGGCCTCGGTAAAATGTCAACAGTGCATCATGATGCGCCTGATTTTTCCAAAAGTACAATACTAGTGGGAGAGACCATGGATTCAACAGATGAATATTTTTACATTGCATATCGATTTCCTGTGGTTTACGACTCAATTAGAAAAAAGTTTATAGAAGAAACACGTTGGAAAAAGTCCAAAGACAAAATAAAAGCCAGATTTGATAATAATTTTTACCGAATGAAAGACAATTGTAGATTAGCTACATTAAGAATAGTGCATGGGTTTTTTATTTGTCAACTTTTCTCGGAGTCTGTTCGTCCTGAGATTGTCAAAATTGAGACGAAGTCAGGTTTAAGAATAAAAAAAAGAGTTCTTCAGGAATCAAAAATTAGATCTCCTACCGATATCCACCTTATGGTTGACGAAAATGGAATATGGATTTTGTATGAAGGGGAAAATCATGGGATTCTTGAACAAATATCCATTGATGACCTGTCATCAGACAAGCGAATTTACATTGAATCTAAGTATGTAAAGCATCAAGCAATAGTTGTTTCCAACAAATTGTATATCTTGTCAACAGATAATGATACCTTGGCTATCATCAAAGCTATTGATATTGAAAACACCAAAAACACAATGTCTTACAAAGTGATACTGTCTGAAAATTTCCCAGAAAACAGCTGGATACATTACAATCCCAGATTAAAACAATTATTTGTCGCAGTAACAAAGTGGAAAACATTTACATATACAGTCGAATACTGTCAATTTTCATATCCAAATAGCAAGTTCATCGACTTTTCAATAATTAATTCAACTTTTGTCTGGTCACTACTTCCATTCGAGAATCGACATTACATTGATTTAATTAATTTACTTATAAGGTATTTTCAAATTAAAGATAACCAAAGATTAATCCAGTTAAGTAGTATCCTAATAACGTGTCCATACAATAAGTGTCTCATGCCAGGGATGTCTAATAAACTTTTTTGTCGAATAAACACTATCAAATTATTATTTGAATCATTCACAAAACAGAATTTCAATCCGTTACAAGTACATCTAGATATGTACAAACTTCTGGAACAGAGTAAGTTCCGAATACTCTCTAGTAAATTAAATGGATTAAAAAACTCACTTACAAAATCATTCATACATTTAAAGAAAGAGATACAATCTTTCCGATCAGTTTTAGGATCATATTTCCTTTCTCTCTCAGAATTTGATAATAGAAAGTACCAAGCTGATATAGAATTAATTTATAGCATTTTCAATGAGTTAAACACAAAACAACAAAGCATCGCACCAATAATCACATCAAAACTAACGACTTTATTTGATCAAGCATCAGGGTCAAATTACGCTGAAATTGCAGGTCAAATAGCAAATGTTGCACTTGCCTCTGCTGCATTTCTTAATCCCTTTACCATTTTCGACGCAACTGACGCCATATTAGAGGTACGTGATCGGCAAGCAAATCTAGCGAAATCAATTGTTGATCGTGAGAAACTAGACGTTATATCAAAGTACCTCAGTCGACTTAAAAAATTCGGCAATGAATTTCAACCGAAGATAAAAATAATGTCAAATAAATTCCCTAATATCGGTAAATTAGTTAGGAAAGCAATGCGTCTTAACGTAACCGAACAAGATATTACTAAACTTGCATCAGCCTTTCTCAAAGAATATGCCTCATATCGGCCTGCTTTTGAAATTTCTACAATTAACGAATATGAGTCTTTACTTAACGAAATTATTGATGAGCTATGTAACATTATTTACACAGGAAGTTCACTCGTATCAGCTATAACACAAGGAGTGATTGCGCCTAAAGGCACGTGTTTAGCTACAAAGCTAGATGTCAGAAACCTAATGGGTCTTTACAGAGATATGTATGATAAACAAGATTCTCTATTTTATGCCTTTGCTTCTGCTATAAGAACTACTATTGCTCGACAGAATGCTGCAAAAATAGGGGATATTTCCAGAAAAATGAAAACGGGAGAACTTGAGAATTCACAAACTAATTACAGAATGACAGCTCTCGAAATCATTGTTAACACAGATGTCAATTTATTGTTTCTTATCCATGATGCGTGTACCTTACTGGAATATAAAAACGCAGGTGTTACTCCAGAATATTGTAAAAGTGCCACTGATAATCCACTAGCTGGGTTATACAGTAATTCGATGATTGCTTCAAAGTTTGATAAAGACATGTGTGAGAGTGACGCTATTGAAAAGTTGGTTTATATTCCGGTACAACAACAAGCCGTAACTGCAAATACACCACAAGGAACTATCGATTTAACTAGTTTATATCGTGGATATGAAGTAACGTTTCAAATTCCAAATAACCAATGGTTAGTTGATAACAAATGGATTTATGAAGACGATAAAAACAAGATGATAGTTTTACAGAAGTTTGAATTATTTATTCCTCACAATGGAAATACGACTATTTATGTAAAGTCGTCGACTAGATATTTATCGAAAAACATCATCAGACCTGGAGGAAAGGTTTATCATTTTAACACTCCTAATTTATATCAATATAATTTTCGATACAGTCAGGGAGGTGAATTTTGCTCTATGCCGACATTATTCAGCACTCCGTATGAATTACAGTCATGTCCAAAACTTCCTCCTATTTGTATTTTATCAAGTGGTGAAACAGGTAACTCGGCTGCATATCCATCTGTGTATTCAAAGTTTGGGATTAAATTATCGACTGTCGGACGAATTCAAGAACCAAAACCGAAAACCGAATTTTTCTTGATGGCTTCTGTCAAAATATGCATGATTGATCCGGTAATAGGAAGTAAACCAAATAAAGTAAAAAGTCAAAAGAAATCAAAACATTATGACATTGAGAAAACAAACTGGAAACAAACTGCATGTTGTGGGATATTAAATCAGTACCATGATCTCTTAAGTACTAGCCAAAAGTGCAAACCTTGTCCAAGTGGATCTACTCCAAGACTTGGAGGATACTACTGTGAGTAAATAAAGACAAAATATATTTCAATTGTAATTAAGAATAAATTATCTTAAATATGAAATATTAATATTGATTTTTAATAGATAATACATACATGGAGTTGTTGGTGATAATGATGCGTAATGGTAATTTAATCTACCTCTTAATAGAACACAATTTCTTATGGAACGGGATGATTGGATTTATCACTAAGCACTGAAATAACAAGTAACATATTTACACTGGAGATGATGTTTGAGTGATATGTGTAATAAAGACTCATAGTAATAGTTTTATGTTGGTTATAATATAAGTGGAATGGATGATGTCCTTGAACGATACAATTACCACACCACTGGGCACTAGTTCTTAATATGTTTTTGTCTATTTGTGCCTACAGCTGAATAGATATGGATTGGTATATTTGTTTTGTAACCCTTGTAACAAACTAGAAAATAGACAGTTTACAGTTTAATTTCTGTTATGTAACTGATGTCAGTTATTTGTCTATTACCAGTACAGCCGGAGGAAACTAAACTGTTTATCTCTGTGCAAATGCCTGCCCATCTGTCTGTCTGTCCGTCCGTCTTTCTGCAAAAGGTTTGAAAGTTGGTATATAACTAGAATGTTTTAGTTAGAAGATATTAAAATTGTATGCGTTTGTCCTTCGTCTGTGTATCTGTCTGTCAATTTTTATGACTGTTCAGATAATTTGTATTCGCAACTACTCCTAAACTGCTGAAGGGATTTAATTGAAACTTAACATAAATGATTAGTAGATAATAGTGTGATGCATAATCAAAGATGTATTCCGTTGACTAGTCATGTGACCAGATGTTGCATTCTGATTTATCGAAATAAAAATGTTAATTAAAAATCAAAGTTTGAAAGTTGGTATATAAATGGAAAGGTTTTAAGAGACATCATAATTTTATGTGTTTGTCGGAACCTGTCCGTCTTTCCGTCTGTCAATTTCTCACTTTGTCTCACTGTTCCTATAATTTGTATCTGCAACTCCTTCTTAACTACTGATTTTTTTTATTTTATCTAAGCTGAAATAATTAGAAGATAGTGTTTTGATGCATATTCAAAGATGGTTGCCGTTGATTGGTCATATCAAAACATATTTAATTTTTTTTTGGACTAACATTGACTAACACATGACTGTGTACTCATATAACTTTTAATTTTACTACTTTTTCATTCTTTGATATTTGAATTTCTCGTAAACTTATTTTTGCAATATATATTAAGTAGACTTACTATACATCAGTTAATCGTACTCAATATTGAACATTATTTACATTTTTGGTCTCTTAATTTCCAGCTTTCGACGGCAAGGGACATGTATTGCTCGCAATACTGACTGTAAGGTTCATATTACTATTATTTTTTTTTGATTGAAAAATCTTTGTTTTTGATAAAAATAACTCAAGTTACCAATGATTTCAATCATTCAACCGAACACAGACCTAAGTCAAACAGTGTAACTAGCTAAATGTCTTAACCAACTATTATAATTAGAATAATAAAATTAATAAAAGAAAAAAATGTTTTTAAACTAGAAGAAATGTTATTGTTTATTTTTAAAAATAGTTTCCCAAGTCTTCTCAAAAAGTAAGATAGAGCAATACATATTTTTTTAGTATGTCCAGTTATCAAGTATAAAAGATTAAATAAATTCTATATATTTTGTTTCGACTGTAAAATATTTTGTTTTTGCCTTTACCATTTTATCGTTTTTTACTTAATCCAAATAACAATAATGAACGATATAAGAAAATCGCGGTTTCTGGATAATTCCTTGAATAAATTTGAGTAAATTCTTTATTTTCTTCAACAGTATTTTCAAACGCGTCAGTTTTTTCAAACTTAATTTAGTTGTTTTTAAAATTATAAAAATCGAGTAGAAACAAATTAGGCCAACTTGATATTATTATTTAATTATAATATCGTAATTTCCAGAATTATATCATATGTCAAAATACTCTATTGAAGAATCTGTCTACCGTCTATCCTTGTTGCTTATTGATACACAGAATGGCGCTTGTTACTGTTGTATTATATCTTTAGCAACTCGTTTGATCAACCGAAACTCAAGGTTTATCTACTAATTATGTTGTTTGTAAAAGATACGATCAATCCGTAAATGAACCAACGACTTGATGTCTTAATGACATATATACAGAAGGTGTCCCTGAAATGTATCCCCAAATTTACATACAGAAGAAACAGTTATAGAATCGGTAAACAACGTTATATAAAGATGCATGGTAAAAATCTAAGTTTTGTTGTGTTGGTGAGCAACATCAGTAACCTCTGGATAAATCTCCAAATACGTATACAATAAGAAAAGTTATAGAACTATTTACCTATGATATCCATAGTCAACTGTAACAACACAGAGTTGTCTAAGAAGTTATAGGTTAATGATTGCTTTATATCACTGAACCGAACAATGAACCACTCCTATTGTGAGTTTACATGCGCTCCATATGGTCAATCCGATATTATTAGTTACACAGCTGCACCCGCGCCCGATATAGAATTTACTGACCCTGTTTACACCATATTAGGTCACCAGCAGACTGTGTAACGATTATATCCTACCGATCACCCTGCACTACCGTGGATACCTGTAAACAAATATACACAGACACAGAGACCAGACAAAAATGAGACACTACTGTATGTTTTAGTAACCTATAGCAATCCCTAGACTAACCAAATTAATCCTTATATACCATATTATGTCACTAAAACACTGTATAACGATTATATCCTACCGATCACAGCAATAAATCATTTACAAAACCAATTTGAATTTATCCACACAGCGACATGTGACAGGTGACTTAGTTGGAAATACCGTCGTTTGACGGCATTCTGTCTGACAAAAAATGAAAATAATAACTCAGGTGCATTTCTTTTTATAAAACCATAAAAATGTAAACAACACCACTGCTTTGTAAGTTGTTTTTCCTTGTCAGAGATAATAATTAGCTATTTATTATGAGATAAATAATTAAAACTAATACTCAGAGTCATTTTCAGCACTAGTACCATGAGCATTGCTTACTATGAGGCAACAGATAAGTTGTCTCGGAAAAAAAATATTACCATCGAGAGTCAATCGTGACATTTTTATCATTGATATAAAAGAGAGGGAGGGCTATTTTCAAAAATTGGGCCTTTACTACCCTAATATACACACACCTTAAAGTGAGGACATACAATTTTTATGCTACTATGATTGAGAAAATTGCAGACATATTACAATCTATTTCTAATGTAACTGTTTGACATTTAATTTGATGTATATTCATAGTTCTAAACATGACATTTTACGATCAACCAAGGACGCGGACACACTTATGACATTTGCCACAGACACGCAAGTATAGACATTGTCAAACTGACGGCATCTGACATACACACAAGTGGGGACATCGTTACACTGAGGACACCTGACACACACGAAATTGGGGGCATCGTCAAATCTGATATGCATACGTCAGTGAGGACATTGTCACACTGAGGACATCTAAAAAACACACACAAGTAGCGACACTGTAATACCGAAAACATTTGGAACATGTTCAAATTGTAGACAAAAGAACATTAATATTTATTTAATTGTGTGGAGAGAGAAATTCGGCCTTATAAAGTATATAATATTTAAATACGATATCATATGATAACTACTTCTATAAATGTTTAAAACAAAGCAATTTGGTTGACTTATGTATGTGTTGTAGCCCTCCTACCAGTTCGACTGACAATAGTCAATTCGGCTCTGATAAACATTGATTTATGTTGATTGTAATATTAGTGTGTGTGTGTGTGTGTGTGTTGGGATGTCCTTTTAATTCATTTCAAAGAGTGTAATGTATACGAGATACTACACCCAAATGGGATCTTATCTGACATGATTTTTTTTTCATAATTACCTTTGTGCAGACGAACTTGTCGCGGTCTATATTGGTAGGGTTAAGCTGCAAGTGAGGCCTAACACATTGCTTTCACCCACCTAAAACGCTTCTCCAAGTTGATCTTAGGCTTTGGAAATTTGAACAAAAATCACTTTCTGAATTCTGTCTAGGTACCTTGTAACACTGTTACACTTCGCCAAGAGCAAGTTTTCACCATGTTAAAATACTACGCTTAAGAAAATATTACTGTCAAATCAATCCAACAATGCCAGTACGAAAATTCTGAAAGTTGTCGAACCTGATGGCGGCCAATCGTACAACGCATTTAATTGGATTATACCCTCTAAACAACTGGTTGTCAATGAAACTATGGAAAAATAAATTCCCCAAGAGTACAAGACATAAGTTTGAAAAATCAGGAAACTTCTCTCTCGTCGGCGTATGGATAGTGAGGAAAGTCGACTAAAAGTCGAAATTATTATTATGTTCCTTGAGAAAAATTCTCATTGTCTACAATTTGAAAATGTATCACATGCCCTAAGTGTAAAAGTGTCCCCACTCCCTTGTGTGTGTTAGATGTCCTCACTTCCGTATGTGTCAGGTATGCTCTTTGTGTCGATGTCCCCCCCCCCTTGTGTTTTTGTGTCAGATGTCCTCAATGTGACGATGTCCCCACATGCCCTCAGTGTAAAAGGGTCCCCACTCACTTGTGTGTGTTAGATGACCTCCTTGTGACAATGTCCCATCTTCCGTGTATGTCAGATGTCTTCTTCAGTGTGACGATATCCCCACTTGTGTGTGTGTCAGGTGTCGATTTTTTCACTTGCATGTGTGTGAGGTGTCCTCAATATGACGATGTTCGCACTTGTGTGTGTATGTCAAATGTCCTCAATGTGACGATATCCCCACTTGCGTATGTGTCAGCAGTCCTAAGTGTAACAATGTCCCTAGTAACGTATGTGTATCAGGTATTCTCAGGTTGACGATGTCCCTACTTACATGAGCGTCCGATTTCTCGGTGTGACAATGTACCCAGTTACGAGTGTGTGTAAGGTGTCTGCAATGTGACGATATTTGGACTTGCATTTGTGTGGCAGGTGTACTCAATGTGACGATGTCCCCTCTTGCCTGTGTTAGGGGCTCAATGTGACGATGTCCCTACAGTACCGACCAGTCACAACATAACATTAAGTTAACTTGAAGCAGTCAGAATCTCTGGTCAGAATCTCTGCTCCAGGACAATTGACCAGAGATTTGAACAGCTATAAGTTAACTTAAACATGTTCTACGACTGCTTTCTAGGACAAAATCAGTTTTCTAATCTCTGCCTGACCAGTCATATTCTCCGTTCTTATGACCAGAGATGTCACGTTCAAATCTCTGCTTTTGGCCAAAATCAGTCAAATTTATGTTCTAGAAAAATCTCTGCTTTTCGGGACAAGAATTTTCTAAGTTTTCTCGTGGAAAAATCTGCTATTTTTCTGAATTCTGTTCTATCTAAATCTCTGTTTTTTTCTAAATCCTGTCCTGTCCTAGGAAAATCTCTGCTTTTTCTAAATCCTGTCCTGTCCTAGGAAAATCTCTGCTACTTTTCTAAATTCTGTCCTGGAAAAATCTCTGCTTTAACGCATGCGTGGTTAACGTTCGACACGACAGAAATAGTTTATCGTACTGCGTGATCCTGTATTATCACATATTTTGTAATTTATTTATTTATTTAATTATTTATTTAATATTTATTTATTTAGTATTTATTATCATTACATATGAGCCCGTCCAAGTAGAAACGTCCCTTATGGTCAAATTTTGACATTTTCAGATTTTGTTAGATTTTAATAGAACATTTCATGACCTTTCTAATGATATATGGCATTCCCTACTTTACAAGTGTAAAATATATGTATTTTGGCCAATAAAGGAGTGTTTGTTGCTATTTTACATTTTTTGCCGCCATAACGTCATGATAACGTCACGTTTGAACGATGTGCCTAATTTCGGCGTTTTGTGATAAAAAAGTTGCAAACGGTTACTGGGTTATTCATTCCTACGTCTCTTGTAACGTTTCTTATATAATCCGTGATTTATGTCAATAAGGGTCTATTGTTCAAGCAAAAACATCAGAATTTTTGTCAAAGAGACTGCAAGGTAACAAACCATTTTGCCTCGAGTTTAGCGACTTTTTCCTGCACATTTAGTCTATGAATGTAAAAAAAAACTTTGAAAGTGAAAACTTAGTATTACCAGATAACAGTACGAAAAAAATAAGATGACGACATTGATAAATTGATTGATTGATTGATTGAATAGGATTTTACGCCTCAGTCAAGAATATTTATACTTATATCGAGAAGTCACCAGCTTTATGTGAAATGGCAGAATGTTTTCTTTGCAGTGCGTTCAGGGAAATGTGCAGGGAGGGTCTTCCGTGACCTTTTGACTTTCATTTTAAAATGCAGTGTGCTTGACGAAACAGTCACTGCTTATTACCAAGCCTTGTCAGAGCCTGCCGGGTTTCGAATCCACGAATATTCTTATAGTTATAATTTAAAAAAGTAATAGTATTACTAGTATATTTGAAGTTTTAGATTTTGGCTCCGACAAATGTATATTTTATTTGCATTTCTTTGTGCAACTACATCTTCATTCTATTTTATGTTAAAATGAGGGGTATTTCCCGCTTTTGCTATTTGTTTTCAAATCAAGCTTCGATGGTCATTAAAACTTGCCATGCATGTATTACATATAATTGATGTTATACTATAAGCTTAGTTAATCTGTAGGACAGGGGTTCAAATCTGAATAGCTATATGCATTACATGTATTTATTTAATTTGTAATATCCTTTAAATTTGTCTTTTCTACAAATCTGTATTTTTATGTTCTTTTCTTTGAAAACACACTCATTCCTTTAGGTCAAGCCACTGGCAATATTATTTTGATTACACATATCACCCCCGTGAATTCTAAGTGGACCGTGATGTTAATACTTTATCACTTATCGTATAAAGATGAAAAATGAAAACTATGGTTCAGTTTAAAATTTACAAATCGGCACATTACTTCTATACATGTATATGGTAATGGTATGTGGGCAGTACCGTAACTACCTATGAGGCAACCGAGGCAATTGCCTCGGTACAAATTTAACCAAGTACTGTTTAGCACAGAAGTGTGATATTGAGAGAGAGAGAGAGAGAGAGAGAGAGAGAGAGAGAGAGAGAGAGAGAGAGTTTAAACGAGCAGTTCCTTCAACTAGTTACAGTTTACAGAAAACTAATTTATTGATTTAATCAAATGGTTGTTACATTTAACGTTCGCATTATTATTTAATTTGTCATTTTGGTAACTATAACGTTAGTTGTATTTCGGTACTATGTAATTACGACATTTAGCATCTTGTCATGTGTAAATCTATCAAGTGATCTTGCTAATGAAAATCCCGGAATATTCTGAAAAATCAAGGTTAAATGATAGACATGTTTTTGTCTGATACCCGCCCACATACAATTTAAACTTTTAAACGAAACTTTTAACCGGGATTAAGAGTTTTAGTGGTGTGGTTAAACTAGTTTTCATGGCACAAAACCATCTCACTTATTTTATAACAGATGGTCTAGGTTTGAGCTTTACATGTTAAAGATAAAAAACATAGAGACTGTTGGTACTGTATGTCATTATATATTGAGCTTCAATTCTTGCCTCAGTTTATTTCAGGGCCTAGTTACGGTACTGTGTGTGTGCCCTTTTGTCTTTGGTGTGTTCATAATTATGCATTTTACAACCGTGTTCTATGCAAAGCTGTTTAATTGTGTGCTTCACAACGCTGAAATAGCAATCGGACAATTTTGAGTATACATACATGTAAAAAGCTACACTTACCGGTCTGATTTTAAAAAAAATTGTCAAAATTTAGATAATAAGTAGATAATTTAAAAAGCTTGAAAACTTGTTTAGTAAACATGTTCTCTTGTCATCAAAAAAAAAATTGTTTGATGGGTTGAGTTTTATGTATTTGTTCACGGAAAAATCAATAGCTGATCTATCTATTTTGTAGAATTTCGTTAAAATGATGTGAACATTACAGTTTACAACGGAAAATGATAAAAATAAAACGTTTTTTTTTTTTCATTTTCCTTAAAAGCTGACAATCGATTCTGGTAATGCCGACTTTATTGCTAACTTTGGTCAGCTCGGTTAAACGGTTATAAATATGTACTGAATGCAGTGATAAAGAAGGTAGGATGTCGGCATTGAACATTTTTAAAATTAAAAGAATGGACATGCGTGGAATGCAAGTTAATTATGTACTAAAGATGCATTCCTTAATTTTATTTTTGCCATGTACCAACTGATGACTAGATTCATGATAAAAATGCATTTTTCTAGCAAAGCATATCCCCAAATCCAAAGGACACAATATGGTACTAGCCAATAGATTCATATTATTTCATAAAAATTCAAAAGTAGCACGGGAGTGGTGTTCATGTGTATGTGTCACAAGAAATTTTAGCTAGCTCCAATTTTTCTGTATTTACCAAACAACATTAATATTTATCATAGTACTTGGCAATTGTAGGAAATAAATGTGCATTCAAATCGTTTAAAAATTGATGTCGTCACGCATTACAAAAATATAAAAAAAAATTGAAAATTACCAAAATGATTACTTCACATTTCAAATTCTTGAAAATTTGAGCTAAAAATAATACGAGTAATAAAAATAATAGCCAGTCTAGAATTAAAATAAGAAAATCGAAAAGGCCGTCAAATTTAAATTATCCGACTAAAAAAGAAGACAAAAGAAATTGGATAAATAAATTTATCATAATGTAAAAAAAAAAAAATATGAACCCGTGGTGATTTGAACTGGCAACAGACATTTTTTTCAAAAACGTAAATCTAGAACGCTATCCATTGCGCCACCAACGCCAACATCAAACGGATTGTTATTTTCAAATACATGAAAATGCTACATTGTATGGTAGCTTCTGACATCATGTTGTTTACATTTGCCCCTCAACACAATATTCAGACAACGAATCATGTTTATAATAGCCGAGAAACCCATTCCATTCTTAAATCAAAGGTAATCTCCTTAGAGACATATCAATCGCAAATAACAACACTCTAAAGAACGTGTATTGTTTAATTATTCTTCACCTGCGACAATTGTGCTTTGATTTACTGTCGAATTTGACACGTTTTCATTTTATTCCATTTTATATTACCCTATTATTAAAATATTATTATCATTATGTGATTTACAATTAGGTGTTCTCTGCTAATTTGGATTAAAATAAACCTTTCCGAGTTAGCCTACTGAAGTTATTTTTTTCATTAGTTGAGTCATTTTGCGCAGCGAAACACACTTTTGTCTCCCGAACTTTCGACGTCATTTTCTCCGCTTACGTCACAATGCACATAAGGGACGTTTCTACTTGGACGGGCTCATATGTATAAACTACTAATATGCCAAGGACGTGTGTTTATGTTATTCAGATATCACCAGAAACTCTTTATAACCACGATAACAATCGTTGAAAAAAAACCATATCAGGTTAGAAGTTAATTGCGATAAGGTGTCAGTCCTGATCCGTGAAATGGTCACGGTCACGGTTTATTAGTTAGGAAGTTTAGAATAAACAAGATGAGTGAGGTGAACTAAATTTATTATTAATTTTCGTTTAATGAATATATCAATGACAAAATTATTTCTAAAGTGTGAATTCCAAATAGTATGGCGTTTGTTTGGAGAAAATCGACCAAGAAATAAAATTTTATTAATTTTGCAGAGAGAGATGATACCTCAATGGACTTCTGTGTATGAGAGAGAGAGAGAGAGAGAGGGGGGTTCACACAGATTATAACGAAAAATGTTTTTAATCTTACAATCACTGAACAGGTGTTTGGGCATTAAAAAGTTCAAATTAGTTCTGAAGCTCATTATTCATTTTTTTACATTTTTTATTATCGACATGAAATACGGTTTTGTTTATTTAGAGATTTCTTATCGATACTTAATCCATCTAAAATACACGTTATTGATTAAAGACACTTTAATTTTCTTGTTTTTTATTATTATTATTATTATTATTATTATTATTATTATTATTATTATTATTATATTCTTTCTCCTTTTGAGAGGAGTTTCCAGTCTACTTGTTTACTTGCATGAAGTTGCTATCAGAGGTTCTATCTATTATTACCGAAGGGTTGACAGATCAATTCGACCTTTTTGCACTTAACAAAATATTTTTAGAATGACCGAGGTTTTGTGCTTGGAAGACATGATTCAAGAGAAATGGATGCATGTTGAAACGTGTGATATTATGATAATTCCATTTTTTGAAATAAATATTTTCATACATTATGCAATATTCATCGCCGTTGAATTGATTTTTCACCAGCCATCAGCCGAAACACTGTGGTTGCCGGTGGAAACAGGTGGTAAGTTAGTCACTTGCCCAGGTGAGTGGTACCAAGAGGGTGTATGATTCAGGATTAACTGGTTCATATACTGTAAACGGTAACTCAGTATGGGGCAACCACTACGGTAGCTCAGTTGGCAGACTGCTCACCCTGTAAGGTCGAACCCCGACCGGGTTTGGCCAATATTTGAAATCGTAGTGATTTTTTTTCACCAAGCACTCGGCAATTAGAAATGAAAGTCAATGGGCCTTCGGATGAGACCTTTATATCCGATGCCCCGTGCCACGGTATAGGCGTGGTACTCTAAAGAACCTCGCTGCACATTGTCCTGGGCGCACGGCAAAGTCAACATTTCTGCTACTATTGCTACCTATTGCTGGTGACGTCCTGATATAAATGAACGTCACGCAGTCGAATAGGTTGGTCTTTTCAGGTACCCAAGACTATTCACGGGATGAAATCACATCTTTAAGCTTTGCATAAAGATGGCATAAAGATGGTCTTTATGCCATCTTCATGCAAGCGTAAAGATTCATATTGTCCAAAGTCCTTTATGCCACCTTTAAACCATCTTTATGCATGAAAAATTTTATACAGGTAACTGTATATTTTCATTTTATTGTTAAGTCTCACTTAGCCATACATTTAAAAAAAAGTATAGTCTCGTTTAGCATATATTTTAAAATTGCCAAATTTTACCCGAGACCTGTACACCTGGAAATAGTCTATTTCCTAAATGTGCATTTCATAACAATAAAAATATTATAAATAAATAAATTTACTAGTTTGTTTATGTTCCTATTTATTTATTTATTTATTTATTTATTTATTTATTTATTTTCATGTATTAATTTTATTTCTACATTTATTTATTTAATTGTTCTTGCATGTCAGAATCACATAAATAATTGTTCCGGAGAGAAACAGAAGCTGATTATTATTGTTATTATTATTATTATTATTATTATTAAACCTGTCAGTCATCGGAAGTTCCTCGGTAACGAAATAACGTCTCTGGGTTAAGAATTATTGATTGTTATTATCAGCGACATTTACTACAGATTATTACGTTATATACCATCTTCTAAATATAGCTGGTCCACAGGTTCTGGGATTATTATTATTATTTTAATAGTCCACCTTCATAAAAAGTTTGTTAATTAGACATTCCTTAGATAGAGACCCGTACATTTAATCAACAGGAAGTGTTCTTACAATTAACAAAATTGATTGACAGGTGTTCAGATAGCAGGATTTCATGACACGTTTGATGTTGTCTTGGATTTAGAACCGATTATGAAAAGAAAATATTATGTATAGACTGATAACGGACAACGGGCGCATGACAGAATTCTGTTATTTTAAAAAATAACTATAATAAAATTTTACCACCGGTTATTAAATTTTCAATCATTTATTCATCATTTTACCGATTATTTATTAGTGTTAAATATAAATAAATAAATAAATAAATAAATAATTTTCGTTGGAATCTTGGTCACATATTCAATCAAAGATGCATTTAAATACATTTTCTTCATGATCGGGAAAAAATAGTCTTTGAAATACATTGTATGGAAATCTTGGCTCTTGTCGGACTGCAAATTTTCAAAATCACATTTATTTATTTATTTATTTATACACTATTATATGTCACTGGTCGAAAAAAGAAAATCATTTTCGGCAAATATTTTATGTAGTTGGAAATAGTCTATATATGTAAAATTACAAAAATAATTGAAAATAAATCAGACTTTTCAACGCTTAGATTTGAATTCCAATCAGCTGCCAATCAGACAAATCCTAGTGTGAAAATGTTTGCTTGCCGAAAAAAGTTGTTTACTTGATTAAACTATACTAGAACTGGCCGTGTCAACATAACTGACAAAATCTTGACCTCGTAAATTTTCTGTCGATCATAGCGTCTCTGCTAAGGTTTGCATCAAACTGGATGGGGCAGGCTCTAGTGTCAGTTCGCTAGGGTTTTACATTTTCGACCATTCTAGAACTCACAAATAAGTGAAGGCATGGGACTTTTAATCTCCAGAAATGTATTATATGGTGTTTGCCGAACAAAATAAGTTATTTTCAAGGCTTAGAATATCGCCAGGTCTGAGAGAGAGAGAAAGAGAGGGTTGGGTTTACAGTGTCGTAAACTTTTTTTAATTATTAAAATATTGAAATTGTATATATGACGACTTTACTGCTATCTCTGTATGATTGATTGATTAAATAGGTAAAAAGTCCCAGTCAAGAATAAGTTAATTACATCGTTAAGTCACCAGCTTCATGGGAAAGACGCAGAATTGCCTTGACACGGGAACTTGGTTTTTGAGGTCTCGTCCTTATGACCCGTGTCTTTCATTTCTAAATGTCGGCTTTGAAAAAAGTACAGTCATTACTCATCTCTTAGTCAGAACCGTCCCGGGATCGAAATGATAATAACAATTGTCTTAAACCGAAGAAATAAATCACACAAAATGCATTTTTTGTTGGAGTTGAAATATCAGGTTGTCTGTATATCATTATACCTGCCTGGTCTATTTAAATTTTTGCATACTAGTATCGCAGAAATATTAATCGTAGACATTCTTAGTTAAATACACACACACAACTCTCTCTCTCTCTCTCTCCAGATTGACAAATAGGCAAGTAGACAGGTCAACAAGATGGCAATTCAAAAGGTCAACAAATCGACAAGTTGACAAGCCGACAACTAAAATAAAATGTCCAAGTCCATTCATTTTTTTTTTATAAAATCTTTTATGTGTGTGTGTGTGTGTCTGTGTGTGTGTGTGTGTGCTGCTGCTTTTTTTAGTGTACTGTCTATCAAACTGCCTGGTGCACGTTTATTCCTATTGGTTATTATCGGTCTCCCGACTGCTCGAAAAAAGTGGTTGAAATCAAAGATGTTTTATGGTTAAAAAGATTTTTTTTTTCAAATTGCGTACTTTTTTTCAAATTGGGTTGTCACAGGTGTTTTTTGAAGGCAGTTTATAATAAAAAACTTCAAACCGTGTTGAGCTGAACCATCTTTTGATGCGATTTGCTACAAAGTTTTCTCTAACAAGTAATGGGTGAAGTTGAGACCAGAATGTATTTTCATTGTAGCCATATGAAATTTCTGTGTTAATCCACAAACAATTTTCGACAAAAGGTATTTTCGGAAGCAGAAGAGCATATACTACCATTTATTTAAGAAATTTAAGCTAATCTCTCTCTCTCTCATCACATAAATTATCCATTATACATGCAGAAAAAAAAACAATTAAATAAGAATGCCAAAAAGATGACCTCTCTGATTTGGTGTTTCAGACTAAGGGTTTTCTAGCTAAATTCTTTTTAAAAACGAGTTTTTTTCTTCTGTTTTTTTAATTCTTGTCTTTCATTTCAAATTTGATGCGGCACTTTTTATACTATTTTCCACGTATTTATCTTTTTTGTGTAGGACATATTGCTCATCTGACGCAAATTAAATAATCATTTGAATTTTATTTCGTTTTTAATAAAAAGAAACAATAATAGAAATTTAAAAATATTTTGAAACAAGAGAGTCAATCATCGATAAATGTCGCTGGTTCAACGTCAAAGTTTAGAATGAATGAATGAATGAATGAATGAATGAATGAATTTATTTATTTATTTATTTATTTATTTATTTATTTATTTATTTATTTATTTATTTATTTACATAATTATTAATTTCAATCACATGAAATTATAGAAGTATTAATTTAATAAAAAAAAAACTGGTGTGAGTACTGGTTATAGGTAATTAATCTGTTAATGAGGTTAACACAATGCAGGTACATTTTCCACGTAGAATATACTACCGTCTGGTTCAATTGGTTGGAATTTGCTTCTGTTATCAACCAGTTACCTTATATGTTGATAAGGTATGCAGATTCTCATTTTAAAAAGTAATTTCTCTCTCTCATTACCATCACTTGTGTAATATTATTTTCTAGTTTTCTTTAACGTAAGTTACATTTTACAATTGGTCACTCACAGAACACGCACATTCAACAAATTAAGTCAAATAAAGCTCTCAGATACCGTCCTTCAATTAATGACTTATTAATTTAAGATTAAAAATCCCAGAATATTACATTTTCATATTGAAAAACTTAATAAATTAATGAATAGATAAATAAATTAAAAAAATTGAAATGGATTTAAGATAGTGTCTCCTTTCTACTTGTAACAGATAATAATAATAATAATAATAATAATAATAATTATTATTATTATTATTATTATTATTATTATTATTATTATTATAAATAAGATATTTAACAAATGGAGTAAAATGACAAATATACATATATTTTTAAATTATTATCTAAAATATGAAAGATTTAGAGCTGGTCCCGTGATCACATATCCTTATAGCTAACTTATATATAAATTATAAAACGTTGAATCATCTCCTCCGTGGCCTAATGAATAAGGATGAAGAGTCAGATAAGAATGTATAGTCTGGGAACCTAAGGGTCACGAGCTCCAGTCCCGCTGACTTTATGATTAAGAATAGTAATAGACATATCAATAAAATTCATATGTTCATCATTTAAACGTCTGGGTCTGTTTTTTTTTCTTTCGGAACATCTGACAAAGAACCAGTCTGTCTGTATCTCTCCAGAAATGAACTAATGGCTTGTCTTGTAATTTGAATTCCTTCTGAATTTATAAGTTCCTGTCTAGTGTCCACAACAGTTTTCCCACTTCTTCTCAGCATTACGATTCATTCCCTAATGTATAACGATAATCTGTTCACTTTCAAGGGAGGCATTTTCTGTTGCTATTTACAAACACATTTGGTCTACATCGATAAATCGCACAGGTGTGAAATAATCACATGTTTTGTAAGAGAGCATGCGCGGTCCTGGCGACAAAAGCAGTCGTAGGACGAAGTCCAGGACAGGATTTAGAACAGTTTTAGAGCAAATCAACAGAGCATGCGCGGTCCTGGCGACAAAAACAGTCGTGAAGTTAAGTCCAGAACAGAATTTAGAACAGTTTATAGAACTGTACTAAGCATGCGCGGTCCTCGTGACAAAAATGGTCAGCAGGACCAATTCTAGGACAATATTTAGAACAGTATTTAGTTTCAAATGAGCATGCGCGGTCCTGGTCATGGAATAAGAACAAGAACGAGAACTGTCCTGGACATTGTCATCAGGACATTTTCCAGGACAATCTCTGCTTTCTGAAGCTGTCGCCAGGACAGTTTTAACCAGTCATATCTCTGCTCCTAAGTTAACTTATAGCAGTCATAATCTCTGCTTTATAAGTTAACTTGGATGTTATGTTGTGACTGGTCGGTACTGTACTTGCGTGTTTGTTATGTGTCCTCAATGGGATGATGTCCTCACTTGCCTGTTTGTCAGGTGCCCTCAGTGTGACGACAGCCCCACTCCCGTGTATGTCAGGTTTACTTAATATGACGATGTTAGCACTTGCATTTGTGTAAGTGTCCTCAATGTGAAGATGTCCCAGTTTGTATGTGTGTCAGGTGTCTTCAGGGTGATCATGTGCCCACTTGATCGTGTTCCAGGTGTCTTCAGTGTGACGATGTTCGTACTTGCGTTTGTGTGTAGTTTGTCCTCAATGTGACGATGTCCCCACTTGTGCGTGTGTAATGTGTCCTCAATGTAACAATGTTCCCACTTGTATGTGTATGTCAGATGTTCTCAATGTGACGATGTCCCAACTTGCGTGTGTGTTAAGTGTCCTTAATGTGACGATGTCCCCATTTGTGCGTGTGTAATGTGTCCTCAATGTTACGATGTTCCCACTTGTACCATACGTCACAGACGATGTCCCTACCTGCATGTGTGTCAGCTGTCCTCAGTGAAGGAATGTCCTCAGGTACGTTTGCGTGTGTCAAGTGTCCCCATTGTGATGATGTCCCCAAATGCGTGTGTCAGATGCCCTCAAATTAACGATGTCCCCACCTGAGTTTGTATGTTAGATGTCATATGTCTTAACGCGTCCTCATTTGATTGTTAAATGTCATACTTAGAACTATGAATATATATCAATTTTAATGTCAAAAAAGTTACAAATTTCGCGTACTTACATTTGAGCTTCATTTCGCGAATACGTGTATTCGCATCCAAAATCCAGGTTTATATTTAATTTTGCGTCCACTTTGTGGCGCCTATATAGTTATCGAACTTTCTATAGGCGTTTGAAATTGCTGATTGTCTCTTAATATTCCATAGTCATTTTAACGGTTGAAAGGAATTTTTTATTCAGCCTCGTCAGTCAGTGTTTAAAGGTAAAATTCAATAGAACCTTGTAACTTAAGTTGAAGTTTTATCAAGACTTTTTTGTAAACGGTTGAAAGGGAACGTAAATTAAACCAGTTAAGTTGGAAATTTCAAAAGAACCTTGCAAGTTACGACGAAGTTTACGATTTATTTTATTGCATCTGATATGGCATACTTATATGACGGTCATAGTCGATTGCCGTCATGTTTAATATTCGCTAAACAATTTTTTTTGCGATTCTGGGAATGTTTAGGTGAAATTTAAATTCGCGACTAAGAATCCTTGCGAACTTACGCGTTAATAATTCTCTTGCGATAAAAAAGAAACATACAGTATGTTGTAATGTGTCTGCAAATTTTCGCAGTCATACTACCGGGACGTGTGTGTGTGTGTGTGTGTGTGTGTGTGTGTGTGTGTGTGTGTGTGTGTGTGCCTATCTATCACGACGCCTTTTAAAATCAAGTTTCGAATCCCACTTGGGACTGATCCTGGTGAGAAAAAAATGTCAGTCTGTCTGTCTATGTCAGTGGTTTTCTTTAGACACTCTAGATTCATCCAACATTTCTGAAATAACCACCTTGATATTTGTAAAATAATTTTGGTTAAGTGTAAACTTTACTACTTATGTTTAGAAAGAGCAATGTGTGATTTAGATATGCCCAAAATGATTCCAAATAAACTAACAACATTTGTAGAAGTTGCTGCAAGATAAGCACACAATATCCTGCCATCAAAGCAAGTTACAACTCAGTATAATAAACCTGTACTGACACAACCACTAGGAGTCTATGACTCCCCGATACAGTCAACTGTGTTTTAAGTCTATCAGTTACACCTATACTATCTAATTACTCTCTCTCTCCACGGTCAAGGACTTCCAGTTCCAGAGATCAAAGCCAAGCCACAGTATCGTGTACACAAGAGAGTTAGTTTTTTTTTCTGTGGATGGTTTAAAGTTGACCAGATAGGTAATATGTTATAGTGTAATCCAGAGACACACAATACATAAATATACCATCTGGCTCTTTCTAAATTGCTGATGCATTGACACTTGCATTGATTTAAAGTACCAGTAACACTTGCATCGATTTCACACACAACATAAACTAGATCAACAAGAAAATCGCTGATGTGACCTAAGATATTTTAACACAACATTCATCCAACCTTTGCACATTCTACTGTTCTAGTTGTTCTGATCTAGGTCATTTTGTAACCAGTACCTATATTATTTACCCTATCTTCACCCTGAAAGGCAAGTATGACCGACTGAACCCGGAAATCATAGAACATTTTGCTAGTATTGTTGGGATGGTCTCGAGTTAAAATCTTAGACATTGAATCGGCCAATGTATTTTTCCCTTTTTGCTTTTGAGGCTCGTCCAACCCTGATCTTGGAATTGACCAACAAACATGTAGTTATACAAAATATATCTCAACGATTGTTTTGTTGGAATTATTTAATTATATTAATGTTTGTCGTAATTAAAATCCATTATGAAATCAAAATCAATAACAGGGATATTGGATTAGGACCATGTTATGACACGGCTGTAGCTGATTACTTGTCATTTGTGACGTCACGAATGATAATACAAAAATTCAAGATTCCATGTAGGTGTGCAAAAGAAAATTTTCCTCGTAATTAGTGATTAGAATTTCAAAGAAATCGCCGTTCGTTTCAGAGAAAGGAATTTATTACAATATGTTAAAATTGTTTTTCACTGTACTTTAATATTCAAAGCTTAACTGTTTAGGAAAATATAATTTAACTAGTAATGCTATAAACTTCAATACATATTGAACAATCTAAAAGCCAACATACAGGTCTGTGTCAATAATTATAGATCATAAATGCTGTAGGTTGTGATCAAAAGGGAAAAATCAAAATTCAATACCTGGGACAGAACTCTTTAGTAACAGATGGCTTTATACAATATAATTATTAACAGATATTAATACTACAAAGCGTGATCAAAAGAACATGTAACAAATTAAATATAAAAATCAAGGAAGAATTATGATTTGCTAATGCTATCTATTTTTAGTTAAAACAAAACGGAGAATATGTATGTAACTAAAGACAAAATGAGGTTATTTTATCTAAATATTCTTAACTATCATGTTTCTCTATTAGGATATATTTGACATCTGGTAGTTGTTCCTTCCATTTATGGTTGCAATTTTACAAGTTGTTTTTGTAACAAGCTAGACAAGAGGTGCCTAGGCTGGTTATCCTGTCACATATATTGTGATAGTTTGTGGTTCAAAAATGAAACTCTGATTTAAACATTGATCGGTGTATTTGCTGATGACCATTGCATTAACTTTAAAACCTTGAAACTGTGATTAATTAAGTTTCAACATATGTTAATGAAGCGTTCTTCTAATTTGTCTTAACATAAGAATAATTCATCTTTACAACAAGCAAGCGAATAAGTAAACGAAAAGCAAAAACTATCACAGTATATTATCTCTTAACACCCCGATCTTCAACGCGATTCTATCCACATTTATAAATGTAAAAACAACATACTCATTTTACTGAGATATATTAATCTGGAACTGGTACCGGGAAATATCGAGAATGTAAAAAAAACAACTCTTTACGCTTATTTAATATATAGTAGCAAGGTTACTTCATGTGTAGACAATCAGACATAGTTTATACATTGTGCTGATTGTGATGAGGTAACTATTCTATAGACGACGATCACAAACAAAAGCAAATAACTAAAACCTCAAATCCTAACAATAAAATATTTTGATTGAACATTGATTACATTTATAGTATCTGTTAACTGTACGTAAGCTAAATTTACAAGTATTGAATTTATATTTTATGATGATACAGACAGTGATCAAAAGGAAATATTGATTTAATCTAAAATCTGAATTCAATAACAAACACAGAGCATGAAAATGATTTAATTCTGTTTAGGTATTATGCATATCGTCTGTATTTTACAACATGATCTGTATGAGTATTCTTATGGTAATATACATAAAACAAGGCTTCGTTTAATGTTTATGTCCCCATTGAGTAAACCTAATTTTATAGAGGTATCAATTAAATATCTATTCTTTAATCTTAAACAAACATATCGCTCTATGTCCAATCCCATTTCCAAAAACAAAATTAAAGCTTTGACAACTGGAAAATCATGATAAACATAATAACATTAGTTTAGTGTTATCTTTACTTTTAAAACAGAAAAACGAATTTTACAACAATCAATGGAACCGTGAAACAATAACCTTTTATCAAAAATCATAGGAAAATACAACAAAGCATAACCAACAAAAAAACGAAATATCCTATCTTATCACGGAAAATTTGATTCACCAATGTAAAATAATTAGATAAAATATTTGGATTACATTTTTCATAGACGGCGTTGATAAACAAAATTAAAGAAATGAACTCTAACAATAGAAACACTGATTCATTAACGTCTATATGTATAGTATGTGTTAATTGAACAGAAGCTTAATGTGCAAGTATTGAATATCGTTTATAATGAGACAGATAGAGATCAAAAGGAAATGCAGATTTAAACATACGTATAAATTCCATAACTTTATTAAGTATGATAATGATTTTATAAATATTTACATGAATAAGCAGAAGGCAAAACAGCGTGCAATTATAAATACCGATGTCGATAAACTGTGACAGTGCAATCAATAGTATTCCCATTTAATGTAATCAGAATACTATCTTCATATTAAATCTAGTTAATTTATTCTTGATACGTTTGATGTCTGTGTCAAGGATTGCCCTACATGTATTTGATAGCCTATAGTTCCATGTTCCTTGCACTCAAATTTGAATACACACGGGGCGGGTGTAACTAGCTAAAGAATAGGAGCTTCCACTATTAAATATATTTTATATAAATTTTTAAATGTTTGAACAAAATCTGAATAAGAACGAGATACTTAGACGGGATCTAGTATTGAAAATATCGACAATGTATACAAACTTGGATTAAATTACGCTTGTCTTGTTATATAGGAACGGTTACTTTGCTGATAATTTATAAATATTTTAGTTTTAATATCATTCGGGCAGGTCAAAGTTGTTTACCAATAGTTATATTATTTTTTTTCAGACGGCGAGCACAAACAAAAATCAAAATAAAATCTCAAGTCTTAACACTGAATTGACTAATTGTTATTTCGCGTATAATGTGCATGGAATCTACATAATCTATTTGCCCTAGTTTATAATGGTGAAGACAAAAATCAAAAGCAAAAAATATATTTGATCGTAAATACTTATTAAACAAGAATTTCTGTACTGATACGAAAGTCTTCCAAACGAAGGAGTTTGGGAGACTTTTGATTTTTTCATATCCATGGCAACGGCTAATATTTTAGACCCAAATTAATTTTCATATCTCTGTAAATCGTCATTCATTTTCCAACAGTTTTATTTATTTTTTTTTTCATTTTTTCACTTTTTTGGCAACAGTGGCCATTTTTTACTTTATGTGTGCAGAAAACCATCGTGCAATTACATCTAGAAATTAATGATTTTGTTGATTTGGAATATTTATCTTCATAGTAGTTATTATAAGTTGCTGATTCAAGAATATTGCTATGTTATGCTTATCAAGAGATTCAAAACGTTTTATGACCTAATCACAATATTAATGTATAATGCATCCAAAAGTATCACATGACAATTTTGCAGACAGGGGTCAAATGAAATAACCAATATCCAAAACAATGTTGAACATTTGACCAAGGTTTTATAAATATATCAATAAAGAACTTGCTTAACCGTTATTAGTGGACTGAAACTTTGTTTCACGGATCCTTATGGTATACACACAGTGTTCAATCTCAAACGCAGGAATCTAGTATACAATCAATAGGTTCACAAATGCAATCTTTAATTTTAAACAAATTCTGAAAAAGTAAAAGCTTTTTAATCTAGTTTAACACGTGAGATTTCTAAAGGAAATTGGGACCTAGTGCTCCGGAAAAGAAATCATTTCCTGTTTAGGTAGGCTAGGCCCGTCATGTGGATAATAATTATTGATACTGAAATGAAACGTGAAAATAAGAAACTATGAAATGTCAAAAATATTAAATATAGTTTTAAATTCAAACATCGCATTGGTAAAAGTATTGTGATAGTAGCCATAAATTAGGAACATGTTCTGCAATAGCGTGCCATCTACATCGCATGAGTAAAAGTATTGTAATGGTAGCCATAAATTATAAGGGTCATTCATAAACATACGCTTATCAATATCTCTGAGACAACTTTTTATTTGTAGACAGCTACTTTTGTTTTATAAAATTCAAGCAGTAGGAACACACAGGATGAAATACCATCTCTAAGCCACCTATAAGCCATGCTTATAGGAGCTTATAGATTGGCTTATAGGAGCTTATAGGTGGTTTATAGGTGGCTTATAGGACCTCCATCTATAAGCCACCTATAAGCCATCTATAAGCCTGGCTTATTGGCACTCAAAATATAAGCCACCTATAAGCCATGCTTATAGGTGGCTTATAGACTGTTTCTATTTCTAAATAAAATCATCGCCATGTACTTACATTATGGAAGTCTTATTTATATTTATTTATTTATTTATTTATTTATTTATTTATTTATTTTTTATTTATTTATTTATTTATTCAGTTTGTAAAGATGACAAAAAAGTATATGAAAAAATCATAGGAGAAAATGCGCACTTTAAAATATAATGACCGGCAGTAAAACTTTTATGATTTTTAGTTTCCAATTTATTTACTGATTTATTTATTTATTTATTTATTTATTTATTTATTTATTTATTTATTTATTTATTTATTTATTTATTTATTTATTTATTCAGTTTGTATATATGAGAAAAAATTATATGAGAAAATACGCACTTTCAAATATAATGACCGGCAGTAAAATTTTTATGATTGTTAGTTTTCAATTTATTTATTTATTTATTTATTTATTTATTTATTTATTTATTTATTTATTTATTTATTTATTTATTTTTATTCAATTTGTTTAAATGACAAAAAGGCACTTTAACATATATTTTCAGGCAATAAAATTTCATCATTGTTAGTTTTCAACTTATATATTTATTTATTTTTTTATTTATTATATTTTTATTTATAACCTCTAACCTGCTCAACATATTTTTTTCAAGCTCCAAATTGACTATTTTTACAGCTTCTTATACACGTGATAGTTTTGACTATTTATCAGTTACATATTCATGTCCATAGGTAACAAACACATCCCGGTCACTAATTAATGACATCAGTACACCTCATCAACACCTTACGTAACAAATTGATAACAGAAGCAAATTCAAACTCATTTAACCAGACGATAGCATATTCCTCGTGAAAAAATTACCTGTATGATGTTAGTCTAATTAACTTTAATTAATTTGGATGGACCGGAATCTTAATGATGTCATCTTAGTGAATAGTAATGTTAGGGAGTATTAAGTACGTTTTACCAATTGTCATTCATGTGTAAATAAATGAAGAACAAAATATTTATTATTAAAACTTTAATAAATATCTAAAATATGAGAGAGAGAGAGAGAGAGAGAGAGAGAGAGAGAGAGAGAGAGAGAGATATTAACCTAATAATCTGAGTATTTAAATAAAAACAATAAATAAATAAATAATAAATAAATAAAAATCACAAATTCATCTGATAAAACTGGTAGATCTTTGAACTATCGTCTCCATGTTAAGATTTCTGGATTCAGTAAAATAATTTGTGTTCCATGATACTATAAACCTGCATGATTTTATAATCGTAGACGAAGTCCATGATCATTATATATTTTTTAAACGGTGTTTATTCTGAAAATGTATTACTGCATTTTACAACTTCGTGATCGGCCGCTCAAAACCAATAATTTTATTTTCATGATGATATTGTAGTCGGCCCCGTCAGCGATATTTAACACAGTATTATAATTATGTCTCATTTTTATGTGGAGTGATTTTATATCATTTGAATATTTTATCTAGGATCAAGAACGAGGTAAGACAAAATTAATATTCATATCTCCATCGCACTTTCAATAAAATGGGACAGTTAAGTACCATATTCGCGAAAAAGGACTGAGGGTTTCTGTTCAAAAAAGTTTAATAAAAGAGTGATATCCGGGCGCAAAAATGACACTAAAATGGTGCAAATGGATTTCACTACTACCAATTTACATTTGTTTACATTGCAGAAACAAGAAAAATTTTTAAAGCATAATATTTTTTAATTACATGACCAGAAACTACCTGCATACAAATATTTCCTCACAAATGAAATGAATAATTAACCAACTTAGAGTGAGTTGAGTTGAATAATGATGTTAAACGTACCAGTCAAGAATATTTCACTTATATTGAGACATCGCCAGCTACAGGCGAATGTGCATAAATTTTGTCTGTGCGTTGCGCTATACAGCTACCGTGAGACGGGAGCTCGTTTATTTTTAGTTCCCATCCGAAAGAACTGTGACTTTCATTTCGTAATGTCGAGTGCTTGGCGAAACAACAATCATAACCCACTTTCAAGTCTTGGGTCAGATCCGGTCGGGGTTCATACCCACGACCTTCCATTTAGGCGAGCAGTCTACAAACTGAGCAACCGCAACAAACAAGCAATAAAGTTATATGATTGATGTTGTGATTAAAAAAACAAAACAAAAACCTAACTTTTATTTCGATCGGCATTTATTTAAAGTGAATTATTGTTATAAGTTTTAACGATTAGTGCAAGTTAGGCCGAAGATTATATGTTGCACCTTGCACCCAGTGGACGGTTTACTGACTATACAGGAGTGCGAGATAACCCTCCTAATTTACTGAACGGAAAATTTATAATGTGTTTGCTTGCCGAAAAATGGTTGTTTTCTCCGTGTACTCCTGTTTTCTCCACAATCCTAGAATTTAGATCTCACCAGCTTGGTTCGTATTTTGTTCGGGCAAGTCCTAGTGCGAGAAAATTCGTTTGCCGAATGTTTGTTCTTTTCTCAGTGTACTTCTGTTTCCTCCACCCTTGTTGAACTTGACGTCTAGATACAAAGACTACACATTTTTTTACAAACTGACAAAAAAAAATGAATTAGGCGTAAAGCATCGTTGTCCCACTATCCAGGGTACTATAATTTGTTTCAAAAAATTATATACTATGCAGGGGAGGATCCAGAGTCGTGGTGAATGGGGTGGGGCACAAGTATGCGCCAAAGGTGCGACCTTCTAGGGGGGTCTGGCGTCATGCTCTCCCAGAAATAAATCGCTTTTTTCAGTACAAATGGTGCAATTTCCTGCATCTTGAACACTATCGAGCGTCCTTTTTACCTCGCATTCAAAGTAGATCTAAACCAGTCTAGCTTTTTTTCAAAATTTCTAATATTGACACAGTGGCTATGAGTGTCGGTGAGTTCATAATACTAGTATCTTTATCGATATATGTCTATCAACTGTAATGTCGAAATTTGTCGCCGTCGGTAACTTGTATTGTCGGTCTTTTTATTTGTCGAGGTGTAGTTGTGCACCGCAGATCCAGACCGAAATTTTTTTCGTTATATTAAAGGAGTTCGTTCGACCTTTGGAAAGTGTAGATCGATACGTCGATCCTTTGGAGGGATACCAGTGTTTTGATTTAATTTAGTCGATAAATGGATGAACGTGGTCTGGGTGATCCAGTTGAGTTGATATGGATGAATCCCGGTCCTGGGTTTGATTGATCATTGGTTAATGGGGTTTAACTTCAAAGTCAACAATATTTCACTTATATCGAGACGCCACCAGCTATAGATGTAGGTGCAGAAACATTTACCTGTGCTTTGCGGTGATGGCATTATGCAGTGCGGGTTCTTTATCGTGCCACGTCTACCGTGACAAAGGGCCTCGGTTTTTAATGTTTGTCCTAAGGACCCGCATTCATTTAATGCCGAGCAAATTTTTGGGTCAGACCTGACCAGAGACCAAACCCTCGACCTCCTTGACTTAAGGAACAAGCACTCTACCAACTGAAATGCCTGCTACATATACCGAAGGGGTAGGTCTCCTACTACCACACCCCCTTTTCCACACTTGTTTAAAATTAACTGTATGATATTATATTATTCATCTTTTATTATATAACATTTTGTATTAGTTTTAAAATGACTAGTTAGTCAGTTTCATCATTATATAATACGCATTTCAGACTGATTTGTTTCGTAAAGCCGATAATCGGACGAATAGAATAAAAAGTCAAACGAGACAGATTTTTTCCCCCATTAAAACCAATTTAAAATAAAAATGTACAAAATTTTGTACTTTTATATGGAGATAGAACATCGTGCTGTAAAAATATACAAAAAAGATAATTTTGTGTGCTAAAAATTAGTTCTCTCCCCCTCTCTCACTTTCTCTCTCTCTTGGCCATGTCCCTTGGTTTAAAAAGGTAACTTAGCTAAATTTACGTATGATTAATGGAATCACTCTTCATATGTATGACTAATTAACATTATCTACTGATACCAACTGGTTTCTTTCACGCCTCAATGATCAGGTAAATAACATCATCATCACCTAAGACTGGTCAGTACTACCTGGATTCTTTCATGCTTCAGCGAACTGGTAAAATACATCATCACCTGATTGCAACTTCCTACCTGTGTACACGAATTAATCTGTACCACTAATTAACTGGTCATTACGCTTGTTGATTGGCAATTAGCTGTGAGAGAGAGGGCAAAAGTCGGGGCAACTGGGGGCACGGGCCTCCTGTGCCCCCTACCCCCCCCCCCCCCCCCCGCTGGATCCGCCACTGACTATGCGATCAGTTTATGTATAACGTCGATTAAAAAGATTTTTATTTATGATAATAGAATATATACCGTATTTTCAAATATTTATAAAAAAAAAATAAAATAGAATAAAATATCACATAAACTAAGGCGTTTTCTATACACGGATTTGGGGTAAGGTGGTCTCAAGTACCGGGGTGCTAAGTAATTACAAATAAGAAATATCGAAGATGTAAAATGCTTAGAGAGATCTTCAGAATGACACCTCAAATTTATGAATATCTTGAAAATTAACCAAATTAATCAGATTTCTAATATACGGTATATATTCTATAAATACATCCTGTTGTTCGGTATGTTGAAAAAAGTGTTCTGTACAAACATATCAAACAGTATTTATAAGGTATTTCCGCAGCTACATATATAATTATATATTTATTGGCATAACGCAACACATTAATGTGTAATACTCTCTCTCTCTCTCCCAGTTTCTCTCTCTCTCTCTCTCTCGTTAAGAATTTTATAATTTGTTACATAATGAAATTATTTATATAACTTTCTCTCATGCGGTTTAAAAATACCTCACTTCTTCTTTCTCTCCGATGATAAAACAGTTTCATGTGAAATCTCAAACCATTACATCAAGTGATTTAGTGTCAGTCATTCGCGGTTTTTTTTATTTTCTATGATATAAGGATAGATTATTACAAAATAACATTGAAACTTGTTTTCTATCTTTTAACTTGTACTATATTTAATTTTCTTTTGAAGATTATCCATGTATCCATCAATAAAGAAAACAAGTACCGGTATTACAATAAAAAACTATATTATAATGGACAATTTTAAATAAAATTTACTTAAAACAAGTACCGGTATTACAATAAAAAACTATATTATAATGGACAATTTTAAATAAAATTTACTTAAAACAAGTACCGGTATTACAATAAAAAACTATATTATAATGGACAATTTTAAATAAAATTTACTTAAATCTATATAGCTACAGTTTTGATCTCAAGCATATTCAATATATAAATAATATATATATTAACCAAAAAGAAATGTGCCTTAATTAAGATTCTACATCTGATCGATGATTGATCTTCATAATTTATCTCTGCAAGCCAGATAAATAAGTATATTACAGGTGAGATTTGACTTCCTGTCTTCCTTTGATATCCCTAGAAATTATTGTTGTAATGAAAGACAAACTATAATTATAATAATAATAAATGTTATTATTAATATTATTATTATTATTTATTATAAATAAATAATAAATAACTAAAATCAGATATATTTATTATTTATAGTTTATAAAAATCTGAAAGTTTTAGAGCTAGTCACGTGATCACATCTTAGATAACTGGGTACTGATATACATTTAAAATAAATGATATGAGATCATGTCCTCCGTGGCCTAATGGATAAGGATGTAGATTGAGAATCAGACTAGTCAGGAGAACCAAGGATCGCGAGTTCAAGTCCCGCTGGGGGCAAAATTGAGTAAGTAGAGTAATAGTAATTATATGTGATTTCAGGAAAAAGAACATCAAATAAAATAAATATATGAATAAAAAGATAAACAAACAAAATAAAAAGCAAAAAAAAAAAAAAATAAATAAATAAATAAATAAATAAATAATAATAGAATAAAATTTTTAATTACAATTAAATAATTTTATTATTGAATTAAAAAGAACTAAAATTAATGAATTAAAATTATTCATAAAAATAAAAATAAATATTTTATAAATAAAAAATTAATTAGGAAAGTAATAATTATTTTTAATATATCTATATTATTTTAAAGTTAAAAATAATATATATTGAATTTTGTTTTCTGTATTTGTTTGTTGAAACAAACCCTTATTGATCTTAAAATCAAATTAAACATCCTTAAAATTTTCTTCTGCTGAAAGAAGGCTTATAGGTGGTTTATAGGTGGCTTATAGATGGCTTATATTTTGAGTGCCAATAAGCCATCTATAAGCCGGCTTATAGATGGCTTATAGGTGGCTTATAACCTTCTATAAGCCCTCTATAAGCCCCCTATAAGCCACCTATAAGCTGGCTTATAGACAGTTTTTCATCTTGTGACAATATCCTACAATAGCGTGTCATTCGTGAAAAAACTAAAAACAGGAAAAGGAGGTATGTTACTGCATAGACAAGAAAAGCTGAGAATAGAAAAAACGAAGTGATTACGATTGTCGAAATGCTTTAAATTTAGCATTTTAAGTTTCCTTCAAAGATAGCATCAATACTTGATGGGCCACCTAGTTTGCACTTTTGATCGATATCTGCCTTCATAAAAAGCCACAGTGATCTAAAATATCAAGACATCACATTGTTATTAACCAAAATCTTTACAGGTCCAATATATAGGATAAAGGCAAAATTGTAGCATCAACAAGTGGAGAACTTGGATGACTTTGACTTTTCTTCAAGCTCATATCGATTTCATAAAGTTTAACATTTTATCATATTTGTTATACAAAGCATCAACAATATTATAAAATAGTTTAAGGTTAAATTTGGTTTGTGATATCACTGAGTAGTAAGTGTAAACTAGTAATTTGAAAACCGGATTCTATTAATAATGCTTTACATATTAGTTTTGACATATTCTGTTTCTTCAATATCTTTTATGTATAATGTTGTTAGGTTAATGTTGTCATATAGCAACCTGTTGCTGACAATCTAAATATAAATATTGATAGTTGATATAAAATTATGCTTACACAATAATCAAAAGTTAATATGTATAAATGTACAGCTGGACAATATTGTATTTGTAATTGATTTGCAGTGTAGAAAATAGATAATTACAACGAATAATATACATAAATGATATAGATACTTATGTTTCACACATGTTACACAATAAGATCATGCGATATAACTGTTGCATATACAGACACCAATCAACATATTACTATAGAAATATTGAGTTAGATATTTAAATAGTATATAGAGAGCCACCACATTTACAAAAATCTAAATTCATCAGCAGATAAAAAACGCAAAAAGTCCTTATTAATCGGTAGAATCGATAATCTAAACGACATGATAGGTAATGAAAAATAGAAAATTAAACAGACCAAATTCAACGGCTATATTTATTGCATGGGTAATGACTTATTTTATCAATAAAAAACAAGACGTTTGTGAAACTTTATATAACAGACAATATCGCACAATAAACACAGAAGACTGTGGACGATTTATCGGACATTGTATATCACTTGTGTGCTGTACGTTTTGAAGGATCTAGATTATCCCATTTACAACAAGCAGTTCAACAATCCAAAAATAAAAACCAGAACCGGTATGTATATTTCATTCATATATCATTTCGGTCTTCGTTATCTCTGCATTTAAATGTTATATAATTTGGGGATTTATTTCTAGATTTAAGATACATAATTTCTAATAATTAGCGGAAATATGTAAAATATTCGGATCAAATCAAAATATATTCCTGTATATTTGTGAACAAAATCGGAAAAAAAAACTTTCGGGGGCGGCCATTTCGTCAGCCATATTAAAATTATTGGCCATATTGAATTTAATGCGTGACTCTATATTTTAAAATAATAAGCCCCAGGTCTTGAGTAATAAACATGCCTACTTTCATGCTTTACACGCCCTACAGTTGTTTTCTAAAGACCACCAAATAAACAGCAATATGCAAAAATATTACTGCAAAAATGAGTATAAATAGAAAGAACATGTGCATCGTTTTTCTTCCAATTATTTCCCGATTGTTCAGCCATTTTGAACTGCAATCAGTTTTAAGATACATCAATGAGTATTCACAGGTCATACACAAATAAGCTAAATCTATGTGTTAAATTAAACCATATACCATATGTTTTCATTCAATTTTCAAATTAACAAAAATTTTAAGATAGATCTATATTTTTATTATTTGAGCGGCCATATTGTCCGCCATTTTGATAATGAAAATTAAATTAATGAAAACAATTTATTAGATAATCCATATTTGGAATTTATGTAAAAGCACTACCAAGCAAAGTGTTTGTTTTTAAAAGATCACCGAAAGGTCATATGCAGAACTATTTTCAACTACCCCGCAGAACAATGCAACGAATCTGTACAGCTATTTGTTACTTTTCAGCCGCCATTTCATCGCCATATTGGATATGACAGGAATTTTTAATTGCAAACAATTTTACCATTTATCTATGAGTAATCAGAGGTATATAGAAAATTAATTATTGCAATACTGAATTGAAAATCGGAACAAAAATGATTAGATATACATTTTCATTATTTGAGGAACCATTTGTCTGCCATTTTGAAATCACAGCCATTTTTAATCATCGGCGGATATATGTAAAAAGACCGTAAATCAAAAACAAAATAAATTCCTGCTTATTTGTGAAGAAAATGGATGATAATAAACTTTAATTACAGATAATGTTATTTTGGCACTCTTTTTTGTTCGCCATATTGGATTCTTTTCGTTAAATGAAAATCATCTTAAAGTCATGAACTATAATGATGCAAGGTTCGTGCTTTTAACAAAAACCCACAATTTTAGCTTATTTTGCGCGAATCGGCTGGACTATTATTACTATTTCAAATACCATCGAAAAAGTGTATTTAATTATCGAAACATTTGAAATATTTTCCTTGCAATAGTTTTTATGTAAATTGTTTCCAGATATATATTATCATTATTTTCTTTTATAATTATTATGATATGATTTCATCCCTAGGATTCGTCCACAAGACAATATGGAGTATCGATACCAGATGATGTGTTTTATCTTCGTCTTGGTGATTCATTTAGGTATGTAGCGTTTAAAGATATATTTTAATACCACATTTGTGTGGCAGATGCTTATTTTGCTGAACACTCGATCTCCTGTCCCCGTTGGAAGATCAAATGTTTGACTTAATTTGTCAGTCTTCAAAAATTTGTTTTGTATTTGAATTGTGCTTAGAGTGTGGACCAGTATGTTTGCGTATAATTTAATTATGTTGTTATTATCAATATCATGTTATGAACAACACCATTTGATTTATTTCTGGAGAAAACTTTTTTACTTTTTTCTCAACATAATCAGGATAACGGGATAGCAGAGTATAGAGTTTCATTCCTGTGTCAAGATTATTTCACTTATATCATTATTTGATTCAATGAATAAGAATTCTAGAATGGCCAAGAATGTAAAACCTGAGCGAACTGACAAATTTTCTGAGATTATGGCCTGTCCCAGTTTAATATTTTGTCAGTTTGTAACAAAATTGTATAGTCTTGTGTAGAGACTTTAAGTTCAATGATAGTGAAAGAAATCGAAGTGCATTGAGATTAGAACCAATATTCGACAAGCGAGTTTTCTCACACTAGATTTTCCCTAAAGATGTGAACCAAGACAGTGAGATCAAGATTTTGCTAGTTATATTGAGGCTGTCAGTTCTAGGATTATTAATGAAACGGAAACACACAGAGAACCCCATTTTCGGCAAGAAAACAAATTAAAACGATAAATAACTTAAAATAAATGCCGATGATATAAATGTTTTTTTTCTTTTAATTGTTTCATTATAAATCACAACTTTATTAGCCCGAAATGCGTTAACTTGGATTGCGGACCTATTCTATGATTAGAAAATCATGCTTATAGTTTTCGCTTGTGGGAAAAAGTTCCGATAGACAACTCTCAGCTCCGAGTTTCTCTCTCTCTCTCTCTCTCTCTCTCTCTCTCTATCTATCTCTCTCTCTCTCTCTCCATAAACAACTTGATCAGAGAATACAAGTTATTTTACTGGATCGATCGAGAAATTATTACATGAAGAAGATAGTGCAAATGAATCTACCAGTTTTGTCTATGAAATTGTGGTTTATTTATTTATTTATTTATTTATGTGAGTGTTTATTTATTTGATTATTTATTTATTTATTTATATGATTATTTATATATTTATTTGATTATTTATTTTATTAATTTATATGATAATTTATTTATTTGATTATTTATTTATTTATTTATTTATTTATTTATTTATTTATTTATTTATTTATTTATTTATTTATTTATTTATTTATTTATTTATTTATTTATATGAATGCACATTTCAAGGTCATGAAATAAGAAATATCAAATAATGGTAGTTTAAAAACTGATGATGTACAAGTCTTCGCTCTGCCCTCCTCTCTCTCTCTCTCTCTCTTCTCTCTCTCTCTCTCTCATATTTCATATACTTGTAGTATTTATTTAATATTTATTTATTTATTTATTTATTTCTTTATTTATTTATTTATTTATTTACACAAAAATAACAATTGGTAAAAAGTATCTAAAGTATCCATAACATTACTACTCATGTAGATTAATCATCAGATTCCATTAAAATTCAAATCCATCTAGGTAATTAAAGAGATTAACAACATACGGTAAATTTTTCAGGTAGAATATACTATCGTCTGGTTAAAATGAGTTTGAATTTGCTTCTGTTATCAATTAGTTAGGTAAGTTGTTGATGAGATACCGGGGAAATGTTGATGATCATCAATTAGGAACCATGATCTGTTTATTACCTATGGGCATAAATCCATAATGATAAATAGTCAAAACTACACTTTTTTTAGTTTAATTAATAAATAAATAAATATTAAATAAATAAATAAATAAATAAATAATTAAATAAGAAGTTGTACATTGAATCAATTTAGAACTGGTACATAATAATCGGAGCAGTATAGATTATAAATAAATAAATTAATTAATTAATTAATAATAAATAAATAAATAAATAAATAAATAAATAAATAAATAAATAAATAAATAAATAAATAAATAAATAAATTAATTAATTGATTACTTTGAAAACAATCATGAAATTTTATCACAGGACATTTATTTTTAATCGCGTTTTTCTCCAATTATTTTTGTGTAATATATACCAAATAAATAAATAAATAAATAAATAAATAATGGTGCATCCTTAGCCAATTCAGGGTGGTTGAAAAAACACCATTATATCATTTAAATGCATGTGTATGTCAGGGTGATCCTTAAAGATCCTTAAAGCCGCATTAAAGATCCTTTAAATTTCAGTTCCATTAAGGATCTGTAAGGAAGCCTTAAAGATCCTTAAAGAAGATGGTGGTCCTTAAAGGGGTCTTTAAGGAGGCTTTAAGGATCTTTAAGGACATCTTTAAGGATCTTTAAGGATTCCTTAAAGACCCTTAAAGGAGGGAGTTGGTCTTGTGGAAGTATTAAAGCGTATCACTATTATCGAATCATGCAAATCGTTATCGAACAACAGACGTATGGCAAACTGTTCTTTATCACGCGAATTAGCCGTAAAATAGGTCAACAATCAACCATTACTGTTACAACTAACTGGATTATCTTAGTGTATATAAAATAGGCTCATTACTCTCCCTGATTAAGAAAAAAATTAGTAAATGTACAGCAAACGTTTTCAGTAAATAATTTATTTTTAATAATGTTTTAATTATGACAAATTTATTATGCCTTGAGAAACGAGGCAAAAGTTCTTTAATACATTGCAATGTATGTATTCTGAAACATACTATACAATTCTACCTCTTATTTGAAATTATATGCCATCTTTAAATATGTTTTTGAAAAGTTCAAAATAGATTTTTGTATCGGTAGAACTAGGCGTAGTACGTCATATACAATGTACATTATACTGGCAGATAAAGTATGCGTTCGAATTCCGATCGAAAAAATCAACACAATGTATTATTAAAACTAAACTCCTGAGAATGTATTTTTATCTAAAAAAAAGTCGGTGCAAACGTCTTTTGAAGAGTTCAAAACTTTACTACAATAACGTTATTCAATAAAGCAATCTGCAAATAAAAAGTATAATAGCAGTAAAAACAGTATTATTGACAATGCCTCAGTATAGGAAATTATGCTGGATATATATGACGTCCTTAGAATTGACACTTGTCGAGTGTAAATAACCATACAGAAAGTGCTTACTTGACTGGAACACTCTGTCTCGCGTCACATGTGAAAGCCAATGTGCCCCCTTAATTTGCAAGTTTTTACTCTAATATTGGGATAACGATTTGGACATACTTCGGTATGATTGTTTTCATTATGGCATTTGAAGATTAGAGTTGACCGATAAACATTTCGAAATTACATTTAATAATGTAATTAAGAAATCAATATTAAAAGAAATTAAAAAAATCGGAATATTGTGGAAGACAAAAATCTAAAGCATCTATAATTTTAATAAAAAAGAAGCAAATGACTGCAATTCATTTTATATTTGGAGGAGTGAATACATCCAATGATGTGAATTTTTGATTGATAAATTGGATGTAGATATTCACTTGTAGCCCATAAGTAACTATAACACTTGTGATAAAACAAGGTGTCTGTGCATTCTTACTTTATATTAATCTTCTTTAAAGACACCTAACTTGGACTTCATTTAAAATTCTAGACTCCAGTCCCAAAATCACTGTAGTTACTATTAACAGAAAATCCGAATGAAAGTGTACTGCATGTCTTCGAAATAAGTAGATGTAGTGTTTTCTGTAATATTTTAATTTTGTCATCATCAGCTTAATGTAGAAATTACAATATACGCGATACAAAACCTCGTACAAGTATCTCCCGTTTTACAAATACATTTGACGGTTGTATGTAGATGGCAACTTTTTTAAAATCATTGCACAATAATTGGTCAGTAAGTTTATTGAAGAAATACAAGTACGTAAGTTGAATGTAACATTCATCAAAATCTATATTGACCTTTAAGTTTTCAAAATAATGTTTGATTTGATAACATATTTTTATTTATTTTTATATTGGCGATATTGTTAGTTAAATAAAAGCAGCATATAATCAACAAAATATACAATAATCTGATTGATCTGTTGCTTCAGCATGATAACGTCTAAAATATTGATAAGGTATTAACGAAACTTACACGAGGGTTACTCAGATATTCTGCTACCTTTATTTCACTGCGAGTTTTTAATAATATTTTTAGTGTTTTGTCGTTTTTTGAGGAAGTCATTAAAGACGATTTTATCAAAGTCGGTGAGAATTCAATAATTTAAATCGTGATTGAATGTAAGGCACCGGCCAAAAATTGAAAATTGAAATAGAAACTTTTGATGTGTAATTTGTCAAATATTTTCTTTACACAAAAACGTACCAGTTTTAAATGGCGAAAAAATCGATGATATTGTCGGATTCTTTATCATGGGTCGCCCCTTTTCCGGCTGATTTGACACAGAACAAATGCTAAGACAGCTTCCTCAATGTATGCAATGTGTAAATTTGATAATCGAGTGACGCTGTTGGGGTATTTTTGTTGAAATAAAGTAAGTTTTCCTAAAAAATATTGTATTTTCTCTCCATTTCTTGTCTAATCTGCCGATTGTTTATAACTACTTCCAGTCGGATATATTTGATTAGCATTCGTCCCGCTTCGATCACAATTTTGGCATGCAGAAAATGCTATCGTGTATTTTGGACACAATAGTCATGTCTTTTGCCTTATTTGTCACGTATAATTGATTTGCATGGCTGTCGAATACATTAGATGCGCATGTGTTCTAATTTTACCCATATGGACTCGGGATCTGTAACACTGCAGTGTACAGTGCAACCTGCTAATGTAGGGCTACTTAGGGACTCGGAATTACTGAAAATTACCAACTGATTTCACTTTGCTCGCACAATATATAAACAGGACCTATCAATCATATCAGTACATATCATTGCATAAATCAGCTAACATAATTAAAGAGAGTTGGACTGGATTTTTATTTATGAAATATTCCTAAAAATGAGGAAACATATCCCATATTAGATTAGCCTGAGCCAACACAACACTAGTCTTTATTATTTAAATTTTAGTGTCTGTTCTAATGCCAATAACCCTGGCATTATTATTTTATTACAATTTAGACATGCAAAGTTGATTATTTTGCTTCATTTAAAGTTTTCAATCAAATGACATTGCACAAATAACATTTAAAATAGGCTATGTAGAAGAAGGAAATAGGAAAAGTGAATACCAATCAAGCGGATTGCATTTAAGTCCATATTATAATGATTAAATACAGGTCTGAAATCTGATGAATAAATATCATTGTCTTTCAGGAAAATTCATGGAAATTGGTTTAATAATAATATTAAGTTGATGCAAATGCAGTGTAATCCATGACACAATATATCCAAAAGGCCATCATTAGTTTGAAAGATATCACACTAGGCCTATTCCAGATTTATTGATTTATCAGTTAAATTTAGATTTTGATTGGTTGGTAAACACACTCCATTCAAGATTATTTCACTTATAGTCAGGTAAATGAGATTAAGGAAGAAACTACATACATGGATAGAGATTAGCAAGGACCCAGTAGCCCAGTAGCCAATGGCTTCTAAAATCTAGTCGGGGTCCCTTAAGGTAGCGACGGAGAGCGGTCACGTGATTTTAAACAATATGTTGATCAAAAGATAAAAGTCGGGTAACGGAACGAACTTGATTCGGATAACGATCACACGACTTGAAATCATGCTGAAACTAATGAATATCGGTGTTCACTGATTAACACAAACAAAAGTAAGAGATAGGAATACTTCAAACATTGTTTTCCAAATAAATAGCGGGTTTATAAATAAATAAAAAATAAATCCAGATGTTCGATTGAAGCGTGCATTTATACTTTTAACATCATCTGAGAGCATTTTAAAGAACCTTCACTCTGCCTCTTACATTGTAGAGTTTCAGTACGGTAGCCTAATCATTATGCAATAGAAGAGAAATAAATTTCCATGAGGAAACAATGTCATCAGCTACTGCTGTTTTATGGCAGTTCTTTCTGCTTGCCATGAGTGAATGAGATTCAAATTGTTGTTATACCCATCGGCAAGATTGTTCAGAAGGATCTTGCAACTGCAATGTTTTTAGAGCAAATATACATGAAAAATTTTTTGTAACAAAACATCTTTTCTGACAACACATTTGTCACTTCGTCGTAAATCCAAAAGAATATATCAAATATCTGATTGCAGGGCGATCATTGTTTTGAATAAAGCCGTGTTGACAACTTGAGAGTGACGTAACTAAATTTGTGAAGTACTTGACGGAGGCGCATTTAGGGAGCTTGACCGATTCAATATTATTTTAAATACTTTAACTAATGTTTCAAACGTAAATTTGATACTGCTATAATTGAACAGGATAAATACATGATGTTATGTTTCTGTTATATTTGTCTTTTTTGTGTTATACTTATATAATTATTTATCGGCCTTTTGTGATATTTTTGATACTACATCAGACCTCCTTGAAGTGTCCATTCATTAAAATCCCGACAATTTAAAACAACGGCTTATTTATTTATTTATTTATTTATTTATTTATTTATTTATTTATTTATTTATTTATTTATTTATTTATTCAAACTTATCAATGCGTCAGGTCTGAGTTGTCTAATGTGTCATAAAGATATACAAGAACAGATAATTATTAAAATAAATAATATGCGGTAACCACGGTGAGTAACCGTCCACTAGATATCGCTGAAGAAATTCACCGGCGAATGGCTGAGATGTACGGTGACAGTTGTCCTGCCTATTCCACAGTGGCGAAATGGTCAGCTGAATTTATACGTGAGCGCACCTCACTGAAGGATGACCCTCGCTCAGGTCGGCCAGCTGATGCCATCACAAAGGAAATTGTCACGTCTGTGGAGACCCTCATGAATGATCGTCGAATTAGGAATAATGACATAGCTATGGAATGTGACATATCACATGGAAGTATATTCACGGTTATCCACGAGCATCTTGGGATGTCAAAAGTATCCGCAAGATGTGTCCCCAAAAATCTTAATGTGCAAGATTGCTTCGAAAGACTCCAGTCAAGTCGGAAGCTTCTTCACATTTATAATGATAACCCAGAGAGCTTCCATTTATTTTTAGTAACTGGTGATGAAACGGATTCATTATTTGGACCCAGAAACCAAACAAGTTCATGCAATGGAAAAGCACCCTGGCTCACCCCCAGCATAGAAATTGAAAACCGAACCATCAGCTGGCAAAGTCATGGTCACTGTGTCTTGGGATTCTAAGGGTATTCTGTTAAATATTTATAAACCTGCTGGAATCTCTATCAATTGGGGCTTACTATGCTGATCTAATGAATCAGCTGAAAGCTGTTATTAAATTAAAAAGGAGGGGAAAGTTGAGCCGAGAGGTATTGCTACTTCACGTCAATGCTCTTGTGCAAAAGTCAAGGATTGCACAAGCAGCGATTCGTAAATGCAAGTTTAAACAATTTAATCACCCTACAATCCCGATTTGGCAACCAGTATTTCTATTAAGACATTTGAAATCCGATTTACGGAGAATCAAATCGCTGATGATGATTTTCTTAAAGCTGCTACAGAGGCATGGTTTCAGGACCAAACCGAAAACTTCTATTTTAAAGGTATAAACAGTGGGTTAGGTGCATTGCGATAAATAGGGACTATACTGAAAAATAACAATAAAATGTATGGTTTGTTGCGGCTATATACATTTTTGACATATCCTCGTACAAGAAAACACAGGAACACCAGGAAAAGAAAATGAAAAGTTATTCATTCACAATGTAACTCGGTTCATGTCCTCTTTAATTAATATGTTTAGAAGTATGTAATAAAGTGAGAGTGGTTTAAACTTTTATGATTTCAAAGTGAATTATGAATTAACTGAAAGAAATCAGCGATTCATAACTTTATACAACAGCAATCCCAGGTACACTTGAGAAACAAACATTGTCAATTATCCGTACACCGTCAAACTACTGCGCAGTACACCAACGATATTTTCAATCAAGAAATACACAGTTAGGCGGGATTTGTAAGAGGTACAGTGGCAATAATTTGCTGACATATGTATAAATGCAAGTCCCGCCAACAGTAAAACATATTGGTTGACGATTTTTATTCATAAATTGCATACTTACGCTTTTGAGCCTAAAATTTGCGGTGAGCAAACCTATCATATTCCCTTCATATTCTGTTTCATGGGCCTACGTCGCACTCATGTAAACAGTAATCAACGTAAAAATCATCCTCATAAAACTACTTGATAAGCTGGTTCAAAATTGGCATTTACTCACCTTGATTAAAAGACGTTTCTTTTGTCTCTCGCTTCGGTGCTCAGCGATATCCACTGGACGTTTCCTCACCGTGATAACTGGGATAAACAAAAACATAAGGTGTCTTTAACGTCAATATAGGCAAGCTCGCGTTTCCTCAATTGCAAATAGGAAAACAGTTCAATTACCATCCATCCCGGATTTCCCGAGTTTTGTACGTTTTCCGTCACAATAACGACACTTACTCAAAAGTTAGTCCACAAAAGTAACTTCATTTTCAGATATGATATGCATCTCTATGTGTTCTTTTAAAACCTACTTTTTGAAAAAAAAGTATAGTCAAACAAATTTTAATGCACATTTTAGAGGGTATAATTGTATTAAAATTTTTCAATTTTTTATGAAACTTTTTTAATCAATTGTCTTATGATTCTGCTGTACGCATTGGGTCAATATAATTGATAAGTTTATTTAAAACCCAATTCATCAGACTTAATTTAAGAAAAAAGTACGTATTTCATGCACTATTTGCATTGATTAATAATATATCAAGTGGTTGCTCCGCAGTTACAACAAGAAAGGGGAGACAAATTTCAAAAGGGAATAACTCCCTTTTTAATTCACAAAATGGACTTGAATTTTTTATATATAATACAGGTTAATATTATCTAAATGTATGCAAAAAAGTATAAAAATCTATAGCTTAATTATTTTTCATGGCTCACTCTGTAGCCTCCTTAATGTTTACATACTTAAGCTATTTATTACTGTTAGGTATTCTTTAATGAAGTAAGCTGGGTCCATAACTCAAAATCGTTAGGTAAAACACAGCCCTCACCAAGAGATCTGGCAAACTTTCTGATATAGTAAGATTTTAACCTATGCTGTTACCTGTATGCTACTCCTCAGACATGGGTGCATGAAAAACCATTATATGCGGTGAAGAAAAGGAGTATTCAATATCAATATAAGCATTCGATTCATAAATATGTAATGATATATAATTCCCAATATGTTAAGGATATTGATATGTGTGTTGATTTTTTTAATTCTATATAAAATGAAACATTCATAAATGCCTGATGATATCTAATTCCTAGTGTATTAATGATATTTTTATGTTTTATTTTTACATGAAATGAGACATTCAACATTATTACAATTTACAAAGTTGGTTTAGTCACATATAATGCATTTTTCTTTGACAAATGTTCCACCATATCTAAACGAAAATAACCATGACTGTTCATTTTAGGATTTTTTAAGATGGGTTTATTTCTAATAAAATTTCTCTAATACACAATAACATCAATAATGTTGCATACATTTATTGTTTGAAGTTACTTGGAAGTCTTTTAGGCTGGATGTAAAAGCTTTTGTTAATGAACTATGTAATAGTTTAATATATTGTAGATTTTACATATGACAATGTTATAAAGTATTTTGAAATTGCATTTGAAATCTAATTTTAAATGTGGCCCACTAGGGCCTTAACAATGGTTTTATTTGGCAAAAAAAGGATCAACGGTCCCCTTTTAGAATAAACACTGTCATATGATCTTGTATAGATATACACATAGTTTTTATTTATTTGTAAATCACAGCCAGAACAAATAGAAAGTACCAGTTCCCCATAAAAATCACCCGTTTGCATAGTTTCTGAATTAAATTTGATAATTTTGACAAATTTTAGTCCTTTCAAATGCTATTATGGCCCACTTGTTATTCATTTACCAATCAACAGTTTAATAAAATTTCTACTATATGTCTGTTCATAAAAGTTTTTAGTAATTCAATATTTTTTAAATTTTAAATGTTAATTTCGTTCATATCAATATATTTGTTTTATTTATTTTTCCAAAAAATATCTGAGGTTATTTTTCATGGTACCCATACCACATCCATTTCATCTTAGTACCTTGAGGAAAGACAAAAGGCAACTTATGTTGATCTATGTTTAAATATTCCTATAACCTTATTTATCATCACTAACCTGCTCAGCATATTGTGTCCCAGCTCTAACTTATTTCTCTGTACAATTTCTTATTTATTTATTTATTTATTTATTTATTTATTTATTTATTTATTTATTTATTTATTTACTTATTTATTTATTTATTTATTTATTTATTTATTTATTTATTTATTCATTTATTTATTTATTTATTTATTTATTTATTTATTCATTTATTTATTCTTTTTTTATTTATTTAAATGCTCAGCATATTGTGTACCAGCTCTAACTGAATTTTCTGTATAATTTTTGATTTTCTTTACTTATTTATCAAGTTATTTATTTATTTTTTTATTTATTTATTTATTTATTTATTTATTTAATTAATGTAGGTCCTACTTATTTATTCATTCCTGTCCTAAATGAAAAAAGTTTATCACCACCAAAACACATGTCCTACCAACCATCCATATGATGTGTGCCAGGTGAGGATGCCTGTTGCAAAAAAATAAATCGATAAATAGAGTGCAGTCCTGTCGAAATTTAGCACCCATATAACGAATAAGTGCCGATTGAACAGCTTATATTGGTCCCTCGTTCGGTGTTTATTTCGACAGCAGTTGCTATGTATCTATCAGCAGCTTTTTGACCGCTATCTTTCCATACCTTAGGCACTCGGCATTCGAGCTTTGCATTTGTTTAGTTATCTTAGTATTAAACTTTCGACAGGTCTGTACTGTACATTGCGTGTACTGTGTTTACAGTAGACGGTTGACCTATATATTTGACACGGGGAACGTTGTTTACGTCATTACGTTGGAACAATGTTATCAAGGTCGCGGCCATATTTGTTTTCATTGACAACAAGAGGTACTGAAATCATGCAGTTGGATTTATGCGATTTTGGCATATTTAACCCTCATGCACCAGAAACAATAATTTACTGGCGTATTCTACAATAATTTCCTAACATTTCTTAAAAGTTCTAAGAAAACTATTCTTCACACAAAAAACGCACCTGTTTTAAAAATGGAGAAGAAATTTCTGTTTTTTACGAGAAATCGGTTATTTTAAGTAAATGTGGCGTTTTATCCCGGACTTGTTGATACAAAAAGAAAGTGTAGTTATTCTTTAAACGTTTGCATCATATTCGTAGCAAAAAATGATTATTTTATGGTATAAAAAGGATTCTATTGTGCGAATTTTTTTCGTGTACAGACACTTGCCAAAAATTAATCCCTTTTTATTTACCGCGGAAGGTCTCAAAACTTAAAACCAACGCACAATTTGGACTTGGCTATCCTACTGTTAAGTTCCCAGTTTTTTGCTCTTAGGATTGTGATTTTGACATAGATTAGTATGTGTGTCTTATCTTGTTATCAATAAAGTTGATCATACACAAATATACAAACTCTCTGACAAATCGCTACTAAATGTCAGCAAATTTGCACAATCAACAAATATTACGTTCAAGAAAGACATATTTTTAGATTAACAAATAGATAAATAATTTTATTTATACACAATTGATACTTCTAAGGATAATTTCACATATACATTGATAAATTAATCAGAACGATATATAATTAGATTATAAATAAATTGATAAGTTGAACGTATATTTCTGAAACTAAAGCAAATTTTTTTTTAATTCAACCGATTTACCGCAATGCCGTTTAATAATAATGATTAAATTGAGTTAATGTTTAACGAGTTACATTACCTATAAGGAATCTTCAAAGATGTTTTAAATATTTTTATAGAATTATTGAAATCTGATTAGGTATCTTATATTTTATCACTTAGTCAATCGATAAAAATATTGAACGTAGACAGTGGACACGATAGTGAAATAAATCCACAATAAACACACAAATGTATGTAAATCAACTAGGCGTGTAATTGAGTTGGCCAAACTAATGTGCATATATTTTTGCTTTATCTTAGTTGTACCTAGCATATATAAAAATTATTTAAATGATTTGATTTAAGTAATGTTTTGTGTCTGAACAGGAACCAATAAAGACCTGTCTGGCCTCGGTAAAATGTCAACAGTGCATCATGATGCGCCTGATTTTTCCAAAAGTACAATACTAGTGGGAGAGACCATGGATTCAACAGATGAATATTTTTACATTGCATATCGATTTCCTGTGGTTTACGACTCAATTAGAAAAAAGTTTATAGAAGAAACACGTTGGAAAAAGTCCAAAGACAAAATAAAAGCCAGATTTGATAATAATTTTTACCGAATGAAAGACAATTGTAGATTAGCTACATTAAGAATAGTGCATGGGTTTTTTATTTGTCAACTTTTCTCGGAGTCTGTTCGTCCTGAGATTGTCAAAATTGAGACGAAGTCAGGTTTAAGAATAAAAAAAGAGTCTTCAGGAATCAAAAATTAGATCTCCTACCGATATCCACCTTATGGTTGACGAAAATGGAATATGGATTTTGTATGAAGGGGAAAATCATGGGATTCTTGAACAAATATCCATTGATGACCTGTCATCAGACAAGCGAATTTACATTGAATCTAAGTATGTAAAGCATCAAGCAATAGTTGTTTCCAACAAATTGTATATCTTGTCAACAGATAATGATACCTTGGCTATCATCAAAGCTATTGATATTGAAAACACCAAAAACACAATGTCTTACAAAGTGATACTGTCTGAAAATTTCCCAGAAAACAGCTGGATACATTACAATCCCAGATTAAAACAATTATTTGTCGCAGTAACAAAGTGGAAAACATTTACATATACAGTCGAATACTGTCAATTTTCATATCCAAATAGCAAGTTCATCGACTTTTCAATAATTAATTCAACTTTTGTCTGGTCACTACTTCCATTCGAGAATCGACATTACATTGATTTAATTAATTTACTTATAAGGTATTTTCAAATTAAAGATAACCAAAGATTAATCCAGTTAAGTAGTATCCTAATAACGTGTCCATACAATAAGTGTCTCATGCCAGGGATGTCTAATAAACTTTTTTGTCGAATAAACACTATCAAATTATTATTTGAATCATTCACAAAACAGAATTTCAATCCGTTACAAGTACATCTAGATATGTACAAACTTCTGGAACAGAGTAAGTTCCGAATACTCTCTAGTAAATTAAATGGATTAAAAAACTCACTTACAAAATCATTCATACATTTAAAGAAAGAGATACAATCTTTCCGATCAGTTTTAGGATCATATTTCCTTTCTCTCTCAGAATTTGATAATAGAAAGTACCAAGCTGATATAGAATTAATTTATAGCATTTTCAATGAGTTAAACACAAAACAACAAAGCATCGCACCAATAATCACATCAAAACTAACGACTTTATTTGATCAAGCATCAGGGTCAAATTACGCTGAAATTGCAGGTCAAATAGCAAATGTTGCACTTGCCTCTGCTGCATTTCTTAATCCCTTTACCATTTTCGACGCAACTGACGCCATATTAGAGGTACGTGATCGGCAAGCAAATCTAGCGAAATCAATTGTTGATCGTGAGAAACTAGACGTTATATCAAAGTACCTCAGTCGACTTAAAAAATTCGGCAATGAACTTCAACCGAAGATAAAAATAATGTCAAATAAATTCCCTAATATCGGTAAATTAGTTAGGAAAGCAATGCGTCTTAACGTAACCGAACAAGATATTACTAAACTTGCATCAGCCTTTCTCAAAGAATATGCCTCATATCGGCCTGCTTTTGAAATTTCTACAATTAACGAATATGAGTCTTTACTTAACGAAATTATTGATGAGCTATGTAACATTATTTACACAGGAAGTTCACTCGTATCAGCTATAACACAAGGAGTGATTGCGCCTAAAGGCACGTGTTTAGCTACAAAGCTAGATGTCAGAAACCTAATGGGTCTTTACAGAGATATGTATGATAAACAAGATTCTCTATTTTATGCCTTTGCTTCTGCTATAAGAACTACTATTGCTCGACAGAATGCTGCAAAAATAGGGGATATTTCCAGAAAAATGAAAACGGGAGAACTTGAGAATTCACAAACTAATTACAGAATGACAGCTCTCGAAATCATTGTTAACACAGATGTCAATTTATTGTTTCTTATCCATGATGCGTGTACCTTACTGGAATATAAAAACGCAGGTGTTACTCCAGAATATTGTAAAAGTGCCACTGATAATCCACTAGCTGGGTTATACAGTAATTCGATGATTGCTTCAAAGTTTGATAAAGACATGTGTGAGAGTGACGCTATTGAAAAGTTGGTTTATATTCCGGTACAACAACAAGCCGTAACTGCAAATACACCACAAGGAACTATCGATTTAACTAGTTTATATCGTGGATATGAAGTAACGTTTCAAATTCCAAATAACCAATGGTTAGTTGATAACAAATGGATTTATGAAGACGATAAAAACAAGATGATAGTTTTACAGAAGTTTGAATTATTTATTCCTCACAATGGAAATACGACTATTTATGTAAAGTCGTCGACTAGATATTTATCGAAAAACATCATCAGACCTGGAGGAAAGGTTTATCATTTTAACACTCCTAATTTATATCAATATAATTTTCGATACAGTCAGGGAGGTGAATTTTGCTCTATGCCGACATTATTCAGCACTCCGTATGAATTACAGTCATGTCCAAAACTTCCTCCTATTTGTATTTTATCAAGTGGTGAAACAGGTAACTCGGCTGCATATCCATCTGTGTATTCAAAGTTTGGGATTAAATTATCGACTGTCGGACGAATTCAAGAACCAAAACCGAAAACCGAATTTTTCTTGATGGCTTCTGTCAAAATATGCATGATTGATCCGGTAATAGGAAGTAAACCAAATAAAGTAAAAAGTCAAAAGAAATCAAAACATTATGACATTGAGAAAACAAACTGGAAACAAACTGCATGTTGTGGGATATTAAATCAGTACCATGATCTCTTAAGTACTAGCCAAAAGTGCAAACCTTGTCCAAGTGGATCTACTCCAAGACTTGGAGGATACTACTGTGAGTAAATAAAGACAAAATATATTTCAATTGTAATTAAGAATAAATTATCTTAAATATGAAATATTAATATTGATTTTTAATAGATAATACATACATGGAGTTGTTGGTGATAATGATGCGTAATGGTAATTTAATCTACCTCTTAATAGAACACAATTTCTTATGGAACGGGATGATTGGATTTATCACTAAGCACTGAAATAACAAGTAACATATTTACACTGGAGATGATGTTTGAGTGATATGTGTAATAAAGACTCATAGTAATAGTTTTATGTTGGTTATAATATAAGTGGAATGGATGATGTCCTTGAACGATACAATTACCACACCACTGGGCACTAGTTCTTAATATGTTTTTGTCTATTTGTGCCTACAGCTGAATAGATATGGATTGGTATATTTGTTTTGTAACCCTTGTAACAAACTAGAAAATAGACAGTTTACAGTTTAATTTCTGTTATGTAACTGATGTCAGTTATTTGTCTATTACCAGTACAGCCGGAGGAAACTAAACTGTTTATCTCTGTGCAAATGCCTGCCCATCTATCTGTCTGTCCGTCCGTCTTTCTGCAAAAGGTTTGAAAGTTGGTATATAACTAGAATGTTTTAGTTAGAAGATATTAAAATTGTATGCGTTTGTCCTTCGTCTGTGTATCTGTCTGTCAATTTTTATGACTGTTCAGATAATTTGTATTCGCAACTACTCCTAAACTGCTGAAGGGATTTAATTGAAACTTAACATAAATGATTAGTAGATAATAGTGTGATGCATAATCAAAGATGTATTCCGTTGACTAGTCATGTGACCAGATGTTGCATTCTGATTTATCGAAATAAAAATGTTAATTAAAAATCAAAAGTTTGAAAGTTGGTATATAAATGGAAAGGTTTTAAGAGACATCATAATTTTATGTGTTTGTCGGAACCTGTCCGTCTTTCCGTCTGTCAATTTCTCACTTTGTCTCACTGTTCCTATAATTTGTATCTGCAACTCCTTCTTAACTACTGATTTTTTTTATTTTATCTAAGCTGAAATAATTAGAAGATAGTGTTTTGATGCATATTCAAAGATGGTTGCCGTTGATTGGTCATATCAAAACATATTTAATTTTTTTTTGGACTAACATTGACTAACACATGACTGTGTACTCATATAACTTTTAATTTTACTACTTTTTCATTCTTTGATATTTGAATTTCTCGTAAACTTATTTTTGCAATATATATTAAGTAGACTTACTATACATCAGTTAATCGTACTCAATATTGAACATTATTTACATTTTTGGTCTCTTAATTTCCAGCTTTCGACGGCAAGGGACATGTATTGCTCGCAATACTGACTGTAAGGTTCATATTACTATTATTTTTTTTTGATTGAAAAATCTTTGTTTTTGATAAAAATAACTCAAGTTACCAATGATTTCAATCATTCAACCGAACACAGACCTAAGTCAAACAGTGTAACTAGCTAAATGTCTTAACCAACTATTATAATTAGAATAATAAAATTAATAAAAGAAAAAAATGTTTTTAAACTAGAAGAAATGTTATTGTTTATTTTTAAAAATAGTTTCCCAAGTCTTCTAAAAAGTAAGATAGAGCAATACATATTTTTTTAGTATGTCCAGTTATCAAGTATAAAAGATTAAATAAATTCTATATATTTTGTTTCGACTGTAAAATATTTTGTTTTTGCCTTTACCATTTTATCGTTTTTTACTTAATCCAAATAACAATAATGAACGATATAAGAAAATCGCGGTTTCTGGATAATTCCTTGAATAAATTTGAGTAAATTCTTTATTTTCTTCAACAGTATTTTCAAACGCGTCAGTTTTTTCAAACTTAATTTAGTTGTTTTTAAAATTATAAAAATCGAGTAGAAACAAATTAGGCCAACTTGATATTATTATTTAATTATAATATCGTAATTTCCAGAATTATATCATATGTCAAAATACTCTATTGAAGAATCTGTCTACCGTCTATCCTTGTTGCTTATTGATACACAGAATGGCGCTTGTTACTGTTGTATTATATCTTTAGCAACTCGTTTGATCAACCGAAACTCAAGGTTTATCTACTAATTATGTTGTTTGTAAAAGATACGATCAATCCGTAAATGAACCAACGACTTGATGTCTTAATGACATATATACAGAAGGTGTCCCTGAAATGTATCCCCAAATTTACATACAGAAGAAACAGTTATAGAATCGGTAAACAACGTTATATAAAGATGCATGGTAAAAATCTAAGTTTTGTTGTGTTGGTGAGCAACATCAGTAACCTCTGGATAAATCTCCAAATACGTATACAATAAGAAAAGTTATAGAACTATTTACCTATGATATCCATAGTCAACTGTAACAACACAGAGTTGTCTAAAGAAGTTATAGGTTAATGATTGCTTTATATCACTGAACCGAACAATGAACCACTCCTATTGTGAGTTTACATGCGCTCCATATGGTCAATCCGATATTATTAGTTACACAGCTGCACCCGCGCCCGATATAGAATTTACTGACCCTGTTTACACCATATTAGGTCACCAGCAGACTGTGTAACGATTATATCCTACCGATCACCCTGCACTACCGTGGATACCTGTAAACAAATATACACAGACACAGAGACCAGACAAAAATGAGACACTACTGTATGTTTTAGTAACCTATAGCAATCCCTAGACTAACCAAATTAATCCTTATATACCATATTATGTCACTAAAACACTGTATAACGATTATATCCTACCGATCACAGCAATAAATCATTTACAAAACCAATTTGAATTTATCCACACAGCGACATGTGACAGGTGACTTAGTTGGAAATACCGTCGTTTGACGGCATTCTGTCTGACAAAAAATGAAAATAATAACTCAGGTGCATTTCTTTTTATAAAACCATAAAAATGTAAACAACACCACTGCTTTGTAAGTTGTTTTTCCTTGTCAGAGATAATAATTAGCTATTTATTATGAGATAAATAATTAAAACTAATACTCAGAGTCATTTTCAGCACTAGTACCATGAGCATTGCTTACTATGAGGCAACAGATAAGTTGTCTCGGAAAAAAAATATTACCATCGAGAGTCAATCGTGACATTTTTATCATTGATATAAAAGAGAGGGAGGGCTATTTTCAAAAATTGGGCCTTTACTACCCTAATATACACACACCTTAAAGTGAGGACATACAATTTTTATGCTACTATGATTGAGAAAATTGCAGACATATTACAATCTATTTCTAATGTAACTGTTTGACATTTAATTTGATGTATATTCATAGTTCTAAACATGACATTTTACGATCAACCAAGGACGCGGACACACTTATGACATTTGCCACAGACACGCAAGTATAGACATTGTCAAACTGACGGCATCTGACATACACACAAGTGGGGACATCGTTACACTGAGGACACCTGACACACACGAAATTGGGGGCTTCGTCAAATCTGATATGCATACGTCAGTGAGGACATTGTCACACTGAGGACATCTAAAAAACACACACAAGTAGCGACACTGTAATACCGAAAACATTTGGAACATGTTCAAATTGTAGACAAAAGAACATTAATATTTATTTAATTGTGTGGAGAGAGAAATTCGGCCTTATAAAGTATATAATATTTAAATACGATATCATATGATAACTACTTCTATAAATGTTTAAAACAAAGCAATTTGGTTGACTTATGTATGTGTTGTAGCCCTCCTACCAGTTCGACTGACAATAGTCAATTCGGCTCTGATAAACATTGATTTATGTTGATTGTAATATTAGTGTGTGTGTGTGTGTGTGTGTTGGGATGTCCTTTTAATTCATTTCAAAGAGTGTAATGTATACGAGATACTACACCCAAATGGGATCTTATCTGACATGATTTTTTTTTCATAATTACCTTTGTGCAGACGAACTTGTCGCGGTCTATATTGGTAGGGTTAAGCTGCAAGTGAGGCCTAACACATTGCTTTCACCCACCTAAAACGCTTCTCCAAGTTGATCTTAGGCTTTGGAAATTTGAACAAAAATCACTTTCTGAATTCTGTCTAGGTACCTTGTAACACTGTTACACTTCGCCAAGAGCAAGTTTTCACCATGTTAAAATACTACGCTTAAGAAAATATTACTGTCAAATCAATCCAACAATGCCAGTACGAAAATTCTGAAAGTTGTCGAACCTGATGGCGGCCAATCGTACAACGCATTTAATTGGATTATACCCTCTAAACAACTGGTTGTCAATGAAACTATGGAAAAATAAATTCCCCAAGAGTACAAGACATAAGTTTGAAAAATCAGGAAACTTCTCTCTCGTCGGCGTATGGATAGTGAGGAAAGTCGACTAAAAGTCGAAATTATTATTATGTTCCTTGAGAAAAATTCTCATTGTCTACAATTTGAAAATGTATCACATGCCCTAAGTGTAAAAGTGTCCCCACTCCCTTGTGTGTGTTAGATGTCCTCACTTCCGTATGTGTCAGGTATGCTCTTTGTGTCGATGTCCCCCCCCCCTTGTGTTTTTGTGTCAGATGTCCTCAATGTGACGATGTCCCCACATGCCCTCAGTGTAAAAGGGTCCCCACTCACTTGTGTGTGTTAGATGACCTCCTTGTGACAATGTCCCATCTTCCGTGTATGTCAGATGTCTTCTTCAGTGTGACGATATCCCCACTTGTGTGTGTGTCAGGTGTCGATTTTTTCACTTGCATGTGTGTGAGGTGTCCTCAATATGACGATGTTCGCACTTGTGTGTGTATGTCAAATGTCCTCAATGTGACGATATCCCCACTTGCGTATGTGTCAGCAGTCCTAAGTGTAACAATGTCCCTAGTAACGTATGTGTATCAGGTATTCTCAGGTTGACGATGTCCCTACTTACATGAGCGTCCGATTTCTCGGTGTGACAATGTACCCAGTTACGAGTGTGTGTAAGGTGTCTGCAATGTGACGATATTTGGACTTGCATTTGTGTGGCAGGTGTACTCAATGTGACGATGTCCCCTCTTGCCTGTGTTAGGGGCTCAATGTGACGATGTCCCTACAGTACCGACCAGTCACAACATAACATTAAGTTAACTTGAAGCAGTCAGAATCTCTGGTCAGAATCTCTGCTCCAGGACAATTGACCAGAGATTTGAACAGCTATAAGTTAACTTAAACATGTTCTACGACTGCTTTCTAGGACAAAATCAGTTTTCTAATCTCTGCCTGACCAGTCATATTCTCCGTTCTTATGACCAGAGATGTCACGTTCAAATCTCTGCTTTTGGCCAAAATCAGTCAAATTTATGTTCTAGAAAAATCTCTGCTTTTCGGGACAAGAATTTTCTAAGTTTTCTCGTGGAAAAATCTCTGCTATTTTTCTGAATTCTGTTCTATCTAAATCTCTGTTTTTTTCTAAATCCTGTCCTGTCCTAGGAAAATCTCTGCTTTTTCTAAATCCTGTCCTGTCCTAGGAAAATCTCTGCTACTTTTCTAAATTCTGTCCTGGAAAAATCTCTGCTTTAACGCATGCGTGGTTAACGTTCGACACGACAGAAATAGTTTATCGTACTGCGTGATCCTGTATTATCACATATTTTGTAATTTATTTATTTATTTAATTATTTATTTAATATTTATTTATTTAGTATTTATTATCATTACATATGTATAAACTACTAATATGCCAAGGACGTGTGTTTATGTTATTCAGATATCACCAGAAAATCTTTATAACCACGATAACAATCGTTGAAAAAAAACCATATCAGGTTAGAAGTTAATTGCGATAAGGTGTCAGTCCTGATCCGTGAAATGGTCACGGTCACGGTTTATTAGTTAGGAAGTTTAGAATAAACAAGATGAGTGAGGTGAACTAAATTTATTATTAATTTTCGTTTAATGAATATATCAATGACAAAATTATTTCTAAAGTGTGAATTCCAAATAGTATGGCGTTTGTTTGGAGAAAATCGACCAAGAAATAAAATTTTATTAATTTTGCAGAGAGAGATGATACCTCAATGGACTTCTGTGTATGAGAGAGAGAGGAGAGAGAGGGGGGGGGGTTCACACAGATTATAACGAAAAATGTTTTTAATCTTACAATCACTGAACAGGTGTTTGGGCATTAAAAAGTTCAAATTAGTTCTGAAGCTCATTATTCATTTTTTTACATTTTTTATTATCGACATGAAATACGGTTTTGTTTATTTAGAGATTTCTTATCGATACTTAATCCATCTAAAATACACGTTATTGATTAAAGACACTTTAATTTTCTTGTTTTTTATTATTATTATTATTATTATTATTATTATTATTATTATTATATTCTTTCTCCTTTTGAGAGGAGTTTCCAGTCTACTTGTTTACTTGCATGAAGTTGCTATCAGAGGTTCTATCTATTATTACCGAAGGGTTGACAGATCAATTCGACCTTTTTGCACTTAACAAAATATTTTTAGAATGACCGAGGTTTTGTGCTTGGAAGACATGATTCAAGAGAAATGGATGCATGTTGAAACGTGTGATATTATGATAATTCCATTTTTTGAAATAAATATTTTCATACATTATGCAATATTCATCGCCGTTGAATTGATTTTTCACCAGCCATCAGCCGAAACACTGTGGTTGCCGGTGGAAACAGGTGGTAAGTTAGTCACTTGCCCAGGTGAGTGGTACCAAGAGGGTGTATGATTCAGGATTAACTGGTTCATATACTGTAAACGGTAACTCAGTATGGGGCAACCACTACGGTAGCTCAGTTGGCAGACTGCTCACCCTGTAAGGTCGAACCCCGACCGGGTTTGGCCAATATTTGAAATCGTAGTGATTTTTTTTCACCAAGCACTCGGCAATTAGAAATGAAAGTCAATGGGCCTTCGGATGAGACCTTTATATCCGATGCCCCGTGCCACGGTATAGGCGTGGTACGCTAAAGAACCCTCGCTGCACATTGTCCTGGGCGCACGGCAAAGGTCAACATTTCTGCTACTATTGCTACCTATTGCTGGTGACGTCCTGATATAAATGAACGTCACGCAGTCGAATAGGTTGGTCTTTTCAGGTACCCAAGACTATTCACGGGATGAAATCACATCTTTAAGCTTTGCATAAAGATGGCATAAAGATGGTCTTTATGCCATCTTCATGCAAGCGTAAAGATTCATATTGTCCAAAGTCCTTTATGCCACCTTTAAACCATCTTTATGCATGAAAATATTTTATACAGGTAACTGTATATTTTCATTTTTATTGTTAAGTCTCACTTAGCCATACATTTAAAAAAAAGTATAGTCTCGTTTAGCATATATTTTAAAATTGCCAAATTTTACCCGAGACCTGTACACCTGGAAATAGTCTATTTCCTAAATGTGCATTTCATAACAATAAAAATATTATAAATAAATAAATTTACTAGTTTGTTTATGTTCCTATTTATTTATTTATTTATTTATTTATTATTTATTTATTTTCATGTATTAATTTTATTTCTACATTTATTTATTTAATTGTTCTTGCATGTCAGAATCACATAAATAATTGTTCCGGAGAGAAACAGAAGCTGATTATTATTGTTATTATTATTATTATTATTATTATTAAACCTGTCAGTCATCGGAAGTTCCTCGGTAACGAAATAACGTCTCTGGGTTAAGAATTATTGATTGTTATTATCAGCGACATTTACTACAGATTATTACGTTATATACCATCTTCTAAATATAGCTGGTCCACAGGTTCTGGGATTATTATTATTATTTTAATAGTCCACCTTCATAAAAAGTTTGTTAATTAGACATTCCTTAGATAGAGACCCGTACATTTAATCAACAGGAAGTGTTCTTACAATTAACAAAATTGATTGACAGGTGTTCAGATAGCAGGATTTCATGACACGTTTGATGTTGTCTTGGATTTAGAACCGATTATGAAAAGAAAATATTATGTATAGACTGATAACGGACAACGGGCGCATGACAGAATTCTGTTATTTTAAAAAATAACTATAATAAAATTTTACCACCGGTTATTAAATTTTCAATCATTTATTCATCATTTTACCGATTATTTATTAGTGTTAAATATAAATAAATAAATAAATAAATAAATAATTTTCGTTGGAATCTTGGTCACATATTCAATCAAAGATGCATTTAAATACATTTTCTTCATGATCGGGAAAAAATAGTCTTTGAAATACATTGTATGGAAATCTTGGCTCTTGTCGGACTGCAAATTTTCAAAATCATATTTATTTATTTATTTATTTATACACTATTATATGTCACTGGTCGAAAAAAGAAAATCATTTTCGGCAAATATTTTATGTAGTTGGAAATAGTCTATATATGTAAAATTACAAAAATAATTGAAAATAAAATCAGACTTTTCAACGCTTAGATTTGAATTCCAATCAGCTGCCAATCAGACAAATCCTAGTGTGAAAATGTTTGCTTGCCGAAAAAAGTTGTTTACTTGATTAAACTATACTAGAACTGGCCGTGTCAACATAACTGACAAAATCTTGACCTCGTAAATTTTCTGTCGATCATAGCGTCTCTGCTAAGGTTTGCATCAAACTGGATGGGGCAGGCTCTAGTGTCAGTTCGCTAGGGTTTTACATTTTCGACCATTCTAGAACTCACAAATAAGTGAAGGCATGGGACTTTTAATCTCCAGAAATGTATTATATGGTATTTGCCGAACAAAATAAGTTATTTTCAAGGCTTAGAATATCGCCAGGTCTGAGAGAGAGAGAAAGAGAGGGTTGGGTTTACAGTGTCGTAAACTTTTTTTAATTATTAAAATATTGAAATTGTATATATGACGACTTTACTGCTATCTCTGTATGATTGATTGATTAAATAGGTAAAAAGTCCCAGTCAAGAATAAGTTAATTACATCGTTAAGTCACCAGCTTCATGGGAAAGACGCAGAATTGCCTTGACACGGGAACTTGGTTTTTGAGGTCTCGTCCTTATGACCCGTGTCTTTCATTTCTAAATGTCGGCTTTGAAAAAAGTACAGTCATTACTCATCTCTTAGTCAGAACCGTCCCGGGATCGAAATGATAATAACAATTGTCTTAAACCGAAGAAATAAATCACACAAAATGCATTTTTTGTTGGAGTTGAAATATCAGGTTGTCTGTATATCATTATACCTGCCTGGTCTATTTAAATTTTTGCATACTAGTATCGCAGAAATATTAATCGTAGACATTCTTAGTTAAATACACACACACACACTCTCTCTCTCTCTCTCTCCAGATTGACAAATAGGCAAGTAGACAGGTCAACAAGATGGCAATTCAAAAGGTCAACAAATCGACAAGTTGACAAGCCGACAACTAAAATAAAATGTCCAAGTCCATTCATTTTTTTTTTATAAAATCTTTTATGTGTGTGTGTGTGTGTCTGTGTGTGTGTGTGTGTGCTGCTGCTTTTTTTAGTGTACTGTCTATCAAACTGCCTGGTGCACGTTTATTCCTATTGGTTATTATCGGTCTCCCGACTGCTCGAAAAAAGTGGTTGAAATCAAAGATGTTTTATGGTTAAAAAGATTTTTTTTTTCAAATTGCGTACTTTTTTTCAAATTGGGTTGTCACAGGTGTTTTTTGAAGGCAGTTTATAATAAAAAACTTCAAACCGTGTTGAGCTGAACCATCTTTTGATGCGATTTGCTACAAAGTTTTCTCTAACAAGTAATGGGTGAAGTTGAGACCAGAATGTATTTTCATTGTAGCCATATGAAATTTCTGTGTTAATCCACAAACAATTTTCGACAAAAGGTATTTTCGGAAGCAGAAGAGCATATACTACCATTTATTTAAGAAATTTAAGCTAATCTCTCTCTCTCTCATCACATAAATTATCCATTATACATGCAGAAAAAAAAAACAATTAAATAAGAATGCCAAAAGATGACCTCTCTGATTTGGTGTTTCAGACTAAGGGTTTTCTAGCTAAATTCTTTTTAAAAACGAGTTTTTTTCTTCTGTTTTTTTAATTCTTGTCTTTCATTTCAAATTTGATGCGGCACTTTTTATACTATTTTCCACGTATTTATCTTTTTTGTGTAGGACATATTGCTCATCTGACGCAAATTAAATAATCATTTGAATTTTATTTCGTTTTTAATAAAAAGAAACAATAATAGAAATTTAAAAATATTTTGAAACAAGAGAGTCAATCATCGATAAATGTCGCTGGTTCAACGTCAAAGTTTAGAATGAATGAATGAATGAATGAATGAATGAATGATTTATTTATTTATTTATTTATTTATTTATTTATTTATTTACATAATTATTAATTTCAATCACATGAAATTATAGAAGTATTAATTTAATAAAAAAAAACTGGTGTGAGTACTGGTTATAGGTAATTAATCTGTTAATGAGGTTAACACAATGCAGGTACATTTTCCACGTAGAATATACTACCGTCTGGTTCAATTGGTTGGAATTTGCTTCTGTTATCAACCAGTTACCTTATATGTTGATAAGGTATGCAGATTCTCATTTTAAAAAGTAATTTCTCTCTCTCATTACCATCACTTGTGTAATATTATTTCTAGTTTTCTTTAACGTAAGTTACATTTTACAATTGGTCACTCACAGAACACGCACATTCAACAAATTAAGTCAAATAAAGCTCTCAGATACCGTCCTTCAATTAATGACTTATTAATTTAAGATTAAAAATCCCAGAATATTACATTTTCATATTGAAAAACTTAATAAATTAATGAATAGATAAATAAATTAAAAAAATTGAAATGGATTTAAGATAGTGTCTCCTTTCTACTTGTAACAGATAATAATAATAATAATAATAATAATAATAATTATTATTATTATTATTATTATTATTATTATTATTATTATTATTATAAATAAGATATTTAACAAATGGAGTAAAATGACAAATATACATATATTTTAAATTATTATCTAAAATATGAAAGATTTAGAGCTGGTCCCGTGATCACATATCCTTATAGCTAACTTATATATAAATTATAAAACGTTGAATCATCTCCTCCGTGGCCTAATGAATAAGGATGAAGAGTCAGATAAGAATGTATAGTCTGGGAACCTAAGGGTCACGAGCTCCAGTCCCGCTGACTTTATGATTAAGAATAGTAATAGACATATCAATAAAATTCATATGTTCATCATTTAAACGTCTGGGTCTGTTTTTTTTTCTTTCGGAACATCTGACAAAGAACCAGTCTGTCTGTATCTCTCCAGAAATGAACTAATGGCTTGTCTTGTAATTTGAATTCCTTCTGAATTTATAAGTTCCTGTCTAGTGTCCACAACAGTTTTCCCACTTCTTCTCAGCATTACGATTCATTCCCTAATGTATAACGATAATCTGTTCACTTTCAAGGGAGGCATTTTCTGTTGCTATTTACAAACACATTTGGTCTACATCGATAAATCGCACAGGTGTGAAATAATCACATGTTTTGTAAGAGAGCATGCGCGGTCCTGGCGACAAAAGCAGTCGTAGGACGAAGTCCAGGACAGGATTTAGAACAGTTTTAGAGCAAATCAACAGAGCATGCGCGGTCCTGGCGACAAAAACAGTCGTGAAGTTAAGTCCAGAACAGAATTTAGAACAGTTTATAGAACTGTACTAAGCATGCGCGGTCCTCGTGACAAAAATGGTCAGCAGGACCAATTCTAGGACAATATTTAGAACAGTATTTAGTTTCAAATGAGCATGCGCGGTCCTGGTCATGGAATAAGAACAAGAACGAGAACTGTCCTGGACATTGTCATCAGGACATTTTCCAGGACAATCTCTGCTTTCTGAAGCTGTCGCCAGGACAGTTTTAACCAGTCATATCTCTGCTCCTAAGTTAACTTATAGCAGTCATAATCTCTGCTTTATAAGTTAACTTGGATGTTATGTTGTGACTGGTCGGTACTGTACTTGCGTGTTTGTTATGTGTCCTCAATGGGATGATGTCCTCACTTGCCTGTTTGTCAGGTGCCCTCAGTGTGACGACAGCCCCACTCCCGTGTATGTCAGGTTTACTTAATATGACGATGTTAGCACTTGCATTTGTGTAAGTGTCCTCAATGTGAAGATGTCCCAGTTTGTATGTGTGTCAGGTGTCTTCAGGGTGATCATGTGCCCACTTGATCGTGTTCCAGGTGTCTTCAGTGTGACGATGTTCGTACTTGCGTTTGTGTGTAGTTTGTCCTCAATGTGACGATGTCCCCACTTGTGCGTGTGTAATGTGTCCTCAATGTAACAATGTTCCCACTTGTATGTGTATGTCAGATGTTCTCAATGTGACGATGTCCCAACTTGCGTGTGTGTTAAGTGTCCTTAATGTGACGATGTCCCCATTTGTGCGTGTGTAATGTGTCCTCAATGTTACGATGTTCCCACTTGTACCATACGTCACAGACGATGTCCCTACCTGCATGTGTGTCAGCTGTCCTCAGTGAAGGAATGTCCTCAGGTACGTTTGCGTGTGTCAAGTGTCCCCATTGTGATGATGTCCCCAAATGCGTGTGTCAGATGCCCTCAAATTAACGATGTCCCCACCTGAGTTTGTATGTTAGATGTCATATGTCTTAACGCGTCCTCATTTGATTGTTAAATGTCATACTTAGAACTATGAATATATATCAATTTTAATGTCAAAAAAGTTACAAATTTCGCGTACTTACATTGAGCTTCATTTCGCGAATACGTGTATTCGCATCCAAAATCCAGGTTTATATTTAATTTTGCGTCCACTTTGTGGCGCCTATATAGTTATCGAACTTTCTATAGGCGTTTGAAATTGCTGATTGTCTCTTAATATTCCATAGTCATTTTAACGGTTTGAAAGGAATTTTTATTCAGCCTCGTCAGTCAGTGTTTAAAGGTAAAATTCAATAGAACCTTGTAACTTAGTTGAAGTTTTATCAAGACTTTTTTGTAAACGGTTGAAAGGGAACGTAAATTAAACCAGTTAAGTTGGAAAATTCAAAAGAACCTTGCAAGTTACGACGAAGTTTACGATTTATTTTATTGCATCTGATATGGCATACTTATATGACGGTCATAGTCGATTGCCGTCATGTTTAATATTCGCTAAACAATTTTTTTTGCGATTCTGGAATGTTTAGGTGAAATTTAAATTCGCGACTAAGAATCCTTGCGAACTTACGCGTTAATAATTCTCTTGCGAAAAAAGAAACATACAGTATGTTGTAATGTGTCTGCAAATTTTCGCAGTCATACTACCGGGTGTGTGTGTGTGTGTGTGTGTGTGTGTGTGTGTGTGTGTGTGTGTGTGTGTGTGTGTGCCTACTATCACGACGCCTTTTAAAATCAAGTTTCGAATCCCACTTGGGACTGATCCTGGTGAAAAAAATGTCAGTCTGTCTGTCTATGTCAGTGGTTTTCTTTAGACACTCTAGATTCATCCAACATTTCTGAAATAACCACCTTGATATTGTAAAAATTTTGGTTAAGTGTAAACTTTACTACTTATGTTTAGAAAGAGCAATGTGTGATTTAGATAGCCCAAAATGATTCCAAATAAACTAACAACATTTGTAGAAGTTGCTGCAAGATAAGCACACAATATCCTGCCATCAAAGCAAGTTTACAACTCAGTATAATAAACCTGTACTGACACAACCACTAGAGTCTATGACTCCCCGATACAGTCAACTGTGTTTTAAGTCTATCAGTTACAACCTATACTATCTAATTACTCTCTCTCTCCACGGTCAAGGACTTCCAGTTCCAGAGATCAAAGCCAAGCCACAGTATCGTGTACACAAGAGAGTTAGTTTTTTTTTCTTTGGATGGTTTAAAGTTGACCAGATAGGTAATATGTTATAGTGTAATCCAGAGACACACAATACATAAATATACCATCTGGCTCTTTCTAAATTGCTGATGCATTGACACTTGCATTGATTTAAAGTACCAGTAACACTTGCATCGATTTCACACACAACATAAACTAGATCAACAAGAAAATCGCTGATGTGACCTAAGATATTTTAACACAACATTCATCCAACCTTTGCACATTCTACTGTTCTAGTTGTTCTGATCTAGGTCATTTTGTAACCAGTACCTATATTATTTACCCTATCTTCACCCTGAAAGGCAAGTATGACCGACTGAACCCGGAAATCATAGAACATTTTGCTAGTATTGTTGGGATGGTCTCGAGTTAAAATCTTAGACATTGAATCGGCCAATGTATTTTTCCCTTTTTGCTTTTGAGGCTCGTCCAACCCTGATCTTGGAATTGACCAACAAACATGTAGTTATACAAAATATATCTCAACGATTGTTTTGTTGGAATTATTTAATTATATTAATGTTTGTCGTAATTAAAATCCATTATGAAATCAAAATCAATAACAGGGATATTGGATTAGGACCATGTTATGACACGGCTGTAGCTGATTACTTGTCATTTGTGACGTCACGAATGATAATACAAAAATTCAAGATTCCATGTAGGTGTGCAAAAGAAAATTTTCCTCGTAATTAGTGATTAGAATTTCAAAGAAATCGCCGTTCGTTTCAGAGAAAGGAATTTATTACAATATGTTAAAATTGTTTTTCACTGTACTTTAATATTCAAAGCTTAACTGTTTAGGAAAATATAATTTAACTAGTAATGCTATAAACTTCAATACATATTGAACAATCTAAAAGCCAACATACAGGTCTGTGTCAATAATTATAGATCATAAATGCTGTAGGTTGTGATCAAAAGGGAAAAATCAAAATTCAATACCTGGGACAGAACTCTTTAGTAACAGATGGCTTTATACAATATAATTATTAACAGATATTAATACTGCAAACGTGATCAAAAGAACATGTAACAAATTAAATATAAAAATCAAGGAAGAATTATGATTTGCTAATGCTATCTATTTTTAGTTAAAACAAAACGGAGAATATGTATGTAACTAAAGACAAAATGAGGTTATTTTATCTAAATATTCTTAACTATCATGTTTCTCTATTAGGATATATTTGACATCTGGTAGTTGTTCCTTCCATTTATGGTTGCAATTTTACAAGTTGTTTTTGTAACAAGCTAGACAAGAGGTGCCTAGGCTGGTTATCCTGTCACATATATTGTGATAGTTTGTGGTTCAAAAATGAAACTCTGATTTAAACATTGATCGGTGTATTTGCTGATGACCATTGCATTAACTTTAAAACCTTGAAACTGTGATTAATTAAGTTTCAACATATGTTAATGAAGCGTTCTTCTAATTTGTCTTAACATAAGAATAATTCATCTTTACAACAAGCAAGCGAATAAGTAAACGAAAAGCAAAAACTATCACAGTATATTATCTCTTAACACCCCGATCTTCAACGCGATTCTATCCACATTTATAAATGTAAAAACAACATACTCATTTTACTGAGATATATTAATCTGGAACTGGTACCGGGAAATATCGAGAATGTAAAAAAAACAACTCTTTACGCTTATTTAATATATAGTAGCAAGGTTACTTCATGTGTAGACAATCAGACATAGTTTATACATTGTGCTGATTGTGATGAGGTAACTATTCTATAGACGACGATCACAAACAAAAGCAAATAACTAAAACCTCAAATCCTAACAATAAAATATTTTGATTGAACATTGATTACATTTATAGTATCTGTTAACTGTACGTAAGCTAAATTTACAAGTATTGAATTTATATTTTATGATGATACAGACAGTGATCAAAAGGAAATATTGATTTAATCTAAAATCTGAATTCAAAACAAACACAGAGCATGAAAATGATTTAATTCTGTTTAGGTATTATGCATATCGTCTGTATTTTACAACATGATCTGTATGAGTATTCTTATGGTAATATACATAAAACAAGGCTTCGTTTAATGTTTATGTCCCCATTGAGTAAACCTAATTTTATAGAGGTATCAATTAAATATCTATTCTTTAATCTTAAACAAACATATCGCTCTATGTCCAATCCCATTTCCAAAAACAAAATTAAAGCTTTGACAACTGGAAAATCATGATAAACATAATAACATTAGTTTAGTGTTATCTTTACTTTTAAAACAGAAAAACGAATTTTACAACAATCAATGGAACCGTGAAACAATAACCTTTTATCAAAAATCATAGGAAAATACAACAAAGCATAACCAACAAAAAAACGAAATATCCTATCTTATCACGGAAAATTTGATTCACCAATGTAAAATAATTAGATAAAATATTTGGATTACATTTTTCATAGACGGCGTTGATAAACAAAATTAAAGAAATGAACTCTAACAATAGAAACACTGATTCATTAACGTCTATATGTATAGTATGTGTTAATTGAACAGAAGCTTAATGTGCAAGTATTGAATATCGTTTATAATGAGACAGATAGAGATCAAAAGGAAATGCAGATTTAAACATACGTATAAATTCCATAACTTTATTAAGTATGATAATGATTTTATAAATATTTACATGAATAAGCAGAAGGCAAAACAGCGTGCAATTATAAATACCGATGTCGATAAACTGTGACAGTGCAATCAATAGTATTCCCATTTAATGTAATCAGAATACTATCTTCATATTAAATCTAGTTAATTTATTCTTGATACGTTTGATGTCTGTGTCAAGGATTGCCCTACATGTATTTGATAGCCTATAGTTCCATGTTCCTTGCACTCAAATTTGAATACACACGGGGCGGGTGTAACTAGCTAAAGAATAGGAGCTTCCACTATTAAATATATTTTATATAAATTTTTAAATGTTTGAACAAAATCTGAATAAGAACGAGATACTTAGACGGGATCTAGTATTGAAAATATCGACAATGTATACAAACTTGGATTAAATTACGCTTGTCTTGTTATATAGGAACGGTTACTTTGCTGATAATTTATAAATATTTTAGTTTTAATATCATTCGGGCAGGTCAAAGTTGTTTACCAATAGTTATATTATTTTTTTTCAGACGGCGAGCACAAACAAAAATCAAAATAAAATCTCAAGTCTTAACACTGAATTGACTAATTGTTATTTCGCGTATAATGTGCATGGAATCTACATAATCTATTTGCCCTAGTTTATAATGGTGAAGACAAAAATCAAAAGCAAAAAATATATTTGATCGTAAATACTTATTAAACAAGAATTTCTGTACTGATACGAAAGTCTTCCAAACGAAGGAGTTTGGGAGACTTTTGATTTTTTCATATCCATGGCAACGGCTAATATTTTAGACCCAAATTAATTTTCATATCTCTGTAAATCGTCATTCATTTTCCAACAGTTTTATTTATTTTTTTTTTCATTTTTTCACTTTTTTGGCAACAGTGGCCATTTTTTACTTTATGTGTGCAGAAAACCATCGTGCAATTACATCTAGAAATTAATGATTTTGTTGATTTGGAATATTTATCTTCATAGTAGTTATTATAAGTTGCTGATTCAAGAATATTGCTATGTTATGCTTATCAAGAGATTCAAAACGTTTTATGACCTAATCACAATATTAATGTATAATGCATCCAAAAGTATCACATGACAATTTTGCAGACAGGGGTCAAATGAAATAACCAATATCCAAAACAATGTTGAACATTTGACCAAGGTTTTATAAATATATCAATAAAGAACTTGCTTAACCGTTATTAGTGGACTGAAACTTTGTTTCACGGATCCTTATGGTATACACACAGTGTTCAATCTCAAACGCAGGAATCTAGTATACAATCAATAGGTTCACAAATGCAATCTTTAATTTTAAACAAATTCTGAAAAAGTAAAAGCTTTTTAATCTAGTTTAACACGTGAGATTTCTAAAGGAAATTGGGACCTAGTGCTCCGGAAAAGAAATCATTTCCTGTTTAGGTAGGCTAGGCCCGTCATGTGGATAATAATTATTGATACTGAAATGAAACGTGAAAATAAGAAACTATGAAATGTCAAAAATATTAAATATAGTTTTAAATTCAAACATCGCATTGGTAAAAGTATTGTGATAGTAGCCATAAATTAGGAACATGTTCTGCAATAGCGTGCCATCTACATCGCATGAGTAAAAGTATTGTAATGGTAGCCATAAATTATAAGGGTCATTCATAAACATACGCTTATCAATATCTCTGAGACAACTTTTTATTTGTAGACAGCTACTTTTGTTTTATAAAATTCAAGCAGTAGGAACACACAGGATGAAATACCATCTCTAAGCCACCTATAAGCCATGCTTATAGGAGCTTATAGATTGGCTTATAGGAGCTTATAGGTGGTTTATAGGTGGCTTATAGGACCTCCATCTATAAGCCACCTATAAGCCATCTATAAGCCTGGCTTATTGGCACTCAAAATATAAGCCACCTATAAGCCATGCTTATAGGTGGCTTATAGACTGTTTCTATTTCTAAATAAAATCATCGCCATGTACTTACATTATGGAAGTCTTATTTATATTTATTTATTTATTTATTTATTTATTTATTTATTTATTTATTTATTTATTTATTTATTTATTTATTCAGTTTGTAAAGATGACAAAAAAGTATATGAAAAAATCATAGGAGAAAATGCGCACTTTAAAATATAATGACCGGCAGTAAAACTTTTATGATTTTTAGTTTCCAATTTATTTACTGATTTATTTATTTATTTATTTATTTATTTATTTATTTATTTATTTATTTATTTATTTATTTATTCAGTTTGTATATATGAGAAAAAATTATATGAGAAAATACGCACTTTCAAATATAATGACCGGCAGTAAAATTTTTATGATTGTTAGTTTTCAATTTATTTATTTATTTATTTATTTATTTATTATTTATTTATTTATTTATTTATTTATTTATTTATTTATTTATTTTTATTCAATTTGTTTAAATGACAAAAAGGCACTTTAACATATATTTTCAGGCAATAAAATTTCATCATTGTTAGTTTTCAACTTATATATTTATTTATTTTTTTATTTATTATATTTTTATTTATAACCTCTAACCTGCTCAACATATTTTTTTCAAGCTCCAAATTGACTATTTTTACAGCTTCTTATACACGTGATAGTTTTGACTATTTATCAGTTACATATTCATGTCCATAGGTAACAAACACATCCCGGTCACTAATTAATGACCATCAGTACACCTCATCAACACCTTACGTAACAAATTGATAACAGAAGCAAATTCAAACTCATTTAACCAGACGATAGCATATTCCTCGTGAAAAAATTACCTGTATGATGTTAGTCTAATTAACTTTAATTAATTTGGATGGACCGGAATCTTAATGATGTCATCTTAGTGAATAGTAATGTTAGGGAGTATTAAGTACGTTTTACCAATTGTCATTCATGTGTAAATAAATGAAGAACAAAATATTTATTATTAAAACTTTAATAAATATCTAAAATATGAGAGAGAGAGAGAGAGAGAGAGAGAGAGAGAGAGAGATATAACCTAATAATCTGAGTATTTAAATAAAAACAATAAATAAATAAATAATAAATAAATAAAAATCACAAATTCATCTGATAAAACTGGTAGATCTTTGAACTATCGTCTCCATGTTAAGATTTCTGGATTCAGTAAAATAATTTGTGTTCCATGATACTATAAACCTGCATGATTTTATAATCGTAGACGAAGTCCATGATCATTATATATTTTTTAAACGGTGTTTATTCTGAAAATGTATTACTGCATTTTACAACTTCGTGATCGGCCGCTCAAAACCAATAATTTTATTTTCATGATGATATTGTAGTCGGCCCCGTCAGCGATATTTAACACAGTATTATAATTATGTCTCATTTTTATGTGGAGTGATTTTATATCATTTGAATATTTTATCTAGGATCAAGAACGAGGTAAGACAAAATTAATATTCATATCTCCATCGCACTTTCAATAAAATGGGACAGTTAAGTACCATATTCGCGAAAAAGGACTGAGGGTTTCTGTTCAAAAAAGTTTAATAAAAGAGTGATATCCGGGCGCAAAAATGACACTAAAATGGTGCAAATGGATTTCACTACTACCAATTTACATTTGTTTACATTGCAGAAACAAGAAAAATTTTTAAAGCATAATATTTTTTAATTACATGACCAGAAACTACCTGCATACAAATATTTCCTCACAAATGAAATGAATAATTAACCAACTTAGAGTGAGTTGAGTTGAATAATGATGTTAAACGTACCAGTCAAGAATATTTCACTTATATTGAGACATCGCCAGCTACAGGCGAATGTGCATAAATTTTGTCTGTGCGTTGCGCTATACAGCTACCGTGAGACGGGAGCTCGTTTATTTTTAGTTCCCATCCGAAAGAACTGTGACTTTCATTTCGTAATGTCGAGTGCTTGGCGAAACAACAATCATAACCCACTTTCAAGTCTTGGGTCAGATCCGGTCGGGGTTCATACCCACGACCTTCCATTTAGGCGAGCAGTCTACAAACTGAGCAACCGCAACAAACAAGCAATAAAGTTATATGATTGATGTTGTGATTAAAAAAACAAAACAAAAACCTAACTTTTATTTCGATCGGCATTTATTTAAAGTGAATTATTGTTATAAGTTTTAACGATTAGTGCAAGTTAGGCCGAAGATTATATGTTGCACCTTGCACCCAGTGGACGGTTTACTGACTATACAGGAGTGCGAGATAACCCTCCTAATTTACTGAACGGAAAATTTATAATGTGTTTGCTTGCCGAAAAATGGTTGTTTTCTCCGTGTACTCCTGTTTTCTCCACAATCCTAGAATTTAGATCTCACCAGCTTGGTTCGTATTTTGTTCGGGCAAGTCCTAGTGCGAGAAAATTCGTTTGCCGAATGTTTGTTCTTTTCTCAGTGTACTTCTGTTTCCTCCACCCTTGTTGAACTTGACGTCTAGATACAAAGACTACACATTTTTTTACAAACTGACAAAAAAAAAATGAATTAGGCGTAAAGCATCGTTGTCCCACTATCCAGGGTACTATAATTTGTTTCAAAAAATTATATACTATGCAGGGGAGGATCTAGAGTCGTGGTGAATGGGGTGGGGCACAAGTATGCGCCAAAGGTGCGACCTTCTAGGGGGGTCTGGCGTCATGCTCTCCCAGAAATAAATCGCTTTTTTCAGTACAAATGGTGCAATTTCCTGCATCTTGAACACTATCGAGCGTCCTTTTTACCTCGCATTCAAAGTAGATCTAAACCAGTCTAGCTTTTTTTCAAAATTTCTAATATTGACGCAGGTGGCTATGAGTGTCGGTGAGTTCATAATACTAGTATCTTTATCGATATATGTCTATCAACTGTAATGTCGAAATTTGTCGCCGTCGGTAACTTGTATTGTCGGTCTTTTTATTTGTCGAGGTGTAGTTGTGCACCGCAGATCCAGACCGAAATTTTTTTCGTTATATTAAAGGAGTTCGTTCGACCTTTGGAAAGTGTAGATCGATACGTCGATCCTTTGGAGGGATACCAGTGTTTTGATTTAATTTAGTCGATAAATGGATGAACGTGGTCTGGGTGATCCAGTTGAGTTGATATGGATGAATCCCGGTCCTGGGTTTGATTGATCATTGGTTAATGGGGTTTAACTTCAAAGTCAACAATATTTCACTTATATCGAGACGCCACCAGCTATAGATGTAGGTGCAGAAACATTTACCTGTGCTTTGCGGTGATGGCATTATGCAGTGCGGGTTCTTTATCGTGCCACGTCTACCGTGACAAAGGGCCTCGGTTTTTAATGTTTGTCCTAAGGACCCGCATTCATTTAATGCCGAGCAAATTTTTGGGTCAGACCTGACCAGAGACCAAACCCTCGACCTCCTTGACTTAAGGAACAAGCACTCTACCAACTGAAATGCCTGCTACATATACCGAAGGGGTAGGTCTCCTACTACCACACCCCTTTTCCACACTTGTTTAAAATTAACTGTATGATATTATATTATTCATCTTTTATTATATAACATTTTGTATTAGTTTTAAAATGACTAGTTAGTCAGTTTCATCATTATATAATACGCATTTCAGACTGATTTGTTTCGTAAAGCCGATAATCGGACGAATAGAATAAAAAGTCAAACGAGACAGATTTTTTCCCCCATTAAAACCAATTTAAAATAAAAATGTACAAAATTTTGTACTTTTATATGGAGATAGAACATCGTGCTGTAAAAATATACAAAAAAGATAATTTTGTGTGCTAAAAATTAGTTCTCTCCCCCTCTCTCACTTTCTCTCTCTCTTGGCCATGTCCCTTGGTTTAAAAAGGTAACTTAGCTAAATTTACGTATGATTAATGGAATCACTCTTCATATGTATGACTAATTAACGTTATCTACTGATACCAACTGGTTTCTTTCACGCCTCAATGATCAGGTAAATAACATCATCACCTAAGACTGGTCAGTACTACCTGGATTCTTTCATGCTTCAGCGAACTGGTAAAATACATCATCACCTGATTGCAACTTCCTACCTGTGTACACGAATTAATCTGTACCACTAATTAACTGGTCATTACGCTTGTTGATTGGCAATTAGCTGTGAGAGAGAGGGCAAAAGTCGGGGCAACTGGGGGCACGGGCCTCCTGTGCCCCCCCCCCCCCCCCCCCCCCCCCCCGCTGGATCCGCCACTGACTATGCGATCAGTTTATGTATAACGTCGATTAAAAAGATTTTTATTTATGATAATAGAATATATACCGTATTTTCAAATATTTATAAAAAAAAAATAAAATAGAATAAAATATCACATAAACTAAGGCGTTTTCTATACACGGATTTGGGGTAAGGTGGTCTCAAGTACCGGGGTGCTAAGTAATTACAAATAAGAAATATCGAAGATGTAAAATGCTTAGAGAGATCTTCAGAATGACACCTCAAATTTATGAATATCTTGAAAATTAACCAAATTAATCAGATTCTAATTACGGTATATATTCTATAAATACATCCTGTTGTTCGGTATGTTGAAAAAAGTGTTCTGTACAAACATATCAAACAGTATTTATAAGGTATTTCCGCAGCTACATATATAATTATATATTTATTGGCATAACGCAACACATTAATGTGTAATACTCTCTCTCTCTCTCTCCCAGTTTCTCTCTCTCTCTCTCTCTCTCTCGTTAAGAATTTTATAATTTGTTACATAATGAAATTATTTATATAACTTTCTCTCATGCGGTTTAAAAATACCTCACTTCTTCTTTCTCTCCGATGATAAAACAGTTTCATGTGAAATCTCAAACCATTACATCAAGTGATTTAGTGTCAGTCATTCGCGGTTTTTTTTATTTTCTATGATATAAGGATAGATTATTACAAAATAACATTGAAACTTGTTTTCTATCTTTTAACTTGTACTATATTTAATTTTCTTTTGAAGATTATCCATGTATCCATCAATAAAGAAAACAAGTACCGGTATTACAATAAAAAACTATATTATAATGGACAATTTTAAATAAAATTTACTTAAAACAAGTACCGGTATTACAATAAAAAATATATTATAATGGACAATTTTAAATAAAATTTACTTAAAACAAGTACCGGTATTACAATAAAAAACTATATTATAATGGACAATTTTAAATAAAATTTACTTAAATCTATATAGCTACAGTTTTGATCTCAAGCATATTCAATATATATAATATATATATTAACCAAAAAGAAATGTGCCTTAATTAAGATTCTACATCTGATCGATGATTGATCTTCATAATTTATCTCTGCAAGCCAGATAAATAAGTATATTACAGGTGAGATTTGACTTCCTGTCTTCCTTTGATATCCCTAGAAATTATTGTTGTAATGAAAGACAAACTATAATTATAATAATAATAAATGTTATTATTAATATTATTATTATTATTTATTATAAATAAATAATAAATAACTAAAATCAGATATATTTATTATTTATAGTTTATAAAAATCTGAAAGTTTTAGAGCTAGTCACGTGATCACATCTTAGATAACTGGGTACTGATATACATTTAAAATAAATGATATGAGATCATGTCCTCCGTGGCCTAATGGATAAGGATGTAGATTGAGAATCAGACTAGTCAGGAGAACCAAGGATCGCGAGTTCAAGTCCCGCTGGGGGCAAAATTGAGTAAGTAGAGTAATAGTAATTATATGTGATTTCAGGAAAAAGAACATCAAATAAAATAAATATATGAATAAAAAGATAAACAAACAAAATAAAAAGCAAAAAAAAAAAAAAAATAAATAAATAAATAATAAATAAATAAATAATAATATAAATAAAATTTTTAATTACAATTAAATAATTTTATTATTGAATTAAAAAGAACTAAAATTAATGAATTAAAATTATTCATAAAAATAAAAATAAATATTTTATAAATAAAAAATTAATTAGGAAAGTAATAATTATTTTTAATATATCTATATTATTTTAAAGTTAAAAATAATATATATTGAATTTTGTTTTCTGTATTTGTTTGTTGAAACAAACCCTTATTGATCTTAAAATCAAATTAAACATCCTTAAAATTTTCTTCTGCTGAAAGAAGGCTTATAGGTGGTTTATAGGTGGCTTATAGATGGCTTATATTTTGAGTGCCAATAAGCCATCTATAAGCCGGCTTATAGATGGCTTATAGGTCATCTATAAACGGCTTATAGATGGCTTATAGGTGGCTTATAACCTTCTATAAGCCCTCTATAAGCCCCCTATAAGCCACCTATAAGCTGGCTTATAGACAGTTTTTCATCTTGTGACAATATCCTACAATAGCGTGTCATTCGTGAAAAAACTAAAAACAGGAAAAGGAGGTATGTTACTGCATAGACAAGAAAAGCTGAGAATAGAAAAAACGAAGTGATTACGATTGTCGAAATGTTTTAAATTTAGCATTTTAAGTTTCCTTCAAAGATAGCATCAATACTTGATGGGCCACCTAGTTTGCACTTTTGATCGATATCTGCCTTCATAAAAAGCCACAGTGATCTAAAATATCAAGACATCACATTGTTATTAACCAAAATCTTTACAGGTCCAATATATAGGATAAAGGCAAAATTGTAGCATCAACAAGTGGAGAACTTGGATGACTTTGACTTTTCTTCAAGCTCATATCGATTTCATAAAGTTTAACATTTTATCATATTTGTTATACAAAGCATCAACAATATTATAAATAGTTTAAGGTTAAATTTGGTTTGTGATATCACTGAGTAGTAAGTGTAAACTAGTAATTTGAAAACCGGATTCTATTAATAATGCTTTACATATTAGTTTTGACATATTCTGTTTCTTCAATATCTTTTATGTATAATGTTGTTAGGTTAATGTTGTCATATAGCAACCTGTTGCTGACAATCTAAATATAAATATTGATAGTTGATATAAAATTATGCTTACACAATAATCAAAAGTTAATATGTATAAATGTACAGCTGGACAATATTGTATTTGTAATTGATTTGCAGTGTAGAAAATAGATAATTACAACGAATAATATACATAAATGATATAGATACTTATGTTTCACACATGTTACACAATAAGATCATGCGATATAACTGTTGCATATACAGACACCAATCAACATATTACTATAGAAATATTGAGTTAGATATTTAAATAGTATATAGAGAGCCACCACATTTACAAAAATCGAAATTCATCAGCAGATAAAAAACGCAAAAAGTCCTTATTAATCGGTAGAATCGATAATCTAAACGACATGATAGGTAATGAAAAATAGAAAATTAAACAGACCAAAATTCAACGGCTATATTTATTGCATGGGTAATGACTTATTTTATCAATAAAAAACAAGACGTTTGTGAAACTTTATATAACAGACAATATCGCACAATAAACACAGAACACTGTACAGGATTTATCGGACATTGTATATCACTTGTGTGCTGTACGTTTTGAAGGATCTAGATTATCCCATTTACAACAAGCAGTTCAACAATCCAAAAATAAAACCAGAACCGGTATGTATATTTCATTCATATATCATTTCGGTCTTCGTTATCTCTGCATTTAAATGTTATATAATTTGGGGATTTATTTCTAGATTTAAGATACATAATTTCTAATAATTAGCGGAAATATGTAAAATATTCGGATCAAATCAAAATATATTCCTGTATATTTGTGAACAAAATCGGAAAAAAAAACTTTCGGGGCGGCCATTTCGTCAGCCATATTAAAATTATTGGCCATATTGAATTTAATGCGTGACTCTATATTTTAAAATAATAAGCCCCAGGTCTTGAGTAATAAACATGCCTACTTTCATGCTTTACACGCCCTACAGTTGTTTTCTAAAGACCACCAAATAAACAGCAATATGCAAAAATATTACTGCAAAAATGAGTATAAATAGAAAGAACATGTGCATCGTTTTTCTTCCAATTATTTCCCGATTGTTCAGCCATTTTGAACTGCAATCAGTTTTAAGATACATCAATGAGTATTCACAGGTCATACACAAATAAGCTAAATCTATGTGTTAAATTAAACCATATACCATATGTTTTCATTCAATTTTCAAATTAACAAAAATTTTAAGATAGATCTATATTTTTATTATTTGAGCGGCCATATTGTCCGCCATTTTGATAATGAAAATTAAATTAATGAAAACAATTTATTAGATAATCCATATTTGGAATTTATGTAAAAGCACTACCAAGCAAAGTGTTTGTTTTTAAAAGATCACCGAAAGGTCATATGCAGAACTATTTTCAACTACCCCGCAGAACAATGCAACGAATCTGTACAGCTATTTGTTACTTTTCAGCCGCCATTTCATCGCCATATTGGATATGACAGGAATTTTTAATTGCAAACAATTTTACCATTTATCTATGAGTAATCAGAGGTATATAGAAAATTAATTATTGCAATACTGAATTGAAAATCGGAACAAAAATGATTAGATATACATTTTCATTATTTGAGGAACCATTTGTCTGCCATTTTGAAATCACAGCCATTTTTAATCATCGGCGGATATATGTAAAAAGACCGTAAATCAAAAACAAAATAAATTCCTGCTTATTTGTGAAGAAAATGGATGATAATAAACTTTAATTACAGATAATGTTATTTTGGCACTCTTTTTGTTCGCCATATTGGATTCTTTTCGTTAAATGAAAATCATCTTAAAGTCATGAACTATAATGATGCAAGGTTCGTGCTTTTAACAAAAACCCACAATTTTAGCTTATTTTGCGCGAATCGGCTGGACTATTATTACTATTTCAAATACCATCGAAAAAGTGTATTTAATTATCGAAACATTTGAAATATTTTCCTTGCAATAGTTTTTATGTAAATTGTTTCCAGATATATATTATCATTATTTTCTTTTATAATTATTATGATATGATTTCATCCCTAGGATTCGTCCACAAGACAATATGGAGTATCGATACCAGATGATGTGTTTTATCTTCGTCTTGGTGATTCATTTAGGTATGTAGCGTTTAAAGATATATTTTAATACCACATTTGTGTGGCAGATGCTTATTTTGCTGAACACTCGATCTCCTGTCCCCGTTGGAAGATCAAATGTTTGACTTAATTTGTCAGTCTTCAAAAATTTGTTTTGTATTTGAATTGTGCTTAGAGTGTGGACCAGTATGTTTGCGTATAATTTAATTATGTTGTTATTATCAATATCATGTTATTACACACGTTGCAGATGTAGCTAGCTGCATAGGAGGTACTTACTCTTCAGAAGTACTCTGGCTCATCTCCCTGGTTGAATTTACGTGTTTAACAAATTTGTCAGCTTCAAAAGTTTTCTTTGCTTTGAGATTTTGGTTTCGACCTTGACTGGAATCTTACATTAAAACTGAATTCTGAGGAGGAAGATAATTACACAACACATATTAATGAAGTGAGAAACAATGCATGTTGCATTTGCGCTTTATCGTCTTCATAGCCTCCTCATGGTAGAACAAAACAAAAACGTCTATTAATAAAGCATACAAGCAATAATTGATTCTAGGGACAAGAAAACAGTTTAGATATTGATTAGCCAGTTACTTTGCTGACCTGTCTGACATGAGAATGACAAACTTTTTCATTTTTTGCATGTACGAATCACAAAACAATGTTGGAAGCTAAATTAGATTGGTAAAAGTATTGATAAGATCAATCAAATAGGATATCTCTAAACGAAACGTCATCTTTCATCAAATGACCGCAGTCTTTCGTTTTTAATTTGCCTAAAAGGTAGATTTGATCAGAAGCCCTCTGAAAACATTAGTTATCATTTGTGCCATAATTTGATGCTTGTATTATCATTTTCACAATCGATTCTTCAAAAGATTTCTCTTATTCGTTCCACAAACAGAATGACATTCAAATTAATTGCTTACTTACTACATGGTGTTGGGAAAATCATTTTTGGAACAAGATTGATTTTGATGAACGTGAGACTCCGCGTTCTTGTCCAATCATCTTCGACGTGTCCACAATATTGTGTTTGTGACTCAGCCATGTGGGTATGGGGATTGTTTTGAAAAGTTGATTCATAGAAGGCAAAATAGTAGCCTTGTATATATTTAACCTGTCATTATGTATAACATCTGTATCTATTACAAATATCCATATACAAATTATTAAAAGTATTTCACCTAATTGTTAAAGTTGCATATCAGACCGCTGTTTCTCAGACCGGACCCGCACTGTCGTTATATAGGTCACATGATTTGAGCAATATCAAAGCATGTTGAGAGTACGTATTTATAATAATGCAGATGGTAAATAAAAATATTTAAACAATTAAACAATTATTTTTGCATTTCTGGAAATAATTCTACGAATAATAATTAGATCATAAAAATTATAGATTTCTTTAACATACAAGCATTTTGTAATTGATAAAATATGAAATATTAGTAATAAACTACAAATAGTGTGATTACTGCTGTAAACAAGTGATTTAAATATTATATATCCCAAGGTGTTAGACGACTGCAAGATACCTTATAATCAAAAGCTACGAAATTTTGTAATTCAAATTTTGTATACGGTGTATTATAGTTTTAGGAATTTTATTCACTGGTGCTACAAACTTTCAATACGTTTAGCAATAAACAGGGTTGATTCCTCTGCTGATTCAGTAATCATTCCTAGGGTATCGTTTACAGATGAGATAGTAAATACTTTTGTCACATAAATATTGTTCATAAACAATATATGCCTTTTGTGTTAAAATTCTTCGAAAACAAAAATATGATACATCATTGAAAGTATTGCATTAGGCTGATTTGCTAAAAATCATATGGTACTTCTATTTTTCAAATGAACGAATAATTTTATTCCAAAATTGTTGTCTAAAGCCGAAAAAAAGATTGATCAATAAGTTATACAGTATATATATTTAGGATATCTCTAGATTTGATTATATTCTTGTAAACACATGTTTGAAATATTGATGCTATTTTAATTGTACATAGGAAATTATTATTAATTTATATTAAAACTTAAAGATAAAAATGATGTTTTTTGTAAATGATTATGAAGCACTGAAACATGGTAAACATTCTTAAAGTACACAATCACATGTGTCTACAACAGCATCTGTCCAAAAAACACGTTATTTGCCTGGACAAAATACTGAATACTTTAGACAGATTGACTGTATTTTTTAGAATTATAGTTATCACAATGTATATGATCCAGTTTGTATGGTTTTTGGTATAAATTAATTTTTATCATTATCACCATCATCATTATTTTTTCAAACATTCATCACGAAAATCATAAAAAAAACTTCTAACATCATTCATTATCACATGAGCCCGTTTACGTAGAAAAATGACGCCGAAAGTTTGGAAGACGAAAGTGTGTTTCGCTGCGCAAAATGACTCAACTAATGAAAAAACTAACTACAGTTGGCTAAGTCGGACAGGTTTACTTTGATCCAAATTAGCAAAGAAACCCTAACTGTAAATCACAGAGCAATAATAATATATCAATGGGTTAATAAAAAAATTGAATAAAATTAAAGCGTAACAGATTTAACAGTAAACCAAAGCAAGATTTGCACAGGTGAAGAATTATCAAACGTTCTTTCGAGTGATGTTTGCGATTGACGATATGTCTTTGAGCAAATTTCCTTTAAATTTAAGAATTGAAAGGGGTCCTCAGCTGTTATAAAAAAGGATTCGTTGTCTAAATATTGCGTTTTGATGGGCAAATGTAAACAACATGAAGTCACAAGCTACCATACAATGTAGCATTTTCATGTATTTGAGAATAACAACATATAGTGACGTTGGCATTGGTAGCGCAATGGATAGCGTTTAGATTCACGTTTTAGAAAAATATGTCTGTTGCCAGTTCAAATAACCAGGGGTCATTTTTTACATTTTTATAAATTATATTTATTTACCTTGTTTTTATTTTGTCCGATAATTTAAATTTGACAGCCTTTGCGATTTCCTGATTTTAGTTGCAGACTGGCTTTTATTTTATTACTCGTACTAGTATTTGCTAAAATATCCAAGAATATTTTTATATATTTGAAGTGCGAAGAAATAATTTTGGTAATTTTCAAATGCGCTACATAATCGTTTATTTTTGTTGTAATGCGTAATATCATTAATTTTTTAACTAATCTAAATGCACATTTAATTGATACAGTTGCTAAGAACTGTAATAAATGTTGGTTGGTAAATACAGAAAAAATGGGGCTAGCTCAAATTTCTTGTGACACATACACATGTACACCACTCACGTGCTTATTTTGATTTTTTAATGAAATAATACGAATCTATTGGCTAGTACCTTATTGGATTCCTTGGATTTTGGGGATTTTTTGCTACAAAAAATGCATTTTTTCATCATGACTCTTTACGAAATTCTATCGTGTGCCTTATCTATCTTGGCAGTTGCTCCAACACTCAGTATTTGAACTACCAATATTAAGAGTGGATTAAGTGGTGATCAGTTGGTACATCGCAAAAATGAAACCAAGGAATACATCTATAGTACATAATTGACTTGCATTCCATGCTTTTCCATCTTTTCAATTTTGAAATTTTCAAGGCCGACATTCTTTATTACTGCATTAAGTGTATATCCGTTTAACTGATACATTTTTAATTGAGTTGACCGAAGCAATAAAGTCGGCATTACCAGAATCGACTGTCAACTAGTAAAAAAAAATGAAAAACATTTTATATTTATCATTTTCTGTGTAAATTGTCATGTTCACATTATTTTAACGAAATTCCACAAAATCAAAAGGTCACAATGCATTGATCAGCTATTTATTTTTTCGTGAAAAATACATTAAAATAAACCCATGAAACAATTTCTTTTTTATGGCACGAGCACGTGTTTACTAAACTAAAGTTTTTAAGCTATTCAAATTCCATCTATTTATTATCTTTATTTAGACAATTAAAAAACAAACAAAATCAAAATCAATGTGGGTTTTTTACATGTACAATGGGGTTAATATGTGTACTAAAAATTGTCCGTTTGCTTTTACATCATGGTGAAGCACACAATAAAACAATTTTACGTAGAACACAGTTGTTAAAAGCAAAACTATGCACATTCAAAGAATATAGGGTACTCACATATCACATATCATATCATACATGTATAGAAGTTATGTGCCGATTTGTAAATTTTAAAAGCCGTAGTTTTCTTTTTTGATGGATAAAGTATTGATTAGCACCATGATCCATTAAGAAATCACAGGGGTGATATGTGTAATAAAAACAATATTACCAGTGGCTTGACCTAAAGGAAAGGGTGTGTTTTTGAAGAAAAGAACGTAAAAGTACAGATTTGTATAAAAAAACAAATTGAAAGGGAAATTATAAATAAAACAAATACATGTAATGCATGTAGCTAATCAGATCGGATTTCAATCCCTGTCCTACAGAAAAAACTAAGGTTATATAATAACATCAGTTATATGTAATATTGCAAGTTTTAATGTTTCCGAAAGTTGATTTGAAAATAAATAACAAAGACGTTGAATACCCTTCATTTTATCATATAATATAATGAAGATAGAGTTGCAAAAAGAAATGCAAATAAAATAGACGTTTGCCAAAATCTAAAAATTTAAATATAATACTATTACTTTTTTAAAATTATAAGTACAAGAATATTTAGACGTTAATTCTGTGTTAGAAAAACCACATTGGTCAAATTAGGATAAAATCCCATCAAACCTGCTATATATCTTTTTAAATCATAAAATATAAAAAGCTTAAGGTACGAGTGAAGCCCAATATAGACACAGCGTAAGGATTCGTTGTCTTGGATTGAATTATTTATTTATTTATGTATTTATTTATTTATTAATTCATTTATTTATTTATTTATTTATTTATTTATTTATTTATTTATTTATTTATTTATTTATTTATTTATTTATTTAAGTAGAATCTACTGCCATTCTGCTGACAATAACTAAGGTGGCAATTAAAATTTAATCTATGCAAGAAGATTTCTTTTCCTTAACCCAGATTGTTTTATTCGGAGCACACATTCTATTTCATCTTTATGTCTGTCCACGGTTATCCTCAGCAGCATTTTGCCACCTACACTCGTTAGTGTAGTAACTGTCCATTTCTTACATCTCCATGACTTACCCTCTTTGATTATCCCTTTGAAAGTCAATTTCTCATTCTGTAGTTATATGTTCTCTTATTAAGATGTTGCACTGTAATTCAGATAGAATATCAGCTGAGGTATTCATATCTGTTGATATTGCTTCTGGTGATATTTCACTAGGTACCACAGCTTTTCGTTTTTTCCAGTCACCTTATTTTTTTCTTATTTCTCCTTTTGTTGACACCCCTTCATTATTTTCTTTTCAAATGTAGGTGGTGTTATGTCCAATATTTCTGCTGAAGGTGGTTTGTTTAGTATCTCGTTTGGATTTGTAGTCTATATTCTTATATTGTAATACTTTCTCATCCTTTCATTTCACTGGTCTGCCTGTATTTGCTGTTAAACCTGTTTGTATCTTTCTTAGTGGTTTTGGCTAATCTTGTTCAGCTATTTGTTATTTTTATATAATTCCCTGTGATATTTTGCCGCATGTTTTCTCTGCCAACCACCTTTTCTGTGTCTTAATATTCATTTTTAATTATTTCGTTGTTATCATTCATAGCTGTTAAAGCATCAAACATGTACTTCAAATTTAATCTTAATTTTTCTTTCTTTTCCAGTTGTTTCAATAATCTAACATCAAACTTATGTTTTTTTTTCAATATTTGTTTAGCTGCTTTTATCTTTGTGATGATGAAATTGTGGTCCGAGTGACATCTGTTACATGCATGTTCCTTACATTGTATAGACTCCTGCATTTTTGCCATGGTATACGGTCCATTTTTTCTGGTATTACCTACATTACTTTACTGTACCTCCTACCACCTATCATTTGGAGCACAAAAAACTGAGAATAATTCTTATTTCTTATCCGTGTGATACATTTGGGTTGATATTTTGGCTAAATTTGTGAATAGTCCCAGGTATCTCATCTCGGGCAAACAAAACAATTTTTTCAAATATATATTTATTTTCTATTATAATTTTCAACAACCAAATTTCCATCTCATTCCATTAACATTCCATATTTAAAACCAAACTACAAAATAGAAACATAAAGAAAACCTTACTTTTTGGAAACTAGTCTAGTAAAATAAATATAACGATGTGTATACCTTAATCCATAGCAGTGGGCTTTACCAATATATAGAAAAAAATAAACCAAATTCCCATAGTTACTACGAAACTTCCAGACATACACTATACCATTTACTCTTAGTACGCAAATCATTAAATTTAGTCACTAGTTTCTGTGTTTGAAAATCAAAATTTTTCTTTAAACAACTTTTTTTTAAAAAACAATTTAAATAAAATTCAAATAAAAAAAATTACTAACATAAACTTTAACACTACAAAATTAATCTTGAAATTAAACAATAACTGTACTCCCAATTGTATACTCCTTTTTCCAAAAATCACACATCTTTCAACCATGGCCAAAACCGAACTAAAAAAACCACATACAAACCCCTTATATATGTTTCAAAAATGCCAACTAATCAATTCTAACACACCTATCATACACTAGCACATTCACCCCAGTTAAAAAACACCACATCAGCACAAATACTGTACTTGTTTATCACACCTGTGTTAAGGACAAAATATATAAAATGGACTGGGCATTTAAAAATAAATTTATGGTAATACATATAATATGGACTGGACACTAAATAATGAATATACAATTTTTGGTTATTTGAAACAAAATAAACAAAAATATCATGTACACTGTAACACCATGTATTCCTATAACTTTAGTACTCATTTCCTTAATATGGTTTTGTTTTCTGTTTTCTCTGTTTAATATACCCTGTAATTTATCATTAAAAGCTTTTTAATGATCTTTTGTTGACTGATTTGTTAGAGCATAACATATTATGAGAAAAAAATTCTGAAACTAAGTGGAAGCTTACAGTGACGATACCGGTTTCCACTATATTTGGATCTATTAGGGCTACTCTCTCTCTCTCTATCTCTCTCTCTCTATCTCTCTCTCTCTCTCTCTCTGTATGGCGTTGTTAGGATGTAGTGTCTAGAGTAGAATTTTTTCCATTGTTATATACAGTTATTTGTCTATATGCTTTCCATCTTGTTTCGAGATTCCCTAACATGGAGAAGTTGTAGTGTCTAATTTAATTTTTTTAGATTCATACTCCTTATATTTTCACATTCAATTTATAATTTCTTCTAGTATATTTTTGTTTCAGGAGAAGCACTTCGTTCCTTAAATTTTTACTTTTGTTTTTGACTGTTTGAAGTCATCGGTACATTTACACTTGCTCATTAATTCACAACAAATCTTAATGTTTTATATTGTGTACTCTATAATCAAATTGAATTTAAGCTGTAGAATGATTAACCTTGAGGCAACCCATAACCTAAAAACTTGTTATGCCCTTATCGTTAATAAGTAGCTTTTAACGTGATGCATGGGGCTGCTTAACCTCCCAAAAACCCTGTACCTCATTTTTGTCACCCTTGGAAGCGGTACTAGTTTGATCCTTTTAACGTCCATTTCGTATTATGTATGACTTGTATACTTTGTCGCTATCTTTGTTTAACGCAAATACACGTCCGCAATATACGAGTTGTTACATTTTACCGCTATACGCCGCTTGCGTTTATGTACCCCGGCAGATTTACAAACAGTTTTATGTAACCAGGCAAGATAACCAATCCCTATGCGAGAAATTTCTTTGAAGGGTGACAAACTTTGCTATTAACGCTTTGGATCTCAATTACATTAGTCAGCTTATAAACGGGTTGCAATACTTTGTCCTTAAACATATACAAGGTCTACCAACAAGAACAAGATCCGATATAACTGAATCCATGTGTTAACTTTTACCCTCTAGATACTGAAATAGAAAACGGTAATTCTTATTTTTGGCAAGTTATGTAGACTGGGAAATATGATACTGGCTAAAACTTTTTATCAAAAAATGTCTATGCAGTTCGCTTATTCACCTTTCCAATAGTTTTATACAGGCCTTTTACTCTATACTGTAGAAGTACAATCTACTACCTTCAATTATCCGTGGATGAAGGAATATAACTTACCGCACATAAACGGACCAAGGGACATTTCCAACGCACATCAATGAAAATCAATTGTGACGAATGCAGTGAAACAAATTAAGCATATATATTGGCAAGTTTAAATCTTTAACAATATCGGCAAATTTACTACACCAGACAGAATTAATCGGACTCAATCGTTAATATTCATAATGAAAGACAAAAACAAAATATGTTTAGTAGTCTCGCTAATATATAAGCTAATTCAACCTCCTTTTAATGCTAAATTTCTGCTTTGTGATGCCACAGTGCTATACCCAATTTTCTATGGATGCTTTTTGTGATTGTTCTAGACCTAACTTGTATCGCATTTCGCTTTAAACTTCGACACGAATATTTAACAAAAATATATATTGTGAAATGTCAAACTACAGTAACACTTCTAAGTGGACACTTAAAACAATTTCATTTACTACATAATCATATTTTAGCAATCTGGATATACTGTACATTTGGCTTTATTATAAACTGTATAATCACAAAAAGCATCGATCATCGACTGATCAACTTTAACTAGAGATCACATTCTGTGATATCAGTGTTACTAACCATACTATCCATACTATGCACATATGTATATATAGTTATAATAAAGTTTTATTTATTTATACCTTTAATCTTTAATATAGAGGAAATAAATGATGATCCTGATGATAATTATGAAATAATAATTTTTATCTTTACAGGAACCAATAAAGACCTGTCTGGCCTCGGTGAAATGTTGAAAGTTTATAATCATAAGTCTGCTTCTTTCAAAAATACAATTATAGTTAGAGAGACAATGAATTCAACAGATGAATATTTTTACTTTGCAATACGATATATGCCAAATGCGTTTCATTATAAAAATTATCAAAGAATGATGTTTGGAAAGTTCAAAGACACACTCCAAGACCTGTTTAATATTGATTATCGCGAAATGAAAGAAGATTGTAGGCTAGTTACATTGAGAATAGTGAATGGATTTTTCTTATGTCAGGTTTATTCGCAGTCTACAAAACCTGAGATTGTAAAAATAAGAATGACAGATTTAAAGAGCACAAAAAGAGTTCTTCAAGATTCCAAAACTAGCAGACTTCCTGACGATATACATATTATGGTTGAGGAAAATGGAGTATGGATTTTATATGAAGGAGCTAATCATGGGATTCTTGAACAAATATCTATAGATGACCTTTCATCACGCAAAAGAATTTACATTGAATCTCAATATGTAAAGCATCATGCAATTGTTGTTTCAAGCAAATTCTATATCATGTCTACAGAAAATGATACCTTGTCTATCATCAAAGCCATTGATACTGAAAACCCTAAGAACACAATGTCTTACAAAGTGATTCTCTCTGAAAATATCCCTAAAAATAGCTGGATACACTATAATCCTAGATATAAACAATTATTTGTCGAAGTATCAAATAATAAAACATACATATATAAAGTCGAATACTGTCAATTTTCCTATCCAAATAGTAGATCAATCGATTTATCCAAAATTAATTCAACTTTTGCCTGGTCATTAATGCCATCCGCTTATAACCATCACATTGATTTAATTAATTTACTTATTAGTTATTTCCATGTTAAAAGTCACCCGACATTGAACCAGTTAAGTAGTTTTCTAATAACTTGTCCTTATAATAAGTGTCTAATGCCAGGCATGTCTTATAAAATTGCTTGTCGGATAAATACAATTAAACTATTATTTGAATCATTTGCAACACACAAGGTAAATCCTACTCATTTTAAACCGTTACAAGTACAACTGGATATGTACAAACTTCTGGAACATAGTAAGTTCCGAATACTATCTGGTAAATTGAACGGATTAAAACACTCACTTACCAGAACATTTATACTTTTAAAGAAAGAAATACAATCTTTTCGATCATTTATAGGATCATATTTCATTTCTCTCTCAGAGTTTGATAACAGAAAGTACCAAGCCGATATAGAATTAATTTATAGTATTTTTAATGAATTGAACAGAAAACAACAAAGCATCGCACCAATGATCAAATCAAAACTTACAACTCTATTTGATCAAGCAACAGGGTCAAATTATGCTGAAATTGCAGGTCAAATAGCAAATGTTGCACTTGCCTCTGCTGCATTTCTTAATCCCTTTACAAACTGACGCCACTAACGCTATGTTAGAGGTATGAGATAGACAGGCAAATCTAGCGAAATCAATTGTTAATCATGAGAAACTAGACGTTATATCGAAGTACCTTCCTCGACTGAAAAGAATCGGTGATCAACTTCAACCGAAGATAAAAGTAATGGCAAGTAAATTCCCCAGTATCAGGAAATTAGTTAGGAAAGCAATGCGTCTAAACGTAACCGAACAAGATATTTCTAAACTTTCATCTGCTTTTCTCAAAGAATATGACTCATATCGGCCTGCTTTTGAAATTTCTACAATTAATGAATATGAGTCTTTACTTAGCGAAATTATTGACGAGTTATGTAACATTATTTACAAAGGAAGTTCACTCGTATCAGCTGTAACACAGGGGATAATTGCGTCTAAAGACACATGTTTAGCCACCAAGCTAGATGTCAGAAACTTAATGGGTCTTTATAGAGATATGTATGATAAGCAAGATTCTCTATTTCATGCCTTTGCTTCTGCTATACGAACTACTATTGCTCGACAGAATGCTGCTAAGATCGAGGATATTTCCAGAAAAATAACTATGGGAGAGTTTGAGATTTCAGAGACTAATTACAGGATGTCTGCACTCGAAATCATTGTAAACTCAGAAGTCACTACATTGTTTCTTATGCATGATGCGTGTACCTTACTGGAGTACAAAAACGCCGGTGTTACTCCAGAATATTGTAAATTTGCCATTGATAATCCACTAGCTGGTTTATATAGCAATATGGTGATATCTTCAAAGTTCGATAAAGACATGTGTGAGAGGGACACTATTGAAAAGTTTGTTTATATTCCAGCCCAACAACAGTCTAAAACTGCACAAATACCACAAGGAACTATTGATTTAACTAGTCTATATCGTGGGTATGAAATAACGTTTCAAATTCCCAATAGCCAATGGTTAGTTGATAACAATTGGATTTATGAAAACGAGAAGAATAAGATGATAGTTCTACAGAAATTTGAATTATTTTCCTCATAATGGGAATTCTACTATTAATGTCAAATCAACGTTGAGGTATTTATCAAAGAATACCATAACCTGGAGGAAAGGTTTACCATTTTAGCGCACCTGACATTATCAGTATAATTTTCGGTACAGCCAGGGAGATAAATATTGCTCTATACCAACATTAACCAATGCTCCATACGAATTACCGTCATGTGCAAAGCTTCCTCCAATATGTATTTTATCAAGTGGAGAAATAAGTAATTCTGCTGCCTACCCATCTGTTTATTCGAAGTTTGGAATTAAATTATCGACTATCGGGCGAATACAAGAACCAAAACCTAAAACAGACTTTTTCTTGATGGCTTCTGTCAAAATATGTGTGATAGATTCAAAAATAGGAAGAAAACAAAATACATCAAAAAGCAAAATCAAGTCCAAACATTATAACTTGGAAGAATCAAACTGGAAACCAGCTGCGTGTTGTGGGTTATTAAATAAGTACATCGATCACATAATCAGTAGCCAAGAGTGCAAACCGTGCCCATCAGGGTCTACTCCGAGACTTGGGGGATGCTACTGTGAATGAATGAATAAATAAAATATCTATTGCAATTGGAATTAAAAATAAATTATATTAAATATAATATATTTATCTTTTTTATTTCTATAGTATTATATACATTAAAGGGTTGTTGATACCGAATCTTAAGGCCAAGTGGTACAAATGGACACTATCCTACAAGTTTCTTTTACACCCGTTAAAACGCGCTTCCATAAATTAAGAAAATATGGGGTCCCTTTTTGCTATAAGACGATAAAAAACTAAATATGTATTGAAATTTTAACATATGGTAAATAAGTATTCGCAATGAAAAAATAACATAGTTTATAAATTTTTTTTGTTTTTTTTTTTTTTTTTTTTTTTTTTTTTTTTGGAAAATGTAAAACTATATTATGCCTTGCCTGACGTATTGCATAAATATTCAAGGACGTAATATGATGTAAAAATATTACCAATATTAGCAATACACTTACACATTTTAAGGTTTTATATGATTATCATTGTTTCGTTATCTAAGATTGTTGTGTTTGTGCTTCTAGTTGTAATAGTTAATGTATTATTTCTATGATTTGTATACATTTTACTTTTTGATTATTTTGTTAACGTCGTCGCTTAAATAAGAGAAATAATGATATTAATACATGTTGACTTCGAAAAGTTGAAAACAAATTTTTGTCATCCAAAAAGAGATTCAATAATGGTTCTTCAAAATGCAATTAGACGGGTAAGGGAAAAACTACCAAAGGCTAGGTTTGAAATAGGAAAAATATACCGAACTATTGAGAGTGAAATATTATATAAAGTGAAAAATTACTGTAATTAAAAAACATTAACTTGGTCAAAGAAGGTGATTGCAAAGCATCGAACTATTGAGTTAATAAAATGCATCACTCAAACATTATGTGTTTCATTCAAATAACACCGCTTATTTTAGTTTAAATTTTTATCAAGTCATTGCTAATCTATTTTAAAAGTAGTAGTGTTTGAAAAAATATAAACGTTTGAAATTATCAAAATCTAAAGGAAATTTTCAATCAAAGCAATATTTACAGAGACACCGGTAATAACATTTTGTGGAAAAACGTTTTTTTTTTCAAATTAAATGCCTTTAGCGAATCATTGGTATCTGTTGAATACCGCTTGTATATTTTCATTTTTTCAATTAAAGTTGTGTATTATAATCCCAGTAAGTTATTTATCACTTTTTACAAATACATTCAGTTAAAATTTAGAATAAACCACCAGCGCGCAAAAATTTTTACATGATATGCTTAAGTCAACCTCCATTTATACCACTTGGTCTTAATTTTAATTTGACGTACGTCTTTATAAAACGCAGATGGTTATACAAGTGGTGTGTTAGGTTCGTCAAAAAATACAAGTAATATATACATGTGGAAGTAGCTAATCCTTTGATTTGTGAAACCAGAGTGTTATTATTTTAATATTCGTGTTTATAAAACACTCGTTATAAATGATATATATGCGTTCCTACCACAAAACCACACCCACACCACTATTCACTCGGTCTTAATACATGTTTATTGAATACTAGAATATTATCTATCCTAGTGAGCTTGAAATAAAATATTCGACAGGGTCCTCAAATTTGCCTTTATATTTAGACCTAAGCTTGAATTATGACGCCCACGAAAGGCTACATTTGAAACTTTATGACAAACATGATGACCTACTGCTTATGGCGTATTTGTTTCCCAATAAATATGGTAGAGCTTGTTCCCACTACTCGAAATTTGTACAATGAGCTGGCTGCTTGAAAATAAATTTTTGACTCAGGGATATTGCAAGCCTAGGCTTATCAAGGCCCTTAAAAAGATTTATGGCCGTCATCACAGTATTGTTGATAAGTTTGGTGTCTCTGTGTCCAAGATTGCCCTGGGTATATTTGATGTCCCATAGTTCCATGTTCCTTTTACACAATTATGATTACACATATGGTGGGTGTAGCTAGATAAAATAGAGGTGATTATCCTTCCGGAGCATCCGGCCTGACTTTCGTGTTGGAAACCCACGTGTCTAGCCTCTTGTCGGTTCCAAAGTTTTTACTTTGCATCTGTATTGTTTTTCGGAAATTGATTATTATGTTTGTTTTTGATTTTAGAGGTATATATGCGTTCCTTTCACAATACCAAAAACCACACCATTAATACATGGTTATAGAACTGTTAAAAGTGGAATAATTGTCGTCTTTTCACAAAATCATAACCACATCACTGGACACTTGGCCTTAACACGTGTTTATAGAACACTAATTTTAAATGGTACCAATGCATTGTATGTGTATGTACACTGAATGGAAGACAATATTGGTGACGTAATACACACATACGTCACGTAAACATTCATGTTACTCTTGCATGTTCGTGGTCGAAATGCCCGGAAATATAAATCCAAAATTGAACGCAAATTAACCCTGAAAAATAAATTTCAGATATTTAGAAAATATTTTTGATGAAAATATAACAATCAAACCGTTTTGAAATTGCGTTCATAGTGAATATGAATGCCAAACCTTCGCACGACTACCTCTATGATGCGCGATAGTTCAAAACAGTTCAATGGGATCGCCACTGTACCACTTGATACCCTCTAACATTTGTGCGGAACATTAATTTTCAATGGATATGGAATAACATGTGATGACGTTTTCCTGCGAAAACAATGTCATTGCTGGAATCTGTGACGTTGCCGTTTTCCAAAACGTTCCACACAAAGGTTAAGAGGTATTATTCACGTGGTACAGCGACAAACCACATTGTTAAATAGTCAATTAAATCTACAGTTTGACTTCAAACTAATTGCAACAGGATATATTTTGCTACTAATATGCTTTTATATACATAGACATTTAAAATTTCTGAAGTTAAAAAATTAGTCCATTTTAATTACACTGCTTTTTATTTTTAGTCTGCTACGATCTAATATTTCTGGTAATGAATAATTAATCACAGAATACAGAGAGTTATGCTGTAGAATTGGAGAAAATTCTTTTTTAAACTTGATACAATTATTTTATCATTTTTGCATATCAAAATACACTTAGCGTTAAATTCTGTTTTTTCTCATCGTTTCACCAAACACTTTCTTTTCATTTCAAATATATATAACATTTAAAATTGTCTTAAATGATTCATTTTTAGCCTATGTATAAATTTTCATCTGATATCTAGGATGTTCTTAGTAGGAGAGTAACAGAAAGTATTATTAATACAATATAGACTCAGAGGTATCTCCATTTTTTATAAAAATCCAAAATGCACTGAAACTGTTAGCTTTACATGGTAAATTATAACACATTTCCTGAGAACAATCACATAAAATATTTTCTGATGCAATTACTTTAAGGTTTGACTGAATTGAATGACTGAATTAATAACCACAATCCTGGACACTTGTTCTGAATACATGGTTATAGAACAGTTATAATACTATGCATCAGAATGTCTTCAATCTATCTACACATCCCTATAATAAACTCGAACAAGACAGGTGGGTTTACAGAAACATTTATACGCTGATGCTGATTTAATAAGGTCCGACCAAATGAAGAACAACCAACAATGACGATAATATTATATGCGTTCCTTGTCTTATCGTAGATGTTAGATGCTGCGTTAGATGTTGCTAAGAACATTCCGACCTGTCTATAAGGACCATCCAAGTGAACAAATAACAGCGGCCTCTACGTGCAGGTAGTCCTTATATAGAGGTTCAAACAACATGAATAAAGAGCCATTGGGATAAAATTTAACTGGACTTTAAAACCAGGTATCTCTTATATACAGTTGGCCTTTAGGTATGTTCAACTCTACAGTTTCTGTACAAATATTTTTTATACTTTTAAAGTCCTTACATACTATATGTTTACACATCAGTCTATTTTACAAATAACAAAGTTTTTTATAGAGTGGATACTTTTAAGTATGAAGACTTGGTTATCAAACATTGGTCTCTTTCTGGACAAAATATATTACAATGATGGTTGAGATTTCTCTATTTAGCATCACAAGAAGTAATTGATTATATTTCTATTATCATAAAATGAAAAACGTTATTTGGAGTGACGGCGATGTTCCTGTCCTTTTTTTATAAAATGTGATGTGATGTAATAACGCAAACCGGTTTCGTTGAGCAATGGCGGCAAAACTTTAAATTAAACGATATACTGAACAAAAAGTACAGTAGATTGTATTTTTAATTTCATTTCTCTTGCACAGCGGTCTCCAAATTTACTGAGGTTATGAAGCGGTTCTCAACATTCGGACAGATTTCAGATTTTGAAAATTGATGAATCTTTACGGGAAAATGAGCGTGTATACTTACTTTCATGAAGGAGCTGGTGGAAAATGTGATCGATCTTTTTATGAATTCTTCTCCCTGTGGTGCACAAAAATTTTATCTTAGTAAATTGAGCGACTTTGAACTACAGGTAAATTTGGGTGACTGTCCTAGATGAGGACGCCCGCGCGTTACTGCATGCCAAAATAGAAACATACGCCTCTGACATCTTAGCATCATATTTCAGACGGTGACGGAGACGGTTTATCAAATAGCGATCATAATGGGCCAATGTATTCAGGAACAATTAAAAATCAGATCTAGGAGGTGTATTGAAGGTCAGAGCGTCCCTATGTTTGTCTGCTACTTACGCAGAGGCGACTTCATTGTAACCAACGAAAACTCTTTGCTCATGCATTTATTTGGTTTCGTTTGGCGCATATGAGATTTTCGTTTCACGCTTTTCATAAAGCAATATAGACGAAAACTGCGTTTTGTAATCAGCTTGTTCTTATGAGATGAGGTTATTGAACGCCGTTCAAACACGGGGTTTTTCTTCTATGTATCCATCCTATAGATCCACTGGCTCCCAAATCTGACTATTTAGATGACTTGGAAAAAAATAACATCTCCAAAGCTACCATTAGATAGACACCACCGGGGAAAGGACCAAGCTGTAGGCAAAAAAAAAACCTTGGGCAGAAAAGTGGGTTTAGAACTGAAAGATAAGAACTAGGCATTGGGAGAGTCAGAGGCCAAATGCAAGAACACAGCTGATTGGCGAAGTCCTGTGTTGACTTTATGCTTGAGGGGAGCAAAGAGATAAGGTAGGCGGGGCGATAATGATCCATCGACATCTTGGTGTTCTCATGCGTAGAGTTAGAGTATATTACAGTATGGGCGGGTATGTGGTTACGGACAATCCATACAGCATTTTGATTTTGGAATCAGGCCGTATCCATCAATGTAAGCTAACCTTGCAGCAGGCCGATCAAGGCCTCTTGTTGCCCGGGTTTGCTTTGTCTCTCACTTAAAACAACATCCCAGTTATAGTTGCTCAACATACAGCCAAAATTTTTCCCCGTCAAGCATTTTTAGATGAGTTGGACAGGAAGCACGTCAATATACAATATAACGCCGTTCAACTCACACTGGCCTTTATTCAAAAGTGGTTAAAATCCTTATTTTTAAAGAAGTTACTTCTTAAAATGAATATTAAGGTAACAAAAGGCCAAAAAGGGTCTGAAATGTTCAATTGTCAAAATCTGGTCTATAAAATCTGTAGTGATACGACTACTAAAAAAAGGACTCGACTGATACACACTGTGTATATAATGTATTGATCCACTCCACCTAAGGACCTTCCACACTCAAATTTGAATTCCATTGGCCCAGTAGTTTTTTGAGGAGAAGATTTTTAAAGAATATGTTTAAAAAATTGACCTCATTTGTATAATTTGCTAAAATAAGTTCAGTGAAAAATTTCTCGGAAGAACATATTACATATGTTGAATGGATATATATCTACTATTTATATGTGAAAGCTGAAGAAAATCAGTGGAGTAAAAATGCACAATGGTAATTTAAGTGACTTTGCTATCTATAATAACGGCGATCATCTCTTCAATTTGTAAAATATAGCAAGTTAAACTATCATAACTTGAAAATACCTGTTAAATATGACAAATGGCTAAGTATCTACTTTCTATATTTCAAATTTGAAAAAAATCGGTGGTAAATTGAATGCAAAATAGCCATTTTAGTGATTTTGCTCTTTTTAGTATCGACTGCTATCTTGGATTTATAGAAGGTCGCCTTGACAAACTATGATCTAATCCATCTAGAAACCTACCTTATCAAAATGGTTTCAATTACGAAATTTGGTTGAATAGCTAGGTATCAGCTTACTATATTGCATATTTGAAGAAAATCAGATGGTCATTTTAGTGATTTTGCTATTCATAGTAACGGCGGCAATCTTGAATTTTTTCAACATCAGCATCATCAAATCTTCAGAATTAATGAGTGATATTCCCAAATAACCGATCAACAATTGTTTGTGATCCTAGATATTATAAATAAACCTCCAAGTCACCTCAACCAGTATTAAGTTTTACTATGTTTTATTGTGCTTTATTCACAAACACACTATACAGTCATTTGACAACGAACCTTGTTACAGATTCCTACACAAAAAAAATTGATTTATCAAGTTGAAGACTAATGTTGGCAATGAAAAACATCGTTCACATACAAAGTCAATAGGAAATTAAAGCACATTCTGGCCAATACTTAAATAAAAAACAATTCAAAAAGCAAATTAAAAATTTAAAACGTGGGCATATCAATTTCCAAATCTTATTTTCTAATAAGGAAGAGGGGCTAGGTGCGACAGAAGGGAAAGATATGCCATTTCTTTTCGGCTAGATACACCAACAAAGAGTAAAATCAAAATTTAAAATAAAAGAAATTTGGAACCAGGGGACGTTAAATACATCAAGTAACATTTGAAAGAAAGACACAGCAACAATATTGTGATAATGGGCATAAAGTTTTAGGGCCTCGAAATGTCTTGGCATGCCAAATCCGTGAATAAATTAGACACAATAAATTTGAAAACCCTCTTATTTAAATTCATTTTAAAATGGTATTGTTGAATACTATATTTCATGATTTATTAAAAGCAAGTTTAATTAATAATTGTTGTTTAATATAATGTCATATACAAAGAAAATGCTGGAAATCTATAATTGTACAATAATCGATTTTATTGTTATGTAATGCTGTACAGCGTCAACATTATATACATTAACAGCTGGGCAATATTGAATTTGCAAATGATTTTCAATGTAGAAAATAGATAGTAACACAGAAAACTATAGATCAATGACATAAATACTTATGTTTTACACAGTAATCAAAAAGTAAATTGATGAATAATGAAAGATACAACTTAAATTTGTCCGATAAAGTAAATTGAGTCAGTAATCTAAATGATATAGATAGTGGACAAAAGAAGATGAAACAGTTGAAAAATCAACAGCCAAATTGCGTAGCCATTGAACCCATTATTTCAGAAACACAAAACGATATATAAATTAATAGGCTTAAACTTTAATGTAACAGTCATTATTACGTAACATAGAACACATTAGTCGATTTATCGTATACAGTGTGTATGCGTACGTTTTGAAAGGTGTCATCCTATTTTACAACAAACGGTTCTACAATACGAATATAAAATCCGGTATGTATATTTCATCCATATGTCCTTTACGAGGTAACTTTCTAGAATAACTGCGAACTTATAAACGTATATTTTACTTTGGAACATTGAGGTTATTTGGGTATTTATTTTTCAATTTAAGATTTTTTAATATTTCAAATCTCACCGGAAGTTTCAACTGTAACTATCGACATGTATTCCTTGTTTTACTGTGAAATGAAATATATAATTTATTTACATTATTTTCTATTAAAATTATTATAAATTAATTTCATTCCTAGGTTTCATCTATGAGAAAATATGGAGTATCGATACCAGATGACGTGTTTTATCTTCATATTGATGGTTCATTTAGGTATGTAACTCTTTATATAACATTTCTAAAGACTTTGTGAGATATACTTATCAATCCCGGGCGCACGGCCTGATGGCCTAGGTGGAAGATCGTGTGCTTAACTAAATGTTTCAGTTCTCAAAAGTTTGCATTGTAATTGTGCTTAGAATCTGGAGCTGTATGTTTTCGTATGATTTAATTATACAGTTATTATCGATAATATGTCTGTCATTACACACGTGACAGGTGTAGTTAGCTAAATAGGAGATTCTTGCCCTTCCGGAGCACCCGGTCTTACTTCCATGTTTAAATTTTACGTGTTGTACCTAACTTACCTGCTTTAAACATTTTACTTTGCTTTGAGATTTTAGTTTCGAAATGGATTAGTATGTTTTTTAAAATAGAACTTAACTTTTGTTTTACTGTTATGGAGAGGATCGAATTGGCGCGAATTTAATGAAGCGTAGAGCATATTATGTTGTTTTTGCGCCATTCCCATCGTCTTCATAACTTCATGGTAGGACAAAAGTAAAATCCCATTTCGTATATTTAAAAGACACGAAAACCTTTAAACTACTAGTTAAGGTTTGGGAATTCATTTTGTGTTAACAGCTTTGGTTTTTACGAACGTCAGATTCCACATTCATATCCTATAATCTACAATGTGACAGACTTGAAGCCAATTTTACATGTAATCAACAATCAAAAACAAACATACAAATCCATGTCCGAATCACAATCCAGCTGCAAAGTAAAATCTTTGTAACTGACAAGTTAGGTTAGACATGTGAACTTCCACCAGGGAAGTGAGGACGGGTGCTTCGGAAGGGTAATACATTTAACGTTAATATGTATTTTTTGCAATTATCTTACATACAAACACTTGAAAATTGAGAGATTGTAATTTAAAAATTCGGATTTTACTACGGAGTAATCGAAAACTTCTTTATTTTCAAACAATTTCAAGATCAGCTATCCCTATGTGTTAGAGGACTTACAAATAACTACCAAACAAAAGGTGAACAAAGAACCTTCACATACTTTTTATAGGTTTAGGATTTTTCTGTAACGGGCTTCTAGTGCTACACAATTTTAACAGGTTTAGTAATTATTACCTCCACAGGTCCGATATCTCTGCTGGTGGACTAACAATTTCTTGGATATCGTTACCGCAGAAGACAATGCATATTTGTCAGATAAACGTTATTCATAAAATATATAATCTTGTTAGATTTTAAAATTCCTACATCAAAAACTAAGCTTTTTTGTTCAAAGTATTGCATGAGGCTGATTTTGTAAAATATAATTTTGGTATATTTTGATACTTCTATTTTTATCAATTTAAAGTCTAAAAAAATATATGTATTCAGATTTCAAAACAATGGTCCGAGTAAAACAAATGAGGAGTTTTATCCCGACTAGTGTTGAAAAAATTGAAATAGGTTTAGTAATAATAGATACAGTGGCCCATTTGCTTACAATCAGGTCATTTTTGTAGGAACAATTACATATTATACCAGTTTTAATTTTACAGCACTAGACGGCCGTTTCGGAATACAATTCCTCATCAGTAGTGCTTGGACCAAAATTATGAAACCAAAATTATTTTGAAGATGTTGAAAAGCTACCTAAAGGACCAAAATATATTTTACCAAATTAAGCTAAGGAAATACTTTGCATGAGGGAGTATACCTTAGTTTTTGAGAAATTTCAAATTTTAACTTGCAGGAAATTTAGACAATTATAGTATATTTCTGACAATAATACGAAATTATTGCCTACTGAGTTGGTGATATCCTCGGGGCACCAGCCACCAGCAGAGATATCGGCTCAGGGGTTTAAATTACATATTATACCAGTTTTAATTTTACAGCACTAGACGGCCGTTTCGGAATACAATTCCTCATCAGTAGTGCTTGGACCAAAATTATGAAACCAAAATTATTTTGAAGATGTTGAAAAGCTACCTAAAGGACCAAAATATATTCTACCAAATTAAGCTAAGGAAATACTTTGCATGAGGGAGTATACCTTAGTTTTTGAGAAATTTCAAATTTTAACTTGCAGGAAATTTAGACAAATATAGTATATTTCTGACAATAATACGAAATTAATACCTACCGAGTTGGTGATATCCTCGGGGCACCAGCCACCAGCAGAGATATCGGCTCAGGGGTTTAAATTACATATTATACCAGTTTTCATTTTACAGCACTAGACGGCCGTTTCGGAATACAATTCCTCATCAGTAGTGCTTGGACCAAAATTATGAAACCAAAATTATTTGAAGATGTTGAAAAGCTACCTAAAGGACCAAAATATATTTTACCAAATTAAGCTAAGGAAATACTTTGCATGAGGGAGTATACCTTAGTTTTTGAGAAATTTCAAATTTTAACTTGCAGGAAATTTAGACAATTATGGTATATTTCTGACAATAATACGAAATTATTGCCTACTGAGTTGGTGATATCCTCGGGGCACCAGCCACCAGCAGAGATATCGGCTCAGGGGTTTAAATTACATATTATACCAGTTTTAATTTTACAGCACTAGACGGCCGTTTCGGAATACAATTCCTCATCAGTAGTGCTTGGACCAAAATTATGAAACCAAAATTATTTTGAAGATGTTGAAAAGCTACCTAAAGGACCAAAATATATTTTACCAAATTAAGCTAAGGAAATACTTTGCATGAGGGAGTATACCTTAGTTTTTGAGAAATTTCAAATTTTAACTTGCAGGAAATTTAGACAATTATAGTATATTTCTGACAATAATACGAAATTATTGCCTACTGAGTTGGTGATATCCTCGGGGCACCAGCCACCAGCAGAGATATCGGCTCAGGGGTTTAAATTACATATTATACCAGTTTTAATTTTACAGCACTAGACGGCCGTTTCGGAATACAATTCCTCATCAGTAGTGCTTGGACCAAAATTATGAAACCAAAATTATTTTGAAGATGTTGAAAAGCTACAATGTTAGATTTTCTTATATCTAACCGTAATCCGAGTTTTCAACAAACACACTGTAGATATATTTATGGAAGATTTGTCACACATCGTTGGTGGTGTCATCACTAAGACGGTGATGGACAGATATGTCAGATCAACGATTAATATAACTACACAATGGAGGACGGTATTTGAAAATATTATTATTGTGCTTTTTATCGAAAGATTAGCTTGTTGTCTCAATAACCTTCAGTAAATTATCGTAGTGCTGCAATGTTGTCTAATATACGATATTTTTCGATATCAAGTGTGTATTGTACGATGTCTTAAACTGTTGAAATCAAATCATATTCCTTCAAAGTATTCTGGGTGGTTTGAAAAAATCACTTCAATATCTGAATCCATTTCTGAAATGCGAAACATAACCTTCTCCGACTTCATAAATTGCTTCACAAGCCACATTCTCAAATAGATGAAATGGAACATTATCATGAATTAAACAAATGTATAAATTCTGATACATTGCGTCGTTTAGGACAACAATGATTGAATTGTTTTAGTATAACACCTCTTTAATACAAACTTGTATCACTTTTGCCCTTCAGGACTGGCATTTGTACGTCTAGATCATCACATAAGAAAAATATACAATAAAGAAAATTATTTCTGCCTATACTTCTTTTGGCAACTACAGGCCTTCTACTGTGTTTAATAAGTTATAATTTGTTTCCTATTTGTCGTACTTGTTCAAAATATTGAACCCATATTTCGTCTAACAATGTCTGCAAATTGTCTGATTGAATTTTGGACATATTTTGAGCACCTGCTCTGTTTTTGTACTCGTACACATTTTAGGTCATCTGTCAATATATGCGGGATTTATCTCGCAGAAACCTTTCGTACTCTCAAAATACGTTTTAAATAAAATCCACCCACTTTGGCAATATCAGGTATAATAGACTCTTACACCGGTAACAGTGTAAGACAGAGATATCTCAAATGAGGACGACGATTTCCTTGTCCAGAACGAGCTTTAACTTTAGCTTCTGTCTTAAACTGTTTCTGGTGTAGGATTCGTTTTCTAATACATGTGCAGCATCAAAACATGATTTGTATACAAAAACTGCCTCAAACATTCAGTTTTCAGGCAACCATCGGTGCCTTCTGAAATAACATAATCAGTTTTGTTTGGTCCTCACGTAAAATGATGACGTCATAAATTAAGCTTTTGTAAGTGATTGTGACGTTGAGAGATTGTTGGTTCAGAAAAGTGATATATTCCTATCTCACATGAGTAAAAACGCTGGATTTCTATGTCTCATGTGAATCATGTATCTACCATCACTTACAATTATTTCCCTGACTTTTGATACAGTACCTTATCCGTTACATATCAGCACATGTCAGCCAGATTTTCCTGCATTTTTGACGAATTCATTCACAGTCAGACACTTCTTTTTTCCGCCTACAAGATAAGGATTTATATCAGACACATTAACTTCTCCAATTGATTAAAATTCTGTTTTACCGAATGACCGATTTTTTTTCTAACATTTATATCAGCTCTAATTTTTGCAACAGTCGTCAAGGACTCGCACTATTGAAATATCTTTAATTTTAAAAAAAATGTGTGGAGTTAAAAACAAAGTTTTTACTGTTCGAAAGGTATTGAATAGAGATATTAAACCGTATCACCATTATCGAAATCATCGCACTGTGGTACATATCGAACAATCGTCGTATAGCAAATTTTGCTTTATCACACGAAGTGGCCGTAAAACAGGTCAACAAACGATTAATACTGTTACAACTAACTGGATTATCTTAGTGTATATGAAATAGGCTAATTACTCTTTCTAATTAAGAATAAAATTTATGCTTGTGTAGCAAACGTTTTCAGTAATTAAATTACGTTTTAATTATGTTTTAATCATGAAAAAATTATTTAGCCTTGGGAAACGTGGCAAAGGTTCTTTTATACATTGCAATGCATGTATTTTGAAACATACTGCTGTTCTCTACGATACGTCCTCTTATCTGAAATTATATTCCATCTTTAAATATGTTTTTGAAAATTCAAAATAGATTTCTTCTATCGGTAGAACTAGACGTAGTAGGTCATATACAATGTATATTATACTGGAAGATGAAGTATGCGTTTTAAATCCGATAGGAAAAAAACATCAACACAGTCTATTATTAAAATTAAACCTCTGAGAATGTTTTTATCTAAAACAATCGAAGTAAACGTATTTTGTAGAGTTCAAAACTTAAACTTTACTAAATGAGTTTTATTTAATAAAGTAAATAAAATAAAAACTGTAATAACTGTAAACACAATAATGTTGCAGTATAGGAAATTATCCTGGATATAAATATCGTCGTGAGTATTGATACTTGAAGAGTGTAAGCAACCATACGGAAGGTGCTTACTTAGTTTGATCATTGATTCTCGCGTCGCATGTGAAAGCAAATATGCCCCCCCTTAATTTGCAAGCTTTTACTCTAATATTGGGATAACGATTTGGACATACTTCGGTATGATTGTTTTCATTATGCCATTTGAACATTAGAGTTGACCGATAGCCATTTCGAAATTACATAAAATAATGTGATTGAGAAATCGATACTGAAACAAATTTTAAGAAATCAGAATATTGTGACACACACAAATCTAAAGGAACCATAATTTTAATAAAAAAGAAGCAAAATGACTGCAATTCATTTTATATTTGAAAGATTGAATGCATCAAATGGATTGAATTTTCTTCATGACAGAACAAAGTGTTTGTGCATTCTTGTTTTATATTTATATTCTCTTAAAACACCTAACTTGGACTACATTTAAAATTTCGAAGTGCATCCCCAAAAATCAATGTAGTTACTATAAATACAAATATCCGAATGAAAGTGTATTGTAGGTCTTCGAAATAAGTACATGTAGAGTGTTTTCTCTAATATTTTAATTTTGTCAACATCAGCTTATGTGGAAATTACAATGTACACGCAACAAAATCCTCGTACAACTATCTTCCGTTTTACAAATAGATCTGACGATTGTATGTAGATGATAACTTTTGTAGAACTGCTGCACAATAATTGGTAGGTAAGCTTATTGTAGAAATACACGTACGTAAGTTGAATCCAACATGCAACAAAATCTGCATTGACCTATTAATTTTCAAAATTATGTTTGATAACATATTTTTTTATATATTGGTAATATCTTTGGTTAAGGAAAAGCAACATATAATCAATAAACAATACAACAATCTGATTAATATGTTGTCTCAGCATGATAACGTCTAAAATAGTGATACGATATTAACGTAACTTATATGAGAGTAATCTCTTTCTCAGATACTCAGCTACCTACACAAGGGGTGGCCTTACTTGCCTGGTGAAAGGTTTACTTATTTCCCATTTTTTATTTTTTGGATTTTGATTTGGACATAGATTGGTATGTTTGTCCCTGGCCTTGTAATAAATAAAGTGAATCATACACGTATAACTCTAGCCACTTAATGCAAGCATCGGAAAATTTGCACAATCAACAAATTTCAGTTAAAGAAATATTTATATTAGATTAATAAATAGATACAGGGGAAACGCCAAATTCGGCCTATGTATTGGTTTATTAAACAATTTTGCATGCGCAGAAGCGGTGAAAAATAGCAAAAAACGGCATACACTCGAAGCGAGAAAATGAAATTTTTGTTTATCGACTGTTTTGACTAAAACACATGATATTTTATTAAAATTTCTGGATGATTGTAATTGATTAAAGGAAGATTTGCTCAAATTTAATGGCAATTTAACCATTTAAATAACGATTGAATGTGGGACACTTGCCTAAAATCGAAAATTATTTTTTTAATATATAATCTCTTTCAATCATTTGCTGACGCACAAAAGATATTTTATGAAAGGAAAGAATTTTTTTCCCGTGTTTATTTTGATGTATAATAATTCGACCGTTAAATTTGCTGTTACAAAAAACGTACAAGTTTTGAAATCAAAAACAATCTATGAAAAAAATGTCGGATATGTGATCATGGGTCGGTTCCTTTTCCGGTTTATTTGACCCATAAATAATGCAACGGCAGCTCCCACATGGCACACCATGTGTAAATTTGATAATCAAGAGACTTTTTTTTATTTATTTGCTTAAATAAAGTAAGGTTTACTCTTTAACTAGTGATTTTTTTTCACACTTCAATCCAGTTTTGCCGGAATTTTGGTTCTACTTTCAGGCAGCCATCTTAGAAAAGTACCGTCTTCGTTATGTTTTGCATTCCCGAATGATCCTTTTGTTTTTTGTACACGACAGTCATAGTTTTTACACCATATAACATGCAGGATTGATTTGTGGTACCACTGAATATATGAAGTTTGCACGGATACCAATACACTGGCCTGCATGTACTCAGGACACATTGGCCTGTACTTTACATAGGCTTTGTAGGCCTTCAATTTTTTGGCTGCTAAATATAAATTTCAACTGTCTGATTTTATTTGATTCTTTTTAAAATTCATAAGGAATGAGTTTACTCAAAATATTTACCATTAATATTTGACCAGAACTTCATAAAATTTTCCTTAGATAAGGGACATCTTTCGACTTGGATTTTGCTAAATCAGTAAATATGAACATTTCTAATTTTATCACAAGATTGCTACTGGTCGAATTCAAATTCTAATGTAATAAAAAAACCCGGCTACCTTAATTTGATAAAAAGCATAAATTCATGGTTTATTACCAATTGCATTAAATTGTTTAATCAAATTTTAACAGAAAACAATTCATTTCAAGTCCTATACAAACTTAAAATTTGAATATAAACTGGACCCACACAGTGTGTAAACATCTATGATCTAAGCTACCCTGTAAAACATGTACACATTAATGTTATTTTTATTGTTATTAGTTAATGTGCTACTTTTGAATTTTTATGAAATTGTCATGTGCTGATTAAAGTGAATTTGAATTTTTATTAAAAAAATGCATTCAAAATCAGCACATTTTGAATTATACTATTTTATAAAAATTCAAAAGTAGCACATGGCAGCTCTACTTCTTTTGCTCTAAAACTTTAGAGGGGAGAGCACCTTTATTGACTAATGCAATAATTTAAATTGCTAAATAATGAAATGAATAATTTAATAAAAATAATTTAACTTAAACCAAAAACAAACGGATAGGTCTAAAACATTGCAAGTTGTCCATTATAATCTTGATTCAACACCCACAACTGAGCCAAGTAATGTAATTAAAGTTACTTTGTTTAATTTAGTTTGACAGATGTGTTTAAATGTGAGACATACCATACCTACAACAATACATATGTCCAGCATCTGATGTTGATTTAAAAGTCAGAGTATTTCAATTGTAAGCTAATATGGCCCATCACAAATTTTTAGTTCAAATGATGAACAAGTATAGGGGCAGAAAAAAATTCCTTGTACTGATTATTTTAATATGAAAAATGATTTCACTTCTTGTGCTATTTGGGCAGAAGTTCTGCATCAAGGGTGCATGATCAGTTGGTACATGCAATGTAAGGCATTTATAAACCTTTTTTTATTATTTAGCAACACACACCTCATTTTACTTCTGGTATATTATATTATTCTGATTTTGTTTTAGTCCATAGATTTTACCAAGTTTTCACTGATAACTCAAGACTTGTGCATTTTTTTCATTTATATTTATGATAAAAACATTTTTAGACTGATAAAATTAGTATTAAATTTAAAACTATATAATATAAACTAAAATGATGTGGAGTTTTAATAAGGTTTTGATGTAAATCTTATTTACACTTTCATTTGTGTAACATTCAACCTCAAATTAAAAGCTTGTAATCTGTTGCATAATCATGTAGTTTTAAAATTCCTAAAACCCTACCCTCCCCATCACACATATGCTCTCTCTCTCTCTCTCTCTCTCTCACACAAACAAACACACACACACACACACACCACATTATTGCTAATTATTTGGACCAGTCACGCATATTGCTTTGAGAGGAGGCAACATCAGAGGTCCTACCATTCCTATATTTTCCTGCATAGTCAAACCTGTATATAAAGGCTACCCAACGAAACCAGTAACCCAGTGGGAAATATAACTTTGAAACAACATTGATACAACGCATATTACGACGTTGAATCAACATTGAAAACATATTGTATTTGCAAATTGTTTTGACGTTAAAATACAAATGAATCAACGTCGGATATCAGCGTTGTATTCCTGTTGATTTAAAGTGGATAATGACGTTGTTTCAAACGTTTTTTACAACGATGACATTGTTTCAAGGTTGTCCCTATGTTGATTATTGGCTGTAACCAAGTCTTACTGATATTGAGACATTGCCACCTGTAGGTCAAATGGCACAGATTTCGACGTTTTAGTGCATTTAGGGCAATGTGCATGAAGGGTTCTTTAATATGTCACGCCTATTGTGGAGCATTGGTTCTTAGGGCATCAATTTTAGGTATCTTCCCAAGCACCTTTTTCTTTTCATGTCTAAATTCCAGAATCTCGATGAAGAACAGTCACTATCTATATAACTCGGACAATGTTTATTTGTCAAAGCTGACATGAAATGGGATTCGTCATTGTGCCATATAATCAATACCTTTGAACGTGTGTGCGGAACGTTTTGGAAACGTAAACACTAATTCCCGAAACAACGTCATTAAAGTTTTCTAAAACGTTCCACACAAATACTGAGAGGTATTGATCATGTGGTACAGTGGCAAAATCCATTACACAGTCAAATTGCATGTGAAATTCGTGTGAATTTCCCATGAATGGAGCTATCATATCAAAATTCAATTTATAGTCATTTCAAGTTCGTAAGACTTGGGAAGTGAAGCTAGGTGATGAGGAAACTGTATACAGGTATTTGCTGTGCAATTAGATGGAATATGTGTCGAAAAGTTGTGATTAAAGTAACGAAAATAACTTGAAACTTATTGAAGGTGAATTTAAAAAAATAATGAATTTTACACATGTACTGTATTAAACATTGGTGTGGTATTAATTAATTCAAATTACCATTGTTATCTTGATGTTTATGCCATTACTGATTTTCAGCCTTACTGCCTACCAATACAGTCATTAATCGTCTGCTAACAACCATTACTGGTACTGGTACTGATTAGTTTTTTTTCTGGGTTAAAGTTCAGAACAAGCTTAACATTTGTTTGAAGTTTTCTCCATGGATAATATCTTCCACTACTGGGGCAATATATTCTCCGATTTTTACCTTCAAAGTCCCTTTTCAGACTGATAATTCATTGCAACCTAAAACTGCTGCATCATTTTGCAATCATGATGAAATTTCCACTCTCTAATTTTAAAAAGCAAACTTGCTGTTGCCATTAGTAGTTTCTGCAGACATCAGGAGCACCCAATGTGTATTCTTTAATTACCTAGTATGACATTTTCAGTTTGTCATGTGTGTTGTCATAATGTCGACTATATTTGAATAAGAGATTATTATTATTATTATTATTATTATTATTATTATTACTTTATCATTATATAAACTTCTTATTTCTATATAATATTTATCAAAAATATAATTGACGATTCCATGAACAGAAATTGATAAAAATGATAAATTAAGCAACTTTCACTCCATTATAGATGAATTTTGCCAAAAAACATATTTTTTATTCTACCTTTTATAAGATTTTATATGAGTTTTATGTCTTTAAAAATTGATATAGAATTCATCTTGACATAAAAAATGCCCTGTGCTGGTAATTTCCAGCCCTTTTTATACCTAAATTGGGACACAGAATTTATTGTTATACAACAGACGACGTATTTAGTTATTCGATAAAATGATCCTGATCGATTTTTTGGTATGATTGAAGGTTCAATTAAAATTTTAATTTCTGACGTTGAATAATCGTGGAATAAACGTCAGTCTAAACGACATAAAAAATCAGTCTTATTTCAGCGTATTTTCAACGTCATGTCCCAATGTACATTCAACGTTAACAAAATTACGTTGAATCAATGTTGTATTTATGTTGTCAACGTTGCGACCAACATATAACCCATTTTCAACGTTGAATCAACGTTTGAATGTTTGCTAGTAAAAGCGACATTCAGATAGGCCATGGAATTAAAACATTCCTATAATTTGAGTGGAAACTTCTATAATTTCCTATACAAATCCTATAATTCTGATGCCATATTCCTATTTTTTCCCTATATTTTTGGACCTCAAAAATGGTAGGACCCCTGCAACATGTAACAATTAAAAGTCAGCGCAATGTAAACATGTTGAACAGCTGACAGTGCTCGTAGGTAGAAAAATTGAAAATTGATATTGCACGGAACAGACATGTGCGATTAAGCAAAACACGATGTTAACGTCACTACGTAAAATGTATGTACAACGTATGTGTACCAGTAGGCAGTACATTGAAGGTCACGGTCATATTTGTTTTCATTTACGACTAAAGAAGGCTCTTGGTTGTTATGCTTTTTCAGATATTCACACCGCATGCATCATGTATAATACTATGTTAAAATAGATTACAATAATATTCTGTCAAAATTTAAAAGAGAAAAGACAAAGGTACAAAAACATACAAGTCTTATAAATCGAGTTGAATAACGTGCTGATTAACAGTGATTTTCAAGAAAAATCAGGTGCCGTCAGAATATCGAGAATTTCGTTTAAGTATGAACGTAATCCAGGATTTTTCATACATGTGAAATTTTAAGTTTATGTAAAATCTGCTTACTTAATGCGTTTACATACATAAATGGAAATTTTACCGTTAAAATACGACAATTTTGTTAGTGTACAATGAAGCTCGCAGCCATTTGTGTTTTCATTAACAACGTATGAAGCACTTTGTTTTTTTAGATATCCACACTTCATGCACCAGGTAAAAATCAATTACAATGTTGTAATATTATGTCACAATTTCAAAAAAAAATAGTCATGGTACAAACAACGTACAAGTTTTAAAAATCGAGTTGAATTTCATGAGGGTTTTCAAGAGAAATCGAGTGCCGTCAGAAAATCGATAATTTTTTATAAGTATGAAATGTCAACTAAGTAACTGGGTTCATGACATGTGTGCTTATATAGCGTTTCATTCATAAATGCAAATTTTACCGTTAAAATACGTCACTTAATGTATTTGATTTTTTCCGGGTTCGGACACTTGGTAATCCCATTTTTTTGACAGCAGAAGGTGTCAAAAACTTATAAATGCAAGTGATACTTAGAACTTATTTTTTCTGACACTAAAGCAAAATTACTTTAATTAAATCGATATACATTATTGTCTAATTATAATGATTAAAATATGTTCATGTTTAACGAGTTATATTACCTATAAGAATTCTTCAAAGATGTTTTAAATATTTTTATAGAAATATTGAAATCTGATAAGGTATCTAATATTGTATCACTAAGTCAATCGATAAAACTAATGTACGTATATACAGTGGACTAAAACCATTTGTAGAATGAATCCACGATCAGCACACAAATACATGTAAATCAACTAGGTGAGTAATCAAGTTGGCCAAACAAACCAGTATATATTTTTGCTTTATCTTAGTTATACTTAGCTTTTTTTCAAATTAATTAAATAATTTGTTTTAGGCAATATTTTGTATCTTTACAGGAAGCAATAAAGACTTGACTGGCATCGGTGAAATATTGACAGTGCAGCATCACGCGCCCGATTTTTCTACGAGTACAGTTATATTGAGAGAGACCATAGATTCAACAGATGAATGTTTTTACTATGTACAACAAGAATTGAATTACGGTTACGGTTTCATTAGACCTGAAAAAAAGTTTCTTGAAAGAACATATTTTAAAAAGTCCAAAGATATAATAAATTTCAGATTTGATATTGATTCTCACGCAATGAAAGAAATTTGTAGATTAGCTACATTAAGAATAGTCTATGGGTTTTTCTTATGTCAACTTTTGTCGGAATCCGCCAATCCCGAGATTGTAAAATTCCAGAAGTCAGGTTTAAGGAGCAGAAAAAGAGTTCTTGAAGACTCGAAAATTAGTAGATTTCCTAACGATATCCACATTATGGTTGACGAAAATGGAATATGGATTTTGTATGAAGGGGATAATCATGGGATTCTTGAAAAAATATCCATCGATGATCTTTTATCAAGCAAGCGAATTTACATTGAATCTAAGTATGTAAAGCATCAAGCAATAGTTGTTTCCAACAAATTGTATATCTTGTCAACAGATAATGATAACTTGGCTATCATCAAAGCTATTGATATTGAAAACCCTAAAAATACTATGTCTTACAAAGTAATACTGTCTGAAAATTTCCCAAAAAATAGCTGGATTCATTACAATCCCAGATTTAAACAATTATTTGTCACAAAGTGGAAAACATTAATATATACAGTCGAATACTGTCAATTTTCATATCCAAATAGTAAGTCCATCGACTTTTCAAAAATTAATTCAACATTTGCCTGGTCACTACTTCCATTCGAGAATCAACATTACATTGATTTAATTAATTCATTGATTGGTTATTTTCGAATTCAAGATCACCCAACATTAATTCAGTTAAGTAGTATCCTAATAACGTGTCCATATAACAAGTGTCTATTGCCAGGGATGTCTAATAAACTTATTTGTAGAATAAACACTATCAAATTATTATTTGAATCATTCACAAAACAAAAACTAAATCCTGCTAGCTTCAATCCGTTACAAGTACATCTGGATATGTACAAACTTCTGGAACAGAGTAAGTTCCGAATACTATCTAGTAAATTGAATGGATTAAAACACTCACTTACCAAAACATTTATACTTTTAAAGAAGGAGATACAATCTTTTCGATCAGTTATAGGATCATTTTTCCTTTCTCTCTCAGAATTCGATAACAGAAAGTACCAAGCCGATATAGAATTAATTTACAGTGTTTTCAATGAATTAAACAAGAAACAACAAAGTATCGCACCACTAATAACATCAAAACTAACGACCTTATTCAATCAAGCAACAGGGTCAAATTACGCTGAAATTGCAGGTCAAATAGCAAACGTCGCACTTGCCTCTGCTGCATTTCTTAATCCGTTTACAATACTTGACGCAACTGACGCTATGTTAGAAGTACTAGATAGACAAGCAGAACTAGCGAAATCGATTGTTGATAGTGAGAAACTATACGTTATATCGAAGTACCTTCCTCGACTTAAAAAATTCAGTGATCAACTTCAACCGAAGATAAAAGAAATGGCGTATAAATTCCCTAGTATCAGGGAATTAGTTAGGAAAGCAATGCGTCTAAACGTAACCGAACAAGATATAACTAAACTTTCATCTGCCTTTCTGAAAGAATATGACTCATATCGCCCTGCTTTTGAAAGTTCTACAATTAATGAATATGAGTCTTTACTTAGCGAAATTATTGAAGAGTTATGTAACATTATTTACAAAGGAAGTTCATTCGTATCAGCTATAACACAAGGAGTGATTGCGCCTAAAGACACGTGTTTAGCTACAAAGCTAGATGTCAGAAACCTAATGGGTCTTTACAGAGATATGTATGATAAACAAGATTCTCTATTTTATGCCTTTGCTTCTGCTATAAGAACTACTATTGCTCGACAGAATGCTGCAAAGATAGGGGATATTTCCAGAAAAATGAAAACGGGAGAACTTGAGAATTCACAAACTAATTACAGAATGACAGCTCTCGAAATCATTGTTAACACAGATGTCAATATATTGTTTCTTATCCATGATGCGTGTACCTTACTGGAATATAAAAACGCAGGTGTTACTCCAGAATATTGTAAAAGTGCCACTGATAATCCACTAGCTGGGTTATACAGTAATCGATGATTGCTTCAAAGTTTGATAAAGACATGTGTGAGAGTGACGCTATTGAAAAGTTGGTTTATATTCCGATAAACAACAAGCCGTAACTGCAAATATACCACAAGGAACTATCGATTTAACTAGTTTATATCGCGGATATGAAGTTACGTTTCAAATTCCTAATAATCAATGGTTAGTTGATAACAAATGGATTTATGAAGACGATAAACAAATGATAGTTTTACAGAAGTTTGAAATTATTTTTCCTCACAATGGAAATACGACTATTATGTAAAGTCGTCGACTAGATATTTATCAAAAAACATCATCAGACCTGGAGGAAAGGTTTATCATTTTAACACTCCTAATTTATATCAATATAATTTTCGATACAGTCAGGGAGGTGAATTTTGCTCTATGCCGACATTATTCAGCACTCCGTATGAATTACAGTCATGTCCAAAACTTCCTCCTATTTGTATTTTATCAAGTGGAGAAACAAGTAACTCGGCTGCATATCCATCTGTGTATTCAAAGTTTGGGATTAAATTATCGACTGTCGGACGAATTCAAGAACCAAAACCGAAAACAGAATTTTTCTTGATGGCTTCTGTCAAAATATGCATGATTGATCCGGTAATAGGAAGTAAACCAAATAAAGTAAAAAGTCAAAAAAAATCAAAACAGCATGACATTGAGAACAAAAACTGGAAACAAGCTGTATGTTGTGGGGTATTAAATCAGTACCATGATCTCTTAAGTACTAGCCAAAAGTGCAAACCTTGTCCAATTGGATCTACTCCGAGACTTGGAGGATACTACTGTGAGTAAACAAAGACAAAATATATTTCAATTGTAATTAAGAATAAATTATCTTAAATATAAAATATTGATCTTGATTTTTAATAGATAATACATACATGGAGTTGTTGGTGATAATGATGCGTAATGGTAATTTAATCTACCTCTTAATTGAACACAATTTCTTATGCAACGGGATGATTGGATTTAACACTAAGCACTGAAATAACAAGTAACATATGTACACTGGAGTTGATGTTTGAGATATGTGTAATGAAGACTCATAGTAATAGTTTTATGTTGGTTATAATATTAGTGGAATGGATGATGTCCTTGAACGATACAATTACCACACCACTGGGCACTAGTTCTTAATACTGTGAATTCATTAATTTTCGTGGTGTTCCAATTTTCGTTGTTTTCGTGGATACCTTGAGCCACGAATTTACATGTCAACGAATATATATGTACAGTAGAACTTCGATGGCTCGAAGTCCATGAGACTTTGGCCAAGTATTTGAGCCACCGAACATCGAGAGGCAATCTTCATTAGATTTTGGTTTCAGTCACTATAAAAATATTAAATTCACGATGATATCTTGAAGTTTTGAAACTTCGTTTGTAAATAAAATGTTGAACTTCGAACGGCAAATCCATCGATATCGACAGTTCATTTGAATTAAATAAATTTGATTAAAAGTAAAAGTAAATAACAACAACTGACGATATAAAATAAACTTACTTTATTATCGTTATAATACAGAGCACATGGTATTGCCGGTTATTAATAATCACCAGAACTACCGGCAATACACATTGCCATGCGCATTCCAATGAAATGTAAAAAACAGAATCTGAATATTCTTTAATGAAGTAAAAAGTCACTCATCTGGCGTGGACTCAGGTGTTTTACCGATCAAGCACCCGCGGGTCGTAATCGGATTAAGAGATTACTGAACTGATCACGGTTAATTACTAATCTTGAGTAACACTCCATGTTCCAGACGAGTTATTTCGTTTCGCTCTATTACTTTCAGTGAAATCTGTATCATGGCTTCAGTTTGTGTTTTGTATATAAGGACTGGCCACATGTCGTTCTGATAAAATTGTATTAGAGCGAAAGAAGTTGAATTTTCACCAAAATTACACCTTCGAGACATATTTATTTGATCGGAAACCAGTTAAATCTGGAGTCAACTTGGCTCAATGAATGAGGTCATTTTTTTATTCTACCTTTACGTAAATATCTAATGAAGAAATTGATTTAATTTTTTTTACCCGGGTGCCTGATTATCAACTCACCTTAATGATTAATTTTGACTACCTTCTGCATAAGACTGCTTTTTACTCAACTGTTTACATGTATGTACAGTCGTCAACGGTTTGAGGATCTTCAAAGGAAGTTACGGACAATAGAAGAAGATATTAACAGGTGCTTTATCCACGAATTCATCATCCCACGAAATGGTATTTTTTCTCAAAACCACAAAAATTGGAGCCCACGAAATTAAATGTATTCACAGTATGTTTTTGTCTATTTGTGCCTACAACTGAATAGATATGGATTGGTATATTTGTTTTGTTACCCTTGTAACAAACTAGAAAATAGACAGTTTACAGTTTAATTTCTGTTATGTAACTGATGTCAGTTATTTGCCTATTACCAGTACAGCCAGAGGAAACTAAACTGTTTATCTCTGTGCAAATGCCTGCCCATCCGTCTGTCTGTCCGTCCGTCTCTCTGCAAAAGGTTTGAAAGTTGGTATATAACTAGAATCTTTTAGTTAGAAGATATCAAAACTGTTTGCGTTTGTCCTTCGTCTGTGTATCTGTCTGTCAATTTTTATGACTGTTCAGATAATTTGTATTCGCAACTACTCCTAAACTGCTAAAGGGATTTATTAAAACTTAACATAAATGCTTAGTAGATAATACTGTGATGCATAATCAAAGATGTATTCCGTTGACTAATCATGTGACCAGATGTTGCATTCTGATTGGTCGTAATAAAAATGTTGATTAAAAATCAAAAGTTTGAAAGTTGGTATATAAATCGAAAGGTTTTAAGAGACATCATAATTTTATGTGTTTGTCGCGAACCTGTGTGTCTTTGCGTCTGTCAATTTCTCATTTTGTCTCACTGTTTCTATAATTTGTATCTGCAACTCCTCCTTAACTACTGATTTTTTTATTTTATCTAAGCTGAAATAATTAGAAGATAGTATTGTGATGCATATTCAAAGATGGTTGCCGTTGATTGGTCATATCAAAACATATTTAAATTTGACTAACATTGACTAACACATGACTGTGTACTATGTAACTTTTATTTTTTACTTTTCCTTCTTTGATATTTGAATTTCTCGTAAACTTATTTTTGCAATATATATTAAGTAGACTTACTATACATCAGTTAATGAATGTTTGACCCTTTACCATGTTTAAACTTTTATTTGACAGTTCATCGTACTCAATATTGAACATTATTTACATTTTGTGTCTCTTAATTTCCGGTAAAGGACATGTATTGCTCGCAATACTGACTGTAAGTTTCATATTACTATTTTTTATTGAAAAATCTTTGTTTTTGATAAAAATAACTCAAGTTACCGAACACAGACCTAAGTCAAACAGTGTAACTAGCTAAATGTCTTAACCAACTATTATAATTAGAATAATAAAATTAATAAAAGAAAAAAATGTTTTTAAACTAGAAGAAATGTTAATGTTTATTTTTAAAAATAGTTTCCCAAGTCTCCTCAAAAAGTAAGAAAGAGCAATACATATTTTTTTCAGAATGTCCAGTTATAAGTATAAAAGATTAAATAAATCTATATATTTTGTTTCGACTGTACAATATTTTGTTTTTGTCTTTACCATTTTATCGTTTTTCACTTAATCCAAATAACAATAATAAACGATATAAGAAAATCGCGGTTTCTGGATAATTCCTTGAATAAATTTGAGTAAATTCTTGATTTTTTCAACAGTATTTTCAAACGCGTCAGTTTTTTTAAACTTAATTTAGTTGTTTTTAAAATTAAAAAAACGAGTAGAAACAAATTAGGCCAACTTGATATTATTATTTATTTATATTATCGTTATTTCCAGAATTATATCATATGTCAAAATACTCTTTTAAAGAATCTGTCTACCGTCTATCCTTACACAGAATGGCGCTTGTTACTGTTGTATTATATCTTTAGCAACTCTCTTGATCAACCTGAACTCAAGGTTTATCTACTGATTATGTTGTTTGTAAAAGATACGATAAATCCGTAAATGAACCAACGACTTGATGTCTTAATGACATACATATACAAAAGGTGTCCCTGAAATGTATCCCCAAATTTACATACAGAAGAAACAGTTATAGAATCGGTAAACAACGTTATATAAAGATGCATGGTAAAAATCTAAGTTTTGTTGTGTTGGTGAGCAACATCAGTAACCTCTGGATAAATCTCTAAATACGTATACAATAAGAAAAGTTATAGAACTAGTTACCTATGATATCCATAGTCAACTGTAACAACACAGAGTTGTCTGAAGAAGTTATAGGTTAATGATTGCTTTATATCACTGAACGAACAATGAACCACTCCTATTGTGAGTTTACATGCGCTCCAATGGTCAATCCGATATTATTAGTTACACAGCTGCACCCTCGCCCGATATAGAATTTACTGACCCTGTTTACACCATATTAGGTCACCAGCAGACTGTGTAACGATTATATCCTACCGATCACCCTGCACCACCGTGGATACCTGTAAACACACAGACACGGAGACCAGACAAAAATGAGACACTACTGTATGTTTTAGTAACCTATAGCAATCCCTAGACTAACCAAATTAATCCTTATATACCATATTATGTCACTAAAACACTGTATAACGATTATATCCTACCGATCACAGCAATAAATCATTTACAAAACCAATTTGAATTTATCCACACAGCGACATGTGACTGGTGACTTAGTTGGAAATACCGTCGTTTGACGGCATTCTGTCTGACAAAAAATGAAAATAATAAAGAATTTTACTTACTTGCAACTTCCGTCAAAAATATAAATTGCACTTTCATCCTTAGAAATCAAATATTTAGTTTCAATATCACAACGTCTTTACTAGTGTCCATTTTTGCCGTAAATGTTTGTGATGAAATGACGTGTTCACTACCAAGCGGCCGTCATTGACGTTGGTCAGGGGAAGTATCATACTGAATAAATATGAACATGCCTGACCCGATATGGATTATATTAGGTCACCACGTGATCGGCATCGCAAATTAAATTCACAGAAACTAATGCGAGGTAGGATATAATCAATTCTCTAGCAGAAAAAAATCGGTTTATACTGTACACATCTAGAAATATAGACTAGCTACTTGCGTGCATACAAACATGTTTTAAGTTTTGATTAATATAACTAGGATTATGCTTAAGGTTGCAACGATTTTAACTCATTTCGAAGTAGTTCTTCAACATATGAGTACCGTCGCGAAAAAAGTAACATCAAACGTAAAATTGTGTAAATGACTTAAATGACGTGTCAGATTCCGCCGAGTTATCCATGATCTCTGACTGTGCAGCAGGTGATTGATTTCAGTGAACATGCTAAACTTTGGCGTCGAGGTTGAATATAATATTTTTAAAAAAATACTTGTAGATGATAGCTATAAACTTTAATATTCCGAAACTCGAGGCAAATATTATTATGCCTAATATATTTTGATTTAGGACTTTCGGGGTGTCGTGTACTGTAAACAAACTGAGTGCTAGCTAAATCATATTGATGTGGTTTTTTTCAAAAAGTTTTACGTTTTACCCAGTCTACCACAACCGGTACGCATTCTACACTTCAAGATTTTTCGACACTGAAATTGCAGTTTAAAAAAGTATTTGTAATATATACTAAAAATATATATGTAGGAATGTTGTCGATTTACAATGTCCATCTTATACATGACCCTAAACATTGCATTGAAAGCAACTGATTTTCAAGTTTATACCTTTCGATCTACAGTGACAAATCAAATATTCACATTATGAAAAGGCAAATTCTCATTGCTATCTATTGATATATCAACGACTAACAAACGTCAAATAATTTAAAAAAATATAATTTATTAAATTTGTATAATATCTGGTACTTTTTTACCAATTTTACAATGTTACGCACGACGATAGATAAAGTGTCTCCTACTACGTCCGTAACAGATGTATATAAATAAAACCAGAAAAGGGGTTATATAATTGAACAATAATTTTGAGAGAAAGCTTTTTTTATGTCATCAATATCACCAAATCAATGCATTTGAGAATCTATCGCAATGACACTTTGTAGATTCGTGAGAATTACCAATACATTATGACCTCTAATAAAACCCGAGACTGTTATCTAAGTTTTGTTCTGATCCATAAGACATTATTTAAAACTGAAAATGACTGTTAATGACATTTCTTAATGTATGGATGCCGTAGCCACTCAGGTGCATTTCTTTTTGTAAAACCATACAAATGTAAACAACACCACTGCTTTGTAAGTTTTTTTCCTTGTCAGAGATAATAATTAGCTATTTATTATGATATAAATAATTATAACTAATACTCAGAGTCATTTTCAGCACTAGTACCATGAGCATTGCTTACTATGAGGCAACAGATAAGTTGCCTCGGAAAAAATATTACCGGCGAGAGTCAATCGTGACATTTTTCATTGATATAAAAGAGAGGGAGGGCTATTTTCAAAATTGGGCCTTTACTACCCTAATATACACACACTTGTAACAGACAATTCATTAAGGGAAGGTAAGTCTGAAGGCTAGCAGTGAACGGATACTATAAACGGTTAATTCTGGCTATGAGCAAATATTTAAACTGCACACGTTTATGTACTTTGGCTACTAGCACATTGTATCATCGAAAGTGCTTAAATTGTTTTAAATGAAGTGAAATACCTTATATACATGTCTTTACTTCTTTGTCCCGTATTATTTTTAGCATTGCTAATTAATACTTAAAGCGTTTAACTACTAACACTCGAAGTCATTCTGAAACATGTCCTATTGCGAGAAGTGTGAAAGCGTCTATGGCGATTCATCAGACTTATAAAAAATTAACCAGTTTATTCCACATACACACACGTACCCTGGTAAGTCATTGGGGACACGCACGTTTTACCTTAGAGTGAGGACATACAATTTTTATGCTACTATGATTGAGAAAATTGCAGACACATTACAATCTATCTCTAATGTAACTGTTTGACATTTAATTTGATGTATATTCATAGTTCTAAATATGACATTTAACGATCAACCAAGGACGCGGCCACTTATGACATTTGACACACACACACGAAGTATAGACATTGTCAAACTGACGGCATCTGACATACACACAAGTGGGGACATGGTTACACTGAGGACACCTGACACACACGAAAGCATCGTCAACTCTGACATACACACGTCAGTAAGGACATTGTCACACTGAGGACATCTAACAAACACACGCAAGTAGGGACACATAATACCGAAAACATGTGGAGCATGTTTAAATTGTAGACAAAGAGACATTGATATTTATTTTATTGTGTGGAGAGAGAAATTCGGCCTTATAAAGTATATATTATTTAAATACGATATTAAATGGCGGACAATCGTACAGCGCATTTGATTGGATTATACCCTCTAAGCAACTGGTTGTCAATGAAACAATGGAAGACTGAATTACACAAGAGTACAAAAAATAAGTTTGAAAATTCAGAAAACTTCTCTCTCTATCTCTCTCGGCCTATGGGTAGTGAAGAAAGTCGACTAAAAGTCGAAGTTATTATTATGTTCTTTGGGAAAAATTCTCATTGTTTACAATTTGAAAATGTATCACATGCCCTAAGCGTAAAAGTGTTTCCACTCGCTTGTGTGTGTTAGATGTCCTCACTTCGTGTGTGTCAGGTTTCCTTAGTGTGACGATGTCCCCGCTTGCGTTTGTGTGTCAGGTGTTCTCAATGTGACGATGTCCCCACATGCCCTCAGTGTAAAATTGTCCCCGCTTGTGTGTGTAAGATGTCCTCCTTGTGACAATGTCCCCATTTCCGTGTATGTCAGATGTCTTCAGTGTGACGATATCCCCACTTGTGTGTATGCCAGGTGTCTTCAATGCATGTGTGTGAGGTGTCCACAATATGACAATGTACCCACTTGTGTGTGTATGTCAAATGTCCTCAGTGTGACGATGTCCCCACTTGCGTGTGTGTCAGCAGTCCTAAGTGTAGCAATGTCCCTAGTTACGAGTGTGTATCAGGTATTCTCAGGGTGACGATGTCCCTACTTGCTTGTGCATCCAATTTTTCGGTGTGACAATGTACCCAGTTACGTGTGTATGTCAGGTGTCCTCAATGCGTCGATATTCGCATTTGCATTTGTGTGGAAGTTGTCCTCAATGTGACAATGTCCCCTCTTGCCTGTGTTAGGGGCTAAATGTGACGATGTCCCTACTTGCGTGATTGTCAGGTGTCCTCAATGTAATGATGTCCTCACTTGCGTGTTTGTTAGGTGTCCTCAGTGTGACGACAGCCCCACTTCCGTGTATGTCAGGTTTACTTAATATGACGATGTTCGCACTTGCATTTGTGTAAGTGTCCCCAATGTTACGATGTCCCAATTTTTATGTGTGTCAGGTGTCCTCAGAGTGATGGTGTGCCCACTTGATCGTGTGCCAGGTGTCTTCAGTGTGACGAAGTTCCCGCTTGCGGTTGTGTGTAATGTGTTTTCAATGTGACGATGTTCCCACTTGTATGTGTATGTCAGATGTCCTCAATTTGACGATGTCCCTACTTGCGTGTGTGTCAGCTGTCCTCAATGTGACGATGTCCCCACTTGCGCGTGTGTAATGTGTCCTCAATGTGACGATGTTCCCACTTGTATGTGTATGTCAGACGTCCTCAATGCGAAGATGTTTATACTTGCGTGTCTGCTGTTTTCAGTTTGACAATGTCCCCAGTTACGTGTGCGTGTGTCAAGTGTTCCCATTGTGATGATGTCCCCAAACATCAATTTTAATATAAAACAAGTTACAAATTTTGCGTACTTACATCTGAGCTTCATTTCGTGAATACGTGTATTCGCGTCCAAAATCCAGGTTTATATTTAATTTTGCGTCCACTTCGTGGCGGCTATATAGTTATCGAACTTTCTTTAGGCGTTTTATATTGCGGATCCTCTCTTAATATTCCATATTCATTTTAACGGTTAAAAGGAATTTTTAATTCAGCCTCGTCTGTCAGTGTTTAAAGGTAAAATTCAATAGAACTTAGTAACTTAAGTTGAAGTTTTGTCAAGACTTTTTTGTAAACGGTTGAAAGGAAACGTTAATTAAACCAGTTAAGTTGGAAATTTCAAAAGAACCTTGCGAGTTACGACGAAGTTTACGATTTACTTATTGCATCTGATATGACATACTGTTATGACGGTTATAGTCGATTGCCGTCATGTTTTATATTGGCTAAATATTTTTTTTGCGATTCTGGGAATGTTTGCGTGAGATTTGAATTCGCGACTAAGAATCCTTGCGAACTTACGCGTTATTAAATCTCTCGCGATAAAAAAGTAAGCTACAGTATGTTGTAATGTGTCTGCAAATTTTTGCAGCCATACTACCGGCACGTGTGTGTGTGTGTGTGTGTGGTGTGTGTGTGTGTGTGCTTATCTATTACGACGCCTTTTAAAGGTTCTAGGTTCGAATCCCACTTGGGACTGATCCTGGTGAGAAAAAAAATTGCCAATCTGTCTGTCTATGTCAATGGTTTTCTCCAGACACTCTAGATTCCTCCAACATTTCTGAAATACCCACCTTGATATTTGTTAAATAACTTTGGTTAAGTGTAAACTTTACTCTAACACTTATTTTTAGAAAGAGCTATGTGTGATTTAGATATACCAAAAATGATTCCAAATAAATTAACAACATTTGTAGAAGTTGCTGCCAGATTAGCACAATACCCAGCCATCAAAGCCCGTTACAACTCAGTATCTTATACCTGTACTGACACAACTAGTAGAAGTCTATGACTCCCAGACGCAGTCAACTGTATTTTAAGTCTACCAGTTACACCTATACTATTTAATTACTATCGCTCCACTCTCAGGGACTTCCAGTTCCAGTGATATCAAAGCCAAGCCACAGTATCGCGTACACAAGAGATTTAGGGTTTCTTTTTTCTGTGTGTTCAAAAATGAAACCCGCATGCCCTCAGTGTAAAAGTGTCCTCATTTGCTTGTGTGTATTAGATGTCCTCCTTGTGACAATGTCTGAACTTCCGTAATTGACAGATGTCTTCAACGTGCCGATGTTTTCACTTACATGTGTGTGAGATGTCCTCAATATGACGAGCTTCGCACTGGTGTGAGTATGTCAAATGTCCAAAATGTGACGATGTCCCCATTTGCGTGTGTGTCAGCAGTCCTAAGTGTAACAATGTCCCTAGTAACGTGTGTGTATCAGGTATTCTCAGGGTGAAGATGTCCCTACTTACTTGTGCGTCTGATTTTTCGGAATGACAATGTACCAGTTACGTGTGTGTGTCAGGTTTCCTCAATGTGAGTATATCCCTACTTGCGTGTTTGTCAGGTGTCCTCAATGTGATGATGTCCTCACTTGCCTGTTTGTCAGGTGTCCTCAGTGTGACGACAGCCCCACTCCAATGTTTGTCAGGTTTACTTAATATGACGATGTTCGCACTTGCATTTGTGTAAGTGTCCTCAATATGACGATGTCCCAACTTGTATGTGTATCAGGTGTCTTCAGTGTGATGATGTGCCCACTTGATCGTGTGCCTGGTGTCTTTGGTGTGACGATGTTCCTACTTGCGTTTGTGTGTAATGTGTCCTCAATGTGACGATCTTCCAACTTATATGTGTATGTCAGATGTCCTCAATGTGACGATGTTCCCACTTGCGTGTGTGTCAGGTGTCCTTAATGTGACGATGTCACCACTTGCGCATGTGTAATTTGTCATCAATGTGACGATGTTCCCACTTGCATGTGTGAGTCATGTGTCATCAATGCGACAAAGTCCCTACTTGCGTGTATGTTAGCTGTAGTTATTGTGACAATGTCCCCAGGTACGTGTGCGTGTGTCAAGTGTCCCCATTGTGATGATGTCCCCAATTGCGTGTGCCAGGTGCCCTCAGATTAACGATGTCCCCACCTAAATTTGTATGTTAGATGTCATATGTCTTAATGCGTCCTCATTCAATTGTTTAATGTCATACTTAGAACTATGAATACACATCAATTTTAATGTTAAAAAAAGTTACAAATTTCGCGTACTGACATCCAGGTTTATATTTCATTTTGCGTCCACTTCGTGGCGGCTATATAGTTATCGAACTTTCTTTTGCCGTTTGAAATTACTGATCGTCTCTTAATATTCCATAGTCATTTAACGGTTGAAAGGAAATTTTAATTCAGCCTCGTCAGTCAGTGTTTAAAGGTAACATTCAATAGAACCTAATAAGTTAAGTTGAAGTTTTGTCAAGACTTTTTTGTTAACGGTTGAAAGGAAACGTTAATTAAACCGGTTAAGTTGGAAATTTCAAAAAAACTTTGCAAGTTACGACGACGTTTACGTTTTACTTTATTGCATCTGATATGGCATACTTTAATGACGGTTTAAGTTGACTGCCGTCATGTTTTATATTGGCTAAATATTCTTTTGCGATTCTGGGAATTTTCGCGTGTGTTTGCACATTTTCGCAGTCATACTACCGGGACGTGTGTGTGTGTGTGTGTGTGTGTGTGTGTGTGTGTGTGTGTGTGTGTGTGTGCTTATCTATCACGACGCCTTTTTAAATCAAGTTTTGAATCGCACTTGGGACTGATCCTGGTGAGAAAAAAATGTCAATCTGTCTGTCTATGTCAGTGGTTTTTTCTAGACACTCTAGATTCCTCCAACATTTCAGAAATTACCACCTTGATATTTGTAAAATAATTTTCATTAAGTGTAAATTTTACCACTTATTTTTAGAAAGAGCAATGTGTGATTTAGATATGCCCAAAATTATTCCAAATAAACTAACAACATTTGTAAAAGTTGCTGCAAGATAAGCACAATATCCTGCCATCAAAGCAAGTTACAACTCAGTATAATAAACCTGTTCTGACACAACCAGTAGGAGTCTATGACTCCCCGATACAGTCAACTGTGTTTTAAGTCTAGCAGTTACACCTATACTATCTAATTACGCTCTCTCTCTACGGTCAAGGACTTCCAGTTTCAGAGATCAAAGCCAAGCCACAGTATCGTGTACACAAGAGAGTTAGGGTTTTTTTCTGTGGATGGTTTAAAGTTGACCAGATAGGTAATATGTTATAGTGTAATCCAGAGACACACAATACATAAATATACCATCTGGCTCTTTCTATATTGCTGATGCATTGACACTTGCATTGATTTAAAGTACCAGTAACACTTGCATCGATTTCACACACAACATAAACTAGATCAACAAGAAAATCACTAATGTGACCTAAGATACGTTAACACAACATTCATCAAACCTTTGCACATTCTACTGTTCTAGTTGTTCTGATCTAGATCATTTTGTAACCAGTACCTATATTTTTTACCCTATTTTCACCCTGAAAGGCAAGTATGACCGACTGAACCCGGAAATCATAGAACATTTTGCTAGTATTATTGGGATGGTCTCGACTTAAAGTCTTAGACATTGAATCGGCCAATGTATTTTTCCCTTTTGCTTTTGAGGCTCGGCCAACCCTGATCTTGGAATTGACCGACCAGCATGTAGTTATACAAAATATATCTAAACGATTGTTGTGTTAGAATCATTTAATTATATTAATGTTTGTCGTAATTAAAATCCATTATGAAATCAAAATAAATAACAGGGATATTGGATTAGGACCATGTTATGACACGGCTGTAGCTAATTACTTGTCATTTGTGACGTCACGAATCATAATGCAAAAATTCAAGATTCCATGTAGGTGTGCAAAAAGAAAATTTTCCTCGTAAGTAGTCATTCGAATTTCAAAGAAATCGCCGTTCGTTTCAGAGATAGGAATTTATTACAATATGTTAAAATTGTTTTTCACTGTACTTATACTTTAATATTCAAAGCTTAACTGATTAGGAAAAGATAATTTAACTAGTAATGTTATAAACTTCAATACATATTGAACAATCTAAAAGCCAACATACAGGTCTGTGTCAATAATTATAGATTTTAAATGCTGTAGGTTGTGATCAAAAGGGAAAAAATCAAAATTCAATACCTGGGACAGAACTCTTTAGTAACAGATGGCTTTATACAATATAATAATTAACAGACATTATTACTACAAAGCGTGATCAAAAGAACATGTAACAAATTAAATATAAAATTCAAGGAAGAATTATAATTTGCTAATGTTATCTATTTTTAGTTAAACAAAACGTAGAATATGTATGTAACTAAGACAAAATGAGGTTATTTTATCTAAATATTCTTAACTATCATGTTTCTCTATTTGGATATATTTGACATCTGGTAGTTGTTTCTTCCATTTATGATTGCGGTTTTACAAGTTGTTTTTGTAGCAAGCTGGACAAGAGGTGCCTAGGCTGGTTATCTTGTCATATATATTGTAATAGTTTGTGTGTTCAAAAATGAAACTCTGATTTAAACATTGATCGGTGTATTTGCTGATGAGCATTGCATTAACTTTAAAACCTTGAAACTGTGATAAATTAAGTTTCAACATATGTTAATGAAGCGTTCTTCTAATTTGTCTTAACATAAGAATAATTCATCTTTACAACAATCAAGCGAATAAGTAAACTAAAAGCAAAAACTATCACAGTATATTATCTCTTAACACCCCGATCTTCAACCCGATTCAATCCACATTTATAAATGTAAAAACAACATACTCATTTTACTGATATATATTAAACTGGAACTGGTACCGGGAAATATCGAGAATGTAAAAAAAAGCAACTCTTTACGCTTATTTAATATATAGTAGCAAGGTTACTTCATGTGTAGACAACCAGACATAGTTTATACATTGTGTTGGGGTAACTATTCTATAGACGACGATCACAAACAAAAGCAAATAACTAAAACCTCAAATCCTAACACATAATTTATTTTGATTAAACATTGATTACATTTATGGTATCTGTTAACTGTACATAAGCTAAATTTACAAGTATTGAATTTATATTGTATGATGATACAGACAGTGATAAAAAGGAAATATAGATTTAATCTAAAATCTGAATTCAATAACAGACACAGAGCATGAAAATGAGTTAATTCTGTTCAGGTATTATGCATATCATCTGTATTTTACAACATGATCTGTATGAGTATTCTTATGGTAATGTACATAAAACAAGGCTTCGTTTAATGTTTATGTCCCCATTGAGTAAACCTAATTTTATAGAGGTATCAACTAAATATCTATTCTTTTTTAAATTGTTATTTGGCGTATAGTGTGCATGGAATCTACATAAACTATTTGCCCTAGTTTATAATGATGAAGACAAAAATCAAAAGCAAAAAATATATTTGATCGTGAATATTTATTAAACAAGAATTTCTGTACTGATACGAAAGTCTTCCAAACGAAGGAATTTGGGAGACTTTTGATTTTTTCATATCCATGGCAACGGCTAATATTTTAGACCTAAATTAATTTTCATAATTCTGTAAATCGTCATTCATTTTCCAGCAGTTTTATTTATTTTTTTTTCATTTTTTCACTTTTTTGGCAACAGTAATCATTCTTCATTTCATGTGTGCAGAAAACCATCGTGCAATTACATCTAGAAATTTATGATTTTGTTGATTTGGAATGTTTATCTTCATAGTAGTAATTATAAGGTGCTAATTCAAGAATATTGCTATGTTATGCTTATCAAGAGATTCAAAACGTTTTATGACCTAATCACAATATTAACGTATAATGCATACAAAAGTATCACATGACAATTTTGCAGACAGTTGTCAAATGAAACAACCAATATCCAAAACAATGTTGAACATTTGACCAAGGTTTTATAAATATATCAATAAAGAACTTGCTTAACCGTTATTAGTTGACTGAAACTTTGTTTCACATATCCTTATGGTATACACACAGTGTTCAATCTCAAACGCAGGAATCTAGTATACAATCAATAGATTCACAAATGCAATCTTTAATTTTAAACAATTTCTGAAAAAGTAAAAGCTTTTTAATCTAGTTTAACACGTAAGATTTCTGAAGGAAATTGGGACCTGGTGCTCCGGAAAAGAAATCATTTCCTGTTTAGGTAGGCTAGGCCCGTCATGTGGATAATCATTATTGATACTGAAAGGAACGTGAAAATAAGAAACTATGAAATGTCAAAAATATTAAATATAGTTTTAAATTCAAACATCGCATTGATAAAAGTATTGTGATAGTAGCCATAAATTAGGAACATGTTCTGCATTAGCGTGCCATCTACATCGCATGAGTAAAAGTATTGTAATTATAAGCATAAATTATAAGGGTGTTTCATAAACATACGCTTATCAATATCTCTGAGACAACTTTTTATTTGTAGACAGCTACTTTTGTTTTATAAAATTCAAGCAGTAGGAACATGTTCTACAATAGCGTGTCATCTGTGAAACAACTAAAAGCAGAAAAAGGAGGTATGTTACTGCATAGACAAGAAAAGCTGAGAATAGAAAAAACGGAGTCATTACGATTGTCGAAATTCTTTAAATTTAGCTTTTAAAGTTTCCTTCAAAGATAGTATCAATACTTGATGGGCCACCTAGTTTGCACTTTTGATCGATATCTGCCTTCATTTAAAGCCACAGTGATCTAAAATATCAACACATCACATTGTTATTAACCAAAATCTTTACAGGTCCAATACATAGGATCAAGGCAAAATTGTAACCTTAACAAATGGAGAACTTGGATGACTTTGACTTTTCTTTAAGCTCATAACGATTTCATAAAGTTTAACATTTTATCATATTTGTTATACAAAGCATCAACAATATTATAAATATTTTAAGGGTAAAATTAGTTTGCGATATCACTGAGTAGTAATATTGAACTAGTAAACCGGATTCTATAAATAACGCCTTACATATTAGTTTTGACTTCTACATATCACTCCGTTTCTTCATTAGATTTTATATATAATACTGTTAGGTTAAAGTTGTCATATACAAACCTGTTGCTGACAATCCAAATATAAATATAGATAGTTGATCTAAAATTATGCTTACGCAATAATCAAAAGTTAATATGTATAAATTAACAGCTTCACAATATTGTATTTGTAATTGATTTTCAATGTAGAAAATAGATAATTACAAAGAAAAATATACATAAATGATATAGATACTTATGTTTCACACATGTTACACAATAAGATCATGCGATATAACTGTTGCATATACAGACACCAATCAACATATTACTATAGAAATATTGACTTAGATATTTAAATAGTATATAGAGAGCCATCACATTGACCATTGACCAAAAATCAAAATTCGTCAGCAGATAGAAAACGCAAAAAGTCCTTATTAATCGGTAGAATCGATAATCTAAACGACATGATAGGTAATGACCAAAAGAAAATTAAACAGACCAAAATTCAACGGCTATATTTATTGCATGGGTAATGACTTATTTTATCAATAAAAAGCAAGACGTCTGTGAAACTTTATATAACAGACAATATCGCACAATAAACACAGAACACTGTAGACGATTTATCGGACATTGTATATCACTTGTGTGCTGTACGTTTTGAAGGATCTAGATTATCCCATTTACAACAAGCAGTTCAACAATACAAATAGAAAACACGAAACGGTATGTATATTTCATCAATATATAATTTAAGTCTTGATCAACTCTGCATTTGAAGGTAATAAACTTTGGGGATTTATTTCTAGATTTAAGATGCATAATTTCTAATAATTAACGGAAATATGTAAAATATTCGGATCAAATCAAAATATATTCCTGTATATTTGTGAACAAAATCGGAAAGAAAAAACTTTCGGGGCGGTCATTTCGTCAGCCATATTACAATTATTGGCCATATTGAATTTAATGCGTGACTCTATATTTTAAAACAATAATACCCAGGTCTTGAGTAATAAACATGCCTAATTTCATGCTTTACCAACCTACAGTTGTTTTCTAAAGACCACCAAATAAACAGCAATATGCAAAAAAAGTACTGCATAAATGAGTATAAATACAAAGAACATGTGCATCGTTTTTCTTACATTTATTTACCGATTGTTCAGCCATTTTGAACTGCAATCAGTTTTAAGATACATCAATGAGTATTCACAGGTCATACAGAAATAAGCTAAATCTATGTGTTAAATTAAACCATATACCAAATGTTTTCATTCAATTTTCAAATTAACAAAAATGTTAAGATAGATCTATATTTTTATTATTTGAGCGGCCATATTGTCCGCCATTTTGATAATGAAAATTAAATTAATGAAAACAATTTATTAGATAATCCATATTTGACATTTATGTAAAAGCACTACCAAGCAAAGTGTTTGTTTTTAAAAGATCACTGAAATGTCATATGCAGAACTATTTTCAACTACCCCGCAGAACAATACAACGAATCTGTACAGCTATTTGTTACTTTTCAGCCGCCATCTCATCGCCATATTGGATATGACAGGAATTTTTAATTGCAAACAATTTTACCATTTATCTATGAGTAATCAGAGGTATATACAAAATTAATTATTGCAATACTGAATTGAAAATCGGAACAAAAATGATTAGATATACATTTTCATTATTTGAGGAACCATTTGTCTGCCTTTTGAAATCACGAACCTTGCATCATTATAGTTCATGACCTTAAGATGATTTTCATCTAACGAAAAGAATCCAATATGGCGAACAAAAAGGGTGCCAAAATAACATTATCTGTGATTAAAGTTTATTATCATCCATTTTCTTCACAAATAAGCAGGAACTTATTTTGTTTTTGATTTACGGACTTTTTACATATATCCGCCGATGATTAAAAATTAATTAAGGTTCATTTTTAATGATCGGCGGATATATGTAAACACAAGAAGAAAACTCATCTTTAAGGATCCTTAAAGCCCCATTAAAGACTCATTAATTGGGGCTTTAAGGATCTTTAAGGGGTTTTTAAGGAACTTAAATGTGTCTTTAAGGTCTCTTTAAGGACATCCTTAAAGATCCTTAATGGAACTGAAATTTTAAGGATCTTTAAGGCGGCTTTAAGGATCTTTAAGGATTCGTTTAATAAACACAAAAAACAAATTTCTTTACATTTTTTTAATTTTAAATTTATATAAATGTGATGTTAAATATAATTATTTAACTTATTATACTCTTACACTGTTTTTATTTTATTTTATTGTTTTATTTAAATTTTTATTTTTTTATTTTTTTTATTATTTATTTATAAAATTTATAAATTTATAAAAAATAAACTTATTTATTTAATCATTTTTCTTTATCAATTTATACTAATTATGGTTGTTTTGCAAGTAGTCCTGAAATCACAAATAAAGAAGAACACATTATTTAACATCATTTATTACAAATTTACTTATCTAATTTCGCTCGCAGCGGGACTTGAACTCACTACCCTTAGTTCCCCAGATTACATCCTTTTCTGACTCTATCCTTATCCATTAGGCCACGGAAGACATGAATATGCATTTTATATTTTTAAACTATATGAGTACCCGGTAGCCTAAGGATCACGTAACTAGCTCTAAATCTTTCAGATTTAATAATAAAATATATAAATAAAATGTTTTACTCCATTTTAAAAAATTTTATTATTATTATTATTATTATTATTATTATTATATTATTATTATTATTATAGTTTGCTCTTTTATTCTTGAGAGGAATAATTTTTAGGTTAATTTAACTGACTTAAGATTTCTGATCAAAGGAAGACGGGCATATCAAACCTTTACCTGTAATACACTTATTTATCTGACTGGCAAACATCACTTTTATAAAGATCAATTATCGATCAGATATCCATTCCTATTTGTATAATCTTAATCATACTACTGCTTTTTTATTAAAATATTTCAATAATTCTTGAAATTTAAACAATAATTTTAAGTAAATTTTATTTAAAATTGTCTTTTATAATTTAGTTACATTTTTTTGCAATACCCATTCTTATTTCCTTGTTTGATAAACAACTATAATATTGTACCAGCGACATTTAATAATCTACAAAATGGAAGGACGAGTTTTAATGATAATTTGTTATAATCTTAATCTATCCTTCAAAATCTCGCATTTAACTTAAATGACTGTTTTATGAGGAAAACTGAGAATGGTAAATAAAAAAAATTCAGAAATTAATTCAATTCACGGTGAGAGAGAGAGAGAGAGAGAAAGAGAGAAAAGGGGTGCACATGTTAAACATTATAATAATAGTACTCTTTACAAATTGAAATAGTAGAACTAGCGACTTTTCCAACTGTTGAATTTGGTAAAACTGTTTAAAAAAAATATTACCATTGTCATACTCAAAAGCGGATCCGAGTGAATAGTCACTACCCTTTTTCAAGTTTTGGATCAGACCCGGCCAGAGACCAAACCCGCGACCTTCCACTTCTGGAGCGGACAGTCGACACCCTACCGAGCTGGCTGCTACCGAAGTGGAAGGTCTCCTTCCTCCCCTTTTTTCCACACTTGTTTAAAATTATCTATATGTCATCCATCTGAACATTCAAGTTAATTTTATTATATTAATTAAATTATTACATTATTATACTAAATAATCAGTATAATGGTGCAACACGCAAGAATCCTTTTTACCAGAAAATAACACTTATCATTTTAGATTTGTTCCATATAGCCAATAACGGACGGATAGAATAAAAAGTCAAATGAGATGGAGTTATCTATTAAAACCAATTAAAAAAATGTACAACAGTTGGGACTTCTATATGAAAACAGAACTTTGCGCTATAAAAATGTACAAAAAGATAATCTTATGTGCTAAAAATGTACCATTCTAATTAGCTCTCTCTCTCTCTCTCTCTATCTCTCTCTCTCTCTCTCTCTGGGCCCTGACCCTTGGTCCCAATATTCATTTATGATTAATGGAATCACTCTTTATGGAATCTGTCCTTGAATAAGAATTATTTTTGAAGTACTGATAACAACCCTGTTTAAAATTCATGCTTTCTGACAAGACAGAAGTGTCTTAATTAGTATTACTAATTAACGTCATTTACTAATACTAACTGGGTTCTTTCATGCCTAAGTGATCAGGTAAATAACATTATCACCTAAGACTGGTCAGCACTACATGAATTCTATCATACCTCAGCGAACTGGTACATTACATCATCACCTGATTGCAATTACCTACCTGTACACGAATTAATTAATCAGTACCACTAATTAGCTGGTCCACCCACTGGTTGCTTGACAATTTGCGGTAAGCGAGAGGGAAAAAGTCGGAAAGCAGGGGCAAATGTTGGGGTGCCCCCCTCCCCGCCCACCTACCTCCATCCCGCTGGATCTGACACTGCATGATTTACCATTTTTGAATTATTTTTAAACAGAACGAAAAAAGTACACGACACTGCAAATCCAAATTCTCTCTCCTCTCTCTCTCTCTCTTTCTCTCCTAGATATGACAATATTCCAACGTCAGCTGCAGACTGCTAATATCTTTTTGTGTTTAAACAACACCATTTGATTAATTTCTGGAGAAAACGTTTTTACTTTTTTCTCAACATAATCAGGATAACGGGATAGCAGAGTATAGAGTTTCATTCCTGTGTCAAGATTATTTCACTTATATCATTATTTGATTCAATGAATAAGAATTCTAGAATGGCCAAGAATGTAAAACCTGAGCGAACTGACAAATTTTCTGAGATTATGGCCTGTCCCAGTTTAATATTTTGTCAGTTTGTAACAAAATTGTATAGTCTTGTGTAGAGACTTTAAGTTCAAGGATAGTGAAGGAAATCGAAGTGCATTGAGATTAGAACCAATATTCGACAAGCGAATTTTCTCACACTAGATTTTCCCTAAAGATGTGAACCAAGGCAGTGAGATCAAGATTTAGCTAGTTATGTTGTGGCGGTCGTCAGTTCTAGTATTGTGGATGAAACGGAAACACACAGAGAACCCCATTTTCGGCAAGAAAACAAATTAAAATGATAATTTACTTAAAATAAATGCCGATGATATAAATGTTTTTTTCTTTTAATTGTTTCATTATAAATCACAACTTTATTAGCCCGAAATTCGTTAACTTGGATTGCGGACCTATTCTATGATTGGAAAATCATGCTTATAGTTTTCGCTTGTGGGAAAAAGTTCCGATAGACAACTCTCAGCTCCGAGTCTCTCTCTCTCTCTCTCTCTCTCTCTCTCTCTCTCTCTCTCTCTCTAAACAACTTGATCAGAGAATACAAGTTATTTTACTGGATCGATCGAGAAATTATTACATGAAGAAGATAGCGCAAATGAATCTGCCACTTTTGCCTATGAAATTGTGGTTTATTTATTTATTTATTTATTTATTTATTTATTTATTATTTATATATTTATATATTTATATTTATTTATTTATTGATATTTATTTATTTTTTTGATTATTTATTTATTTATGATTATTTATATATTTAATTGATTATTTATTATTATTTATATGATAATTTATTTATTTATTTATTTATATTTATTTATTTATTTATTTATATGAATGCATATTTCAAGGTCATGAAATAAGAAATATTAAATAATGGTAGTTTAAAAACTGATGATGTACAAGTCTTTCGCTCTGCTCCTCTCTCTCTCTCTTCTCTCTCTCATATTTCATATACTTTTTTTTTAAAATATTTATTTATTTATTTATTTATTTATTTACACACAAATAACAATTGGTAAAAAGTATCTAAAGTATCCCTACATTACATTACTACTCATGTAGATTAATTATCAGATTCCATTAAAATTCAAATCCATCTAGGTAATTAAAGAGATTAACAACATACGGTAAATTTTTCAGGTAGAATATACTATCGTCTGGTTAAAATGAGTTTGAATTTGCTTCTGTTATCAATTAGTTAGGTAAGTTGTTGATGAGATACCGGGGAAATGTTGATGATCATCAATTAGGAACCATGATCTGTTTATTATACCTATGGGCAATAAATCCATAATGATAAATAGTCAAAACTACACTTTTTTAGTTTAATAAATTAAATAAATAAATAAATAAAAAGAAGTTGTACATTGAATCAATTTAGAGCTGGGACATAATATCGGAGCAGTATAGATTATAAATAAATAAATAAATAAATAAAATATAAATAAATAAATAAATAATAAGTAATTAATTAATTACTTTGAAAACAATCATGAAATTTTATCACCGGACATTTATTTTTAATCGCGTTTTTCTCCAATTATTTTTGTGTAATATATACCAAATAAATAAATAAATAAATATATAAATAAATAAATAAATAAATAATGGTGCATCCTTAGCCAATTCAGGGTGGTTGAAAAAACACCATTATATCATTTAAATACATGTGTATGTCAGGGTGATCCTTAAAGATCCTTAAAGCCGCATTAAAGATCCTTAAAATTTCAGTTCCATTAAGGATCTGTAAGGAAGCCTTAAAGATCCTTAAAGAAGATGGTGGTCCTTAAAGGGGTCTTTAAGGAGGCTTTAAGGATCTTTAAGGACATCTTTAAGGATCTTTAAGGATTCCTTAAATACCCTTAAAGGAGGGAGTTGGTCTTTTGAAAAAGTCCGTAAATCAAAAACAAAATAAATTCTTACTTATTTGTGAAGAAAATGGATGATAATAAACTTTAATTACAGATAATGTTATTTTGGCACCCTTTTTTCGCCATATTGGATTCTTTTCGTTAGATGAAAATCATCTTAAGGTCATGAACTATAATGATGCAAGGTTCGTGCTTTTAACAAAAACCCACAATTTAAGCTTATTTTGCGCGAATCTGCTGGACTATTATTACTATTTCAAATACCATCAAAAAAGTGCATTTAATTATCGAAACATTTGAAATATTTTCCTTGCAATAGTTTTTATGTAAATTGTTTCCAGATATATATTATCATTATTTTCTATTATAATTATTATGATATGATTTCATCCCCAGGATTCGTCCACAAGACAATATGGAGTATCGATACCAGATGATGTGTTTTATCTTCGTCTTGGTGATTCATTTAGGTATGTAGCGTTTAAAGATATATTTTTAATACCACATTTGTGTGGCAGATGCTTATTTTGCTGAACACTCGATCTCCTGTCCCCGTTGGAAGATCAAATGTTTGACTTAATTTGTCAGTCTTCAAAAATTTGTTTTGTATTTGAATTGTGCTTAGAGTGTGGATCAGTATGTTTGCGTATAATTTAATTATGTTGTTATTATGAATATCATGTTATTACACACGTGGCAGATGTAGCTAGCTGCATAGGAGGTACTTACTCTTCAGAAGCACACTGGCTCATCTCCCTGGTTGAATTTACGTGTTTAACAAATTTGTCAGCTTCAAAAGTTTTCTTTGCTTTGAGATTTTAGTTTCGACCTGGACTGGAATATTACATTAAAACTGAATTCTGAGGAGGAAGATAATTACACAACACATATTAATGAAGTGAGAAACAATGCATGTTGCATTTGCGCTTCATCGTCTTCATAGCCTCCTCATGGTAGAACAAAACAAAAACTTCCATTAATAAAGCATACAAGCAATAATTGATTCTAGGGACAACAAAACAGTTTAGATATTGATTAGCCAGTTGCTTTGCTGACCTGTCTGACATGAGAATGACCAACTTTTTCATTTTTTGCATGTACGAATCACAAAACAATGTTGGATGCTAAATTAGATTGGTAAAAGTATTGATAAGATCAATCAAATAAGAAAACTACGGATATTTCTAAACGAAACGTCATCTTTTATCAAATGACCACAGTCTTTCGTTTTTAATTTGCCTAAAAGGTAGACTTGATCAGAAGCCCTCTGAAAACATTGGTTATCATTTGTGCCATAATTTGATGCTTGTATTATCATTTTCTCAATCGATTCTTCAAAAGATTTCTCTTATCCGTTCCACAAACAGAATGACAATCAAATTAATTGCTTACTTACTACTTGGTGTTGGGAAAATCATTTTTTGAAACAAGATTGATTTTGATAAACGTGAGACTCCGCGTTCTTGTCCAATCATCTTCGAAACACTGAAACATGGTAAACATTCTTAAAGTACACAATCATATGTGTCTACAACAGCATCTGTCCAAAAACACGTTATTGGCCTGGACAAAATACTGACTACTTTAGACAGATCGACTGTATTTTTTAGAATTATAATCATCACAATATATATGATCCAGTTTGTATGGTTTTTGGTATAAATTAATTTTTATCATCATCATCATCATCATCATCATCATTATTTTTTCATACATTCATCACGAAAATCATAAAAAACTTCTAACATCATTCATTATCATATGAGCCCGTTTAAGTAAAAACGTCCCTTATGTGCATTGTGACGTAAGCAAAGAAAAATGACGCCGAAAGTTCGGGAGACGAAAGTGTGTTTCGCTGCGCAAAATTACTCAAATAATGAAAACAAACTAACTACAGTTGGCTAAGTCGGACAGGTTTACTTTTATCCAAATTAGCAGAGAACACCTTACTGTAAATCACAGAGCAATAATAATATATCAATGGGTTAATAAAAAATTGAATAAAATTAAAGCGTAACAGATTTAACAGTAAACCAAAGCAAGATTTGCACAGGTGAAGAATTATCAAACGTTCTTTCGAGTGTTGTTTGCGATTGACAATTAGTCTCTGAGCAAATTTCCTTTTAAATTTAAGAATTGAAAGGGGTCCTCAGCTGTTATAAAAAAAAGTTTCGTTGTCTGAATATTGTGTTTTGAGGGGCAAATGTAAACAACATGAAGTCACAAGCTACCATACAATGTAGCAGTTTCATGTATTTGAGAATAACAACATATAGTGACGTTGGCATTGGTAGCGCAATGGATAGCGTTTAGATTCACGTTTTAGAAAAAAATGTCTGTTGCCAGTTCAAATAACCAAGGGGTCATTTTTTACATTTTGATAAATTTTATTTATTTACCTTGTTCTTATTTTGTCGGATAATTTAAATTTGACAGACTTTGCGATTTCCTGATTTTAATTGCAGACTGACTATTATTTTATTACTCGTACTAGTATTCGCTAAAATATCCAAGAATATTTTTATATATTTGAAGTGCGAAAAAATCATTTTGATAATTTTCAAATGCGCTACATAATCGTTTATATTTGTTGTAATGCGTGATATCATCAATTTTTTTAACTAATTTAAATGCACATTTAATTGATACAGTTGCTAAGAACTGTAATAAATGTTGTTTGGTAAATACAGAAAAAATGGAGCTAGCTCAAATTTCTTGTGACACATACACATGTACACCACTCACGTGCTAATTTTAATTTTTTATAAAATAATACGAATCTATTGGCTAGTATCTTATTGGATTCTTTGGATTGTGGGGATTTTTTGCTAGAAAAAAAAGCATTTTTCATCATGACTCTTTACGAAATTCTATCGTGTGCCTTATCTATCTTGGCAGTTGCTCCAACACCCAGTATTTGAGCTACCACTATTAAGAGTGGATTAAGTGGTGATCAGTTGGTACATCGCAAAAATGAAACCAATGAATACATCTAAAGTACATAATTGACTTGCATTCCATGCTTTTCCATCTTTTCAATTTTGAAATTTTCAAGGCCGACATCCCGCCTTCTTTATTACTGCATTAAGTGTATATCCGTTTAACTGATACATTTTTAATTGAGATGACCGAAACAATAAAGTCGGCATTACCGGAATCGACTGTCAACTAGTAAAAAAAATGAAAAACATTTTATATTTATCATTTTCTGTGTAAACTGTCATGTTCACATTATTTTATCGAAATTCCACAAAATAAAAAGGTCACAATGCATTGATCATTATTCATTTTTTCGTGAAAAATACATAAAACTAAACCCATGAAACAATTTCTTTTTGATGACACGAGCACGTGTTTACTTAACTAAAGTTTTTAAGCTTTTTAAATTCCATCTATTTATTATCTTTATTTGACAATTAAAAATACCAAACAAAATCGAAATTAATGTGGCGTTTTTACATGTACAATGGGGTTAATATGTATACATCATCGTGAAGTACAAAATTAAACAATTTTACGTAGAACACAGTTGTTAAAAGCAAAACTATGCACATTCAAAGAATAAAGGTACTCACATATCATTACCTCATATACATGTATAGAAGTTATGTGCCGATTTGTAAATTTTAAAAGCCGTAGTTTTCATTTTTCATAGATAAAGTATTGATTAGCATCATGATCTATTAAGAAATCACAGGGGTGATATGTGTAATAAAAACACTATTACCAGTGGCTTGACCTAAAGGAAAGAGTGTGTTTTCAAAGAAAAGAACGTAAAAGTACAGATTTGTATAAAAAAAAACAAATTGAAAGGGAAATTATAAATAAAACAAATACATGTAATGCATGTAGCTAATCAGATCGGATTTCAATCCCTGTCCTACAGAAAAACTAAGGTTATATAATAACATCAGTTATATGTAATATATGTAATATTGCAAGTTTTAATTTTTTCGAAAGTTGATTTGAAAATAAATAACAAAGACGTAGAATACCCTTCATTTTATCATATAATATAATGAAGATAGAGTTGCAAAAAGAAATGCAAATAAAATAGACGTTTGCCAAAATCTAAAAATTCAAATATAATACTATTACTTTTTAAAATTATAAGTACAAGAATATTTAGACGTTAATTCTGTGTTAGAAAAACCACATTGGTCAAATTAGGATAAAATCCCATCAAACCTGCTATATATTTTTTTAAATCATAAAATATAAAGCTTAAGGTACGAATGAAGCCCAATACAGACACAGCGTAAGGATTCGTTGTCTTGAATTGAAATCCTGTAAAAATAACCGTTTGTGAAGTTTTTAACAAATTGAAGAAATTTCAAACTTGCCATCTTGAATTGCAACCAGATTATTAACTGATTTTTTCTCGATTAATACATATTTAACAATTATTATCATTATACCGAATCTCGAAAACTTTCAGCTTGTGTCGACTTTATTTATTTATTTATTTATTTATTTATTTATTTATTTATTTATTTATTTATTTATTTATTTAAGTAGAATCTACTGCCATTCTGCTGACAATAGCTAAGGTGGCAATTAAAATTTGGTCTATGCAAGAAGATTTCTTTTTCTTAAACCAGATTGTTTTATTCGGAGCACACATTCTATTTCATCTTTTAGTCTGTCTACGGTTATCTTTAGCAGCATTTTGCCACCTACACTCGTTAGTGTAGTACCTGTCCATTTCTTACATCTCCATGATTTACCCTCTTTGATTATCCCTTTGAAAGTCATTTTCTCATTCTGTAGTTATATGTTCTCTTATTAAGATGTTGCATTGTAATTCAGATAGAATATCAGCTGAGGTATTCATATCTGTTGATATTGCTTCTGGTGATATTTCACTAGGTACCACAGCTTTTCGTTTTTTCCAGTCACCTTATTCTTTTCTTATTTCTCCTTTTGTAGGTGGTGTTATGTCCAATATTTCTGCTGAAGGTGGTTTGTTTAGTATCTCGTTGGGGTGTGTAGTCTATATTCTTGTATTGTAATACTTTCTCATCCTTTCATTTCACTGGTCTGCCTGTATTTGCAGTAAACCTGTTTGTATCTTTCTCAGTGGTTTTGGCTAATCTGGTTCAGCTATTTGTTATTTTTATATCATTCCCTGCGATATTTTGCCGCATGTTTTCTCTGACAACCACCTTTATTGTGTCTTAATATTCATTTTTAATTATTTTGTTGTTATCATTCATAGCTGTTAAAGCATCAAACATGTACTTCAAATTAAATCTTAATTTTTCTTTCTTTTCTAGTTGTTTCAATAATCTAACATCAAACTTATGTTTTGTTTTTTCCAATATTTGTTTGGCTGCTTTTATCTTTGTGATGATGAAATTGTGGTCCGAGTGACATCTGTTACATGCATGTTCCTTACATTGTACAGACTCCTGCATTTTTGCTTTGTATACGGTCCATTTTTTTCCGGTATTACCTATATTACTTTACTGTACCGCCTACCACCTATCATTTGGAGCACAGAAAACTGAGAATAATTCTTATTTCTTATTCGTGTGATACATTTGGGTTGATATTTTGGCTAAATTTGTGAATAGTCCCAGGTATCTCATTTCGGGCAAACAAAACAATTTTTTCCAATATATATTTATTTTCTGTTATAATTGTCAACAACCAAATTTCCATCTCATTCCATTAACATTCCATATTTAAAACCAAACTGCAAAATAGAAACATAAAGAAAACCTTACTTTTTAGAATCTAGTCTAGTAAAATAAATATAACGATATGTATACCTTAATCCATAGCAGTGGGCTTTACCAATATATAGAAAAAGAATAAACCAAATTTTATTATTTAACTAAGTCCCATAGTTACCACGAAAATCCCAGGCATACATTATACCATTTACTCTTAGTACGCAAATCATTAAATCTAGTCACTAGTTTCTGTGTTTGAAAATCAAATTTTTTCTTAAAACAACTTTTTTTTTAAATTTAAATAAAATTCGAATAAAAAAAATTGCTAACATAAAGCTTAACACTACAAAATTAATTTTGAAATTAAACAATAACTGTACTCACAATTGTATACTCCTTTTTCCAAAAATCACAACCATGGCCAAAACCGAACTAAAAAACCCACATACAAACCCCTTATATATGTTTCAAAAATGCCAACTTATCAATTCTAACACACCTATCATACACTAGCACATTCACCCCAGTTAAAAAACACCACATCAGCACAAATACTGTACTTGTTTATCACACCTGTGTTAAAGACAACATATATAAAATGGACTGGGCATTTAAATATAAATTTATGGTAATACATATAATATGGACTGGGCACTAAATAATAAATATACAATTTTTGGTTATTTGAAACAAAATAAACAAAAATATCATGTACACTGTAACACCATGTATTCCTATAACTCATGTCCTCAATATGGTTTTGTCTTTTCTGTTTTCTCTGTTTAATATTCCCTATAATTTATCATTAAAAGCTTTTTAATGATCTTTTGTTGACTGATTTGTTAGAGCATAACATACTATGAGAAAAAAATTCTGAAACTAAGTGGAAGCTTACAGTGACGATACCGGTTTCCACTATATTTGGATCGATTAGGGCTACTCTCTCTCTCTCTCTCTCTCTCTCTCTCTCTCTCTCTATCTCTCTCTCTCTCTCTGTATGGCGTTGTTGGGATGTAGTGTCTAGAGTAGAATTTTTTTCTATTGTTATTAACAGTTATTTGTCTATTTGCTTTCCATCTTGTTTCGAAATTCCCTAACACGGAGAAATTGTAGTGTCTAATTTAATTTTTTTAGATTCATACTCCCTATATTTTCACATTCAATTTATAATTTCTTCTAGTATATTTTTGTTTCAGTAGAAGCACTTCGTTTCTTAAATTTTTACATCTGTTTTTGACTGTTTGAAGTCATCGGTACATTTACACTTGCTCATTAATTCACAACAAATCTTAATGTTTTATATTGTGTACTCTATAATCAGATTGAATTTAAGCTGTAGAATGATTAACCTTGAGGCAACCCATAACCTAAAAACTTCTTATTCCCTTATCGTTGATAAGTAGCTTTTAACGTGATGCATGGGGCTGTTTAACCTCCCAAAAACCCTGTACATCAGTTTTGTCACCCTTGAAAGCGGTACTAGTTTGATCCTTTTAACTTCCATTTCGTATTATGTGTAACTTGTATACTTTGTCGCTATCTTTGTTTAACGAAAATAGACGTCCGCAATATACGAGTTGTTACATTTTACCGCTATACGCCGCTTGCGTTTATGTACCCCGGCAGATTTACAAACAGTTTTATGTACCCAGGCAAGATAACCAATCCCTATGCGAGAAATTTAACGCTTTGGATCTCAATTACATCAGTCAGCTTATAAAAGAAGATTAGTATTTTAACTGCGTTATAAACCTGAATAAAGCCATACAATATTAAAAGACTTAACGGGCTGCAATACTCCTTAAACATATACAAGGTCTACCAACAAGAACAAGATCCGATATAGCTGAATCCATGTGTTAACTTCTACCCTCTAGATATTGAAATAGAAAACGGTAATTCTTATTTTTGGCAAGTTATGTAGACTGGGAAATATGATACTGGCTAAAACTTTTTATAAAAAATGTCTATGCAGTTAGCTTATTCACCTTTCCAATAGTTTTATACAGGAATTTTACTCTATACTGTATAAGTACAATCTACTACCTTCAATTATCCGTGGATGAAGGAATATTACTTACCGCACATAAACGGACCAAAGGACATTTCCAACGCACATCAATAAAAATCAATTGTGACGAATGCAGTGAAACAAATTAAGCGTATATATTGGCAAGTTAGAATCTTTAACAATATCGGCAAATTTACTACACCAGACAGAATTAATCGGACTCCACCGTTAATATCCATAATGAAAGACAAAAACAAAATATGTTTAGTAGTCTCGCTAATATATAAGCTAATTCAACCTCCTTTTAATGCTAAATGTCTGCTCTGTGATGCCACAGTGCTATACCCAATTTTCTATGGATGCTTTTTGTGATTGTTCTAGACCTAACTTGTATCGCATTTCGCTTTATACTTCGACACGAATATTTAACAAAAATATATATTGTGAAATGTCAAACTACAGTAACACTTCTAAGTGGACGCTTAAAACAATTTCATTTACTACATAATCATATTTTAGCAATCTGGATATACTGTACATTTGGCTTTATTATAAACTGTTTAATCACAAGAAGCATCGATCATCGACTGATCACCAACTTTAACTAGAGATCACATTCTGTGTTACTAACCATACTATCCATATTATTCACATATGTATATATAGTTATAATAAAGTTTTATTTATTTATACCTTTAATCTTTAATATAGAGGAAATAAATGATGATCCTGATGATAATTATGAAATAATAATTTTTATCTTTACAGGAACCAATAAAGACCTGTCTGGCCTCGGTGAAATGTTGAAAGTTTATAATCATAAGTCTGCTTCTTTCAAAAATACAATTATAGTTAGAGAGACAATGAATTCAACAGATGAATATTTTTACTTTGCAATACAATATATGCCAAATGCGTTTCATTATAAAAATTATCAAAAAATGATGTTTGGAAAGTTTAAAGACACACTCCAAGACCTGTTTAATAATGATTATCGCGAAATGAAAGATGACTGTAGGCTAGTTACATTGAGAATAGTGAATGGATTTTTCTTATGTCAGGTTTATTCGCAGTCTACAAAACCTGAGATTGTAAAAATAAGAATGACAGATTTTAAGAGCACAAAAAGAGTTCTTCAGATTCCAAAACTAGCAGACTTCCTGACGATATACATTATGGTTGAGGAAAATGGAATATGGATTTTATATGAAGGAGCTAATCATGGGATTCTTGAACAAATATCTATCGATGACCTTTCATCAAGCAAAAGAATTTACATTGAATCGAAATATGTCAAGCATCATGCAATTGTTGTTTCAAGCAAATTCTATATCATGTCTACAAAAAATGATACCTTGTCTATCATCAAAGCCATTGATACTGAAAACCCTAGGAACACAATGTCTTACAAAGTGATTCTCTCTGAAAATATCCCTAAAAATAGCTGGATACACTATAATCCTAGATATAAACAATTATTTGTCGAAGTATCAAATAATAAAACATACATATATAAAGTCGAATACTGTCAATTTTCCTATCCAAATAGTAGATCAATCGATTTATCCAAAATTAATTCAACTTTTGCCTGGTCATTAATGCCATCTGCTTATAACCATCACATTGATTTAATTAATTTACTTATTAGTTATTTCCATGTTAAAAGTCACCCGACATTGAACCAGTTAAGTAGTTTTCTAATAACTTGTCCATATAATAAGTGTCTAATGCCAGGCATGTCTTATAAAATTGCTTGTCGGATAAATGCAATTAAACTATTATTTGAATCATTTGCAACACACAAGGTAAATCCTACTCATTTTAAACCGTTACAAGTACAACTGGATATGTACAAACTTCTGGAACATAGTAAGTTCCGAATACTATCTGGTAAATTGAACGGATTAAAACACTCACTTACCAGAACATTTATACTTTTAAAGAAAGAAATACAATCTTTTCGATCATTTATAGGATCATATTTCATTTCTCTTTCAGAGTTTGATAACAGAAAGTACCAAGCCGATATAGAATTAATTTATAGTATTTTTAATGAATTGAACACAAAACAACAAAGCATCGCACCAATGATCAAATCAAAACTTACAACTCTATTTGATCAAGCAACAGGGTCAAATTATGCTGAAATTGCAGGTCAAATAGCAAATGTTGCACTTGCCTCTGCTGCATTTCTTAATCCTTTTACCATTTTTGACGTCACTGACGCTGTGTTAGAGGTACGAGATAGACAAGCAAATCTAGTGAAATCAATTGTTGATCGTGAGAAACTAGACGTTATATCGAAGTACCTTCCTCGACTTAAAACATTCGGTGATCAACTTCAACCGAAGATAAAACTTATGGCAAGTAAATTCCCCAGTATCAGGAAATTAGTTAGGAAAGCAATGCGTCTAAACGTAACGAACAAGATATTACTAAACTTTCATCTGCTTTTCTCACAGAATATGACTCATATCGGCCTGCTTTTGAAATTTCTACAATTAATGAATATGAGTCTTTACTTAGCGAAATTATTGAGGAGTTATGTAACATTATTTACAAAGGAAGTTCACTGGTATCAGCTGTAGCACAAGGGATAATTGCGTCTAAAGACACATGTTTAGCCACCAAGCTAGATGTCAGAAACTTAATGGGTGTTTATAGAGATATGTATGATAAGCAAGATTCTCTATTTCATGCCTTTGCTTCTGCTATACGAACTACTATTGCTCGACAGAATGCTGCTAAGATCGAGGATATTTCCAGAAAAATAACATGGGAGAGTTTGAGATTTCAGAGACTAATTACAGGATGTCTGCACTCGAAATCATTGTAAACTCAGAAGTCACTACATTGTTTCTTATGCATGATGCGTGTACCTTACTGGAGTACAAAAACGCCGGTGTTACTCCAGAATATTGTAAATTTGCCATTGATAATCCACTAGCTGGTTTATATAGCAATATGGTGATATCTTCAAAGTTCGATAAAGACATGTGTGAGAGGGACACTATTGAAAAGTTTGTTTATATTCCAGCCCAACAACAGTCTAAAACTGCACAAATACCACAAGGAACTATTGATTTAACTAGTCTATATCGTGGGTATGAAATAACGTTTCAAATTCCCAATAGCCAATGGTTAGTTGATAACAATTGGATTTATGAAAACGAGAAGAATAAGATGATAGTTCTACAGAAATTTGAATTATTTGTTCCTCATAATGGGAATTCTACTATTAATGTCAAATCAACGTTGAGGTATTTATCAAAGAATACCATAAAACCTGGAGGAAAGGTTTACCATTTTAGCGCACCTGACATTTATCAGTATAATTTTCGGTACAGCCAGGGAGATAAATATTGCTCTATACCAACATTAACCAATGCTCCATACGAATTACCGTCATGTGCAAAGCTTCCTCCAATATGTATTTTATCAAGTGGAGAAATAAGTAATTCTGCTGCCTACCCATCTGTTTATTCGAAGTTTGGAATTAAATTATCGACTATCGGGCGAATACAAGAACCAAAACCTAAAACAGACTTTTTCTTGATGGCTTCTGTCAAAATATGTGTGATAGATTCAAAAATAGGAAGAAAACAAAATACATCAAAAAGCAAAATCAAGTCCAAACATTATAACTTGGAAGAATCAAACTGGAAACCAGCTGCGTGTTGTGGGTTATTAAATAAGTACATCGATCACATAATCAGTAGCCAAGAGTGCAAACCGTGCCCATCAGGGTCTACTCCGAGACTTGGGGGATACTACTGTGAATGAATGAATAAATAAAATATCTATTGCAATTGGAATTAAAAATAAATTATATTAAATATAATATATATATCTTTTTTATTTCTATAGTATTATATACATTAAAGGGTTGTTGATACCGAATCTTAAGGCCAAGTGGTACAAATGGACACTATCCTACAAGTTTCTTTTACACCCGTTAAAACGCGCTTCCATAAATTAAGAAAATATGGGGTCCCTTTTTTGCTATAAGACGATAAAAAACTAAATATGTATTGAAATTTTAACATATGGTAAATAAGTATTCGCAATGAAAAAATAACATAATATAGTTTATAAATTTTTTTTTGTTTTTTTTTTTTTTTTTTTTTTTTTGGAAAATGTAAAACCATATTATGCCTTGCCTGACTTATTGCATAAATATTCAAGGACGTAATATGATGCAAAAATATTACCAATATTAGCAATACACTTACACATTTTAAGGTTTATATGTAGCATTGTTTCGTTATCTAAGATTGTTGTGTTTGTGCTTCTAGCTGTAATAGTTAATGTATTATTTCTATGATTTGTATACATTTTACTTTTTGATTATTTTGTTAACGTCGTCGCTTAAATAAGAGAAATAATGATATTAATACATGTTGACTTCGAAAAGTTGAAAACAAATTTTTGTCATCCAAAAAGAGATTCAATAATGGCTCTTAAAATGCAAACAGACGGGTAAGGGAAAAACTACCAAAGGCTAGGTTTGAAATAGGAAAAATATACCGAACTATTGAGAGTGAAATATTATATAGAGTGAAAAGTTACTGTAATTAAAAAAACATTAACTTGGTCAAAGAAGGTGATTGCAAAGCATCGAACTATGGAGTTAATAAAATACATCACTCAAACATTATGTGTTTCATTCAAATAACACCGCTTATTTTAGTTTAAATTTTTATCAAGTCATTGCTAATCTATTTTAAAAGTAATAGTGTTTGAAAAAATATAAACGTTTGAAATTATCAAAATCTAAAGGAAATTTTCAATCAAAGCAATATTTACAGAGACACCGGCAATAACATTTTGTGGAAAAACGTTTTTCTTTTCAAATTAAATACCTTTAGTGAATCATTGGTATCTGTTGAATACCGCTTGTATATTTTCATTTTTTTCAATTAAAGTTGTGTATTATAAACCCAGTAAGTTATTTATCACTTTTTACAAATACATTCAGTTAGAATTTAGAATAAAACCACCAGCGCGCATAATTTTTTACATGATATGCTTAAGTCAACCTCCATTTATACCACTTGGTCTTAATTTTAATTTGACGTACGTCTTTATAAAACACAGATGGTTATATAAGTGGTTTGTTAGGTTCGTCAAAATACAAGTAATATATACATGTGGAAGTAGCTGATCCTTTGATTTGTGAAACCAGAGTGTTATTGTTTTAATATTCGTGTTTATAAAACACTCGTTATAAATGATATATATGCGTTCCTACCACAAAACCACACCCACACCACTATTCACTCGGTCTTAATACATGTTTATTGAATACTAGAATATTATCTATCCTAGTGAGCTTGAAATAAAATATTCGACAGGGTCCTCAAATTCGCCTTTATATTTAGACCTAAGCTTGAATTATGACGCCCATGAAAGGCTACGTTTGAAACTTTATGACAAACATGATGACCTACTGCTTATGATGTATTTGTTTTCCAATAAATATGGTAGAGCTTGTTCCCACTACTCGAAATTTGTACAATGAGCTGGCTGCTTGAAAATAAATTTTTGACTCAGGGATATTGCAAGCCTAGGCTTATCAAGGCCCTTAAAAAGATTTATGGCCGTCATCACAGTATTGTTGATAAGTTTGGTGTCTCTGTGTCCAAGATTGCCCTGGGTATATTTGATGTCCCATAGTTCCATGTTCCTTTTACACAATTATGATTACACACATAGTGGGTGTAGCTAGATAAAATAGAGGTGATTATCCTTCCGAAGCATCCGGCCTGACTTTCGTTTTGGAAATCCACGTGTCTAACCTCTTGTCGGTTCTAAAGTTTTTACTTTGCATCTGTATTGTTTTTCGGAAATGGATTATTATATTTGTTTTTGATTTTAGAGGTATATATGCGTTCCTTTCACAATACCAAAAAACCACACCATTAATACATGGTTATAGAACAGTTAAAAGTGGAATAATTGTCGTCTTTTCACAAAATCATAACCACATCACTGGACACTTGGCCTTAACACGTGTTTATAGAACACTAATTTTAAATGGTACCGATGCTCTTTTTCCACAATACTGTATTGTATTTTCATTATCCTTGCGTATTTCCTATATATTCCAGTTTTAGACTTTTGGCATTCATAGAACTATAAATGACAAACGACCGCATCACTGCGTTTGAATTTTAATACTGGCAATACACATTCTCTTGGAAATACAACATGGTAAATAAAATGACTGCGTCCATGTTTCCAGGTGGCAAACATTTTTAGGTATCCAATGCCTTTGTTTGATGATCGATTAGTTTTTTTTAATCCAAGTCAATCGGAAGTTTCCATGTGTAAATCAAAATTTTTCAACACCAAATTAGATATTTAATTTGATGCATGTTGCGATATTTCAGGATTATCGAACATGCCTTTACGTCCGTTCAGTGTAAGTCCACTGAATGGAAGACAATATTGGTGACGTAATACACACATACGTCACGTAAACATTCATGTTACTCTTGCATGTTCGTGGTCGAAAGCCCGGAAATATAAATCCAAAATTGAACGCAAATTAACCCTGAAAAATAAATTCAGATATTTAGAAAACATTTTTGATGAAAATATAACAATCAAATCGTTTTGAAATTGCGTTCATAGTGAATATGAATGCCAAACCTTTGCACAACTACCTGTATGATGCGCGATAGTTCAAAACAGTTCAATGGGATCGCCACTGTACCACGTGATACCCTCTAACGTTTGTGCGGAACATTAATTTCCAATGGATATGAAATAACATGAGATGACGTTTTCCTGCGAAAACAATGTCATTCCGGGAATCTGTGACGTTGCCTTTTTCCAAAACGTTCCACACAAAGGTTTAGAGGTATTATTCACGTGGTACAGCGACGAACCACATTGTTAAATAGTCAAGTAAATTTACAGTTTGACCTCAAACTAATTACAACAGGATATATTTTACTACTAATATGCTTTTATATACATAAAATGTTACGGTAAAACGTGTATTTTTTTAAATTGGAAAGCAGTTTTTGAGAAGTTTAAGATTATAGGGGATATCTATGGACAGGGCAATTAACTTTTGTGAAACAGGTTGGGTTTTAATCCCATTTTCATCTTTCCGCTATTCAAACTAAATAATAACAACGTTAACAGAATTAATCAATCATAATTGTTTTCTTTTAGACATTTAAAATTTCTGAAGTTAAAAGATCAGTCCATTTTAATTACACTGCTTTTTATTTTTAGTCTGCCAAGATCTAATATTTCTGGTAATGAATAATTAATCACAGAATACAGAGAGTTATGCTGTAGAATTAGAGAAAATTCTTTTTTAAACTTGATACAATTATTTTACCATTTTTGTATATCAAAATACATTTAGCGTTTAATTCTGTTTTTTTCTCATCGTTTCACCAAACACTTTCTTTACATTTCAAATATATATAACATTTAAAATTGTCTTAAATGATTCATTTTTAGCCTATGTATAAATTTTCATCTGATATCTAGGATGTTCTTAGTAGGAGAGTAACAGAAAGTATTATTTATACAATTTAGACTCAGAGGTATCTCCATTTTTTATAAAAATCCAAAATGCACTGAAACTGTTAGTTTTATATGGTGAATTATAACACATTTCCTGAGAACAATCACATTAAATATTTTCTGATGCAATTACTTTAAGGTTTGACTGAATTGAATGACTGAATTAATAACTACATTCCTGGACACTTGGTCTGAATACATAGAACAGTTATAATACTATGCATAAGAATGTCTTCAATCTATCTGCACAGTCCTTTAATAAACTCGAACAAGACAGGTGGGTTTACAGAAATATTTATACGCTGATGCTGATTTAATAAGGTCCGACCAAATGAAGAACAACAATGACGATAATATTATATGCGTTCCTTGTCTTATCGTAGATGTTAGATGCTGCGTTAGATGTTGCTAAGAACATTCCGACCTGTCTATAAGGACCATCTAAGTGAACAAATAACAGCGACCTCTACGTGCAGGTGGTCTTATATAGAGGTTCAAACAACATGAATAAAGAGCCATTGGGATAAAATTTAACTAGACTTTAAAACCAGGTATCTCTTATATACAGTTGGCCTTTAGGTATGTTCAACTCTACATTTTCTGTACAAATATTTTTTATACTTTTAAAGTCCTTACATACTATATGTTTACACATCATTCTATTTTACAAATAACAAAGTTTTTAATAGAGTGGATACTTTTAAGTATGAAGACTTGGTAATCAAACATTGGTCTCTTTCTGGGCAAAATATATTACAACGATGGTTAAGATTTCTCTATTTAGCATCACAAGAAGTAATTGATTCTATTTCTAGTATCACAAAATGAAAAACGTTATTTGGAGTGACGGCGATGTTCCTGCCCTTGTATTTTTTTAAAATGTGATGTGATGTAATAACGCAAACCGGTTTCGTTGAGGAATGGCGGCAAAACTTTAAATTAAACGATATACTGAACAAAAAGTACAGTGTATTTTTAATTTATTTCTCTTGCACAGCGGTCTCTAAATTTACTGAGGTTATGAAGCGGTTCTCAACATTCAGACAGATTTTGAACATCGATGAATCTTTACAGGGAAATGAGCGTGTATACTAACTTTCACGAAGGAGGCGGTGGAAAATGTCATCGATCTTTTTATGAATTCTTCTCCCTGTGGTGCACGAAAATTTTATCTTAGTAAATTGAGCGACTTTGAACTACAGGTAAATTTGGGTGACTGTCCTAGATGAGGACGACCGCGCGTTACTTCATGCCAAAATAGAAACATACGTCTCTGACATCTAAGCAACATATTTCAGACGGTGACGGAGACGGTTTATCAAATAGCGATCATAATGGGCCAATGTATTCAGGAACAATTAAGAATCAGATCTAGGAGGTGTATTGAAGGTCAGAGCGTCCCTATGTGTGTCTGCTACTTACGCAGAGGCGACTTCATTGTAACCAACGAAAACTCTTTGCTCATGCATTTATTTTGTTTCGTTTGGCTCATATGAGATTTTCGTTTCACGCTTTTCATAAAGCAATATAGACGAAAACTGCGTTGAGTTTTGTTATCAGCTTGTTCATATGAGATGAGGTTATTGAACGCCGTTCAAACACGAAGTTTTTCTTCTATGTATCCATCCTATAGATCCACTGGCTCCCAAATCTGACTATTTAGATGACTTGGAAAAAAAATAACATCTCCAAAGCTACCATTAGATAGACACCACCGGGGAAAGAACCAAGGTGTAGGCCAAAAAAAACCTGGGACAGAAAAGTGGGTTTAGAACTGAAAGACAAGATCTATGCATTGGGAGAGTCAGAGGCCAAATGCAAAAACGGAGCTGATTGGCGAAGTCCTGTGTTGACTTTATGTTTGAAAGGGAGCGAAGAGAAAAGGTAGGCGGGGCGATAATGATCCATCGACATCTTGGTGTTCTCATGCGTACAGTTAGAGTATTACAGTATGGGCGGGTATGTGGTTACGGACAATCCATACAGCATTTTGATATTGGAATCAGGCCGTATCCATCAATGTAAGCTAACCTTGCAGCAGGCCGATCAAGACCTCTTGTTGCCCGGGTTTGCTTTGTTTCTCACATAAAACAACATCCCAGTTACAGTTGCTCAACATACAGCCAAAATTTTTCAACCTCAAGCATTTTTTAGATGAGTTGGACAGGAAGCACGTCAATATGCAATATAACGTTCAACTCACACTGGCCTTTATTCAAAAGTGGTTAAAATCCTTATTTTTAAAGAAGTTACTACTTAAAATGAATATTAAGGTAACAAAAGGCCAAAAAGGCCTGAAATGTTCAACTGTCAAAATCTAGCCTATAAAATCTGATCGCAAGCGAGACTTGTAGTGATACGACTACTAAAAAAGGACTCGACCTGATACAAAGAGTTCTATATACACACTGTGTATATAATTGTATTGATCTACTCCACCTAAGGACCTTCCACACTCAAATTTAAATTCCATTGGCCCAGTAGTTTTTGAGGAGAAGATTTTCAAAGAATATGTTAAAAAAATTGACCTCATTTGTATAATTTGCTAAAATAGGTTCAGAGAAAAATTTCTCGGAAAAACATATTACATATGTTAAATGGATATATATCTACTATTTATATGTGAAAGCTGAAGAAAATCAGTGGAGTAAAAATGCACAATGGTAATTTAAGTGACTTTGCTATTTATAATAACGGCGATCATCTCTTCAATTTGTAAAATATAGCAAGTTAAACTATCATTACTTGAACATAACTGTTAAATATAACAAATGGCTAAGTATCTAGTTCCTATATTTCAAATTTGAAAAAATCGGTGGTAAATTGAATGCAAAATAGCCATTTTAGTGATTTTGCTAATTTTAGTATCGACTGTCATCTTGGATTTTATAGATGGTTGCCATGTACAAACTTTGATCTACTCCATCTAGAAACCTACCATATCAAATATGGTTTAAATTACGAAGTTTGGTTGAACGGCTAGGTATCAGCTTACTATATTACATATTTGAAGAAAATCGGATGAAAATTAAATACATATGGTCATTTTAGTGATTTTGCTATTCATAGTAACGCCGGCCATCTTGAATTTTTTCAGCATCAGCATCATCAAATCTTCAGAATTAATGTGTGACATTCCCAAATAACCGATCAACAATTGTTTGTGATCCTAGATATTAAAATATACCTCCAAGTCACCTCAACCAGTATTAAGTTTTACTATGTGTTATTGTGCTTTATTCACAAACACACTATACAGTCATTTGAGAACGAACCTTGTTACAGATTCCTACACAAAAAATTTATTTATCAAGTTGAAGACTAATGTTGGCAATGAAAAAAATTGTTCACATACAAAGTCAATAGGAAATTAAAGCACATTCTGGCCAATACTTAAATAAAAAACAATTCAAAAAGCAAATTAAAAATTTAAAATGTAGGTATATCAATTTCCAAATCTTAATTTCTAATAAGGGAGAGGGGCTGGGTGCGACAGAAGGGAAAGATATGCCATTTCTTTTCGGCTAGATACACCAACCAAGAGTAAAATCAAAATTTAAAATAAAAGAAATTTGGAACTAGAGGACGTTAAATACATCAAGTAACATTTGAAATAAAGACACAGCGACAATATTGTGATAATGGGCATAACGTTTAAGGGCCTCGAAATGTCTTGGCATGCCAAATCCGCGAATAAATTAGACACAATAAATTTGAAACCCTCTTATTTAAATTCAATTTAAAATGGTTTTGTTGAATACTATATTTCATGATTTATTAAAAGCAAGTTTAATTAATAATTGTTGTTTAATATAATGTCATATACAAAGAAAATGCTGGAAATCTGTAATTGTGCAATAATCGATTTTATTGTTATGTAATGCTGTACAGCGTCAACATTATATACATTAACAGCTGGACAATATTGAATTTGCAAATGATTTTCAATGTAGAAAATAGATAATAACACAGAAAACTATAGCTCAATGACATAGATACTGATGTTTTACACAGTGATCAAAAAGTAAATTATCAATAATGAAAAATACAACTTAAAATTATCCGATAACGCAAATTGAGTCAGTAATCTAAATAATATAGATAGTGGGCAAAAGAAGATAAAACAGTTGAAAAATTGAAAAACAGTCAAATTCCGTAGCCAATGAACCCATAATTTTAGAAACACAAAGCGATATATAAAATAATAGGCTTAAATTTTAATGTAACAGTCATTATTAAGTAACATAGAACACTTCAGACGATTTAGCGGATACAGTGTGTATGTGTACATTTTGAAAGTATTTTGTCATCCTATTTTACAACAAGCGGTCATACAATACGAAATAACTTTCTAAAATAACTGCGAATTTATAAACGTATATTTTACTTTCGAGCATTGAGGTAATTTAGGTATTTATTTCTCATCGTAAGGTTCTTCTATAACTACCGACATGTATTCCTTGTTTTTCTGTGAAATGAAATATATATTTACATTAATTTCTATTGTGATTGTTATGAATTTATCTTATTCCTAGGTTTCATCCATGAAACAATATGGAGTATCGGTACCAGATGATGTGTTTTATCTTCTTATTGGTGGTTCATTTAGGTAAGTAGCGTTCACAGATATACTTTTTTATATAACATTTTTAAAGACTTTGTGAGATATACTAACCTTTTCTGGGCGCACGGCCTGATGGCCTAGGTTGAAGATCATGTGTTTAACTTAATTTGTCAGTTTTTAAATTTTTGCATTGTAATTGTGCTTTGATTCTGGAGCTGTATGTTTACGTATGATTAAATTAGACATTTATTATCGATATTATATCCGTCTTTACATAAGTGACAGGTATAGTTAGCTGAACAGATACCAGAGCATTCAGCCTTACTTCCATGTTTAAAGTTTACGTGTTGAACCTAACTAACCTGCTTAAAACAATTTACTTTGGTTCGAGATTTAAGTTTCGACATGAATTAGTATGTTTTTAAAATGGAATTTTACTTTCGATCTACCATTATGGAAAGTACGTAAACGGAGCGAATTTAATAAAGCACGGAACATTTCATTCCCATTCTCTCCATAACCCGAGGGCGCGGTGGCCTAATGGATAAGACGTCAGTCTTCAAATACAGGGTCTCTCACCGCTGTGAGTTCGAGTCCCGCTCGGACCACATGTGGGAAAGTGAATTTTCCCTGCCGTTGGCCTTTACTGATTCACCTGGTATCAGTATAATGGACTGGGGGAGTGGTACGCTTGTCTGCGGCGTACTGACTCTGTAAGCTAGCACGGTAAAGTCGCCCTGAGTGCGCGCTAGTACAAGGCAAACCATACAACACACTCGCACTTCACATGCATACACAAAATTGTTCATAGATTAATCCATAGAGGTTAATTTAATAGTTCTCGTCTCGAATAGCTGAAAAATTGTTGATGCGACGTTAAGCAACATTCAACCATCTCCATAACCTCATGGTAGAACAAAAGTAAAATTCCGTTTCGTATATTTAAATTACACGAAAAAAAAAATTCAGAATGACTAAGTAGTCCAGGTTGCCTACTAGTTAAGGTTGGTGGATCATTTTGTGATAACAGCTTTGGTTTTGACGGACGTCAGATTCCACATTCATATCCAACAATCTAAAATGTGATAGACTTGAAGCTAATTCTACAAGTAATCAACAATCAAAAACAAACATATTAATCCATGTCCGAATCACAATTAAAAAGTAACAACTTTGGAACTGACAAGTTAGTTTGGACACGAGAAATTTCACCAGGGAAGTGAGGCCGGGTGCTCCGGAAAGGTAAATAATTTAACATTAATATGTATTTTTGCAATTTGCTAACATACCAACACTTAAAAATTGAAAACAAAATTATTTTAAACAATTCGCGGATTTAACTACGGAGTAATCGAAAACTTCTTTATTTTCAAACAAGATCAGCTATCCCTAAGTGTTAGAAGACTTACAAATAACTACTAAGCAAGAGGTGAACAATGAACCTTCACATAATTTTTATAGGCTTAGGATTTTTTTAACGGGCTTCTAGTGCTGCAAAATTTAAACAGGTTTTGTAATTACTACTTCCACAGAGCCGATATTTTTGCTGGCGGACTAGCCATTCCTTGGATATCGTTACGGCAAAAGACAATGCATATTTGTCAGATAAACGTTATAAAATATATAATTCTCTTAGATTTTAAAATTCCTGCATCAAAAAGAAGCAATGCTATTTTGTTCAAAGTATTGCATGTGGTTGATTTTGCAAAATATACAAAAAAAGTATACTGGTATACCTGTATTTTGATACTTCTATTTTCGTCAATTCAAAGTCTTAAAAAATATATGTATTCAGATTTCAAAACAATGGTCCGAGTATAATAACCGTAATTCGATCATTTCAACAAACACACTGTAGATATATTAACGTAAGATTTATCATACATCGTTGGTGTTGTCATCATTAAGACGGTGATGGACAGATATATCAGATCAACGCTTAACATAACTACACAATGCAGGACAGTACTAGAAAATATTATAATCGTGCTTTTTATCGAAAGATTAGCTTGTTGTCTCAGTAACCTTCAGTAAATTACCGTAGTGCTGCAATGTTGTCTAATATACGATGGTTGTTCGATATCAAGTGTGTATTCTACCATGTCTTAAACTATTGAAATCAAATAGCGAAATAAACATCACTTTCCTTCAAAGTATTCTGGATGGTTTAAAAAATCACTCCAATATTTAAATCCATTTCTGAAATGCAAGACATTACCTTCTCCGACTTCATAAATTGTTTCACAAGCCACATGATGGTTCAGATGGATCTAATAGAACATTATCATGAATTAGAAAAAAAATCTTCTATAAATCCTGACACATTGCGTCATTTATGACAATATTGCTTGATTGTTTTTAGTAAAATACCATTGTAATACAAACTTGTATCACTTTTGCCCTTCGGTACTTGAATTTGAACATCTATACCATCACATGGTAAATATGCAATGAAGAACATTCTTCTGTCGTATTTAGTTAGTCATAGTTTGTTTCCTTTTTGTCTTACTTGTTCGAAATAGTGAACGCATATTTCGTCGCCAGTAACAATGTCTACAAATGTCTGCAAATTGTCTTTGATTCATTTTTGGAAACATTTTAGCAACTGGTAAGCGTTTTGTACTCGTACCCATTTTTGGTCATTTGTCAACATATGCTGGATTCATCTCGCAGAAATCTTTAATACTTTTAAAATACGTTTCAAATAAAATTCATCCGCTTCTGATATATCAGGCATAACATAATCTAACACCGGTAACAGTGTACGACAGAGATATCTCATACGAAGAGGAAGATTTTCCTGTCAAGAACATGCTTTAGCGAGGTCTGGACATTGACAATTTTCATTGTCTCTCTCACATATTTGCAGCATAAAAACATGATTTGTAAACAAAAAACTGCTACAAACCTTCAGTTTTCAGGCCACCATCGGTGCCTTCTGAAATGACATAATCAATTTTGTTGTAGTCCTCACGTAAAATGATTATGATGTCATCAATCAAGCTTGTTTAAGTAACTGCAACGTTGTGAGATTGTTTGTTGAGACAAGTGATCTGTGACAAGTGACGCGGGATTTCCATGTCTCATGTGAATTATGTATCTATCATTACTTACAATTATTTTCTGATTTTTGATACAGTACCTTACTTGTTACATGTCAGCACATGTCTACTAGATTTTCCTGTATTTTGTACGAATTCATTCGTAGGCACATACTTCTTTTTCTCCGCCTACGAGATACAATCCTGTATCAAACACATTCACTTTCCAGAATAATTAAAAATCTGTATTACCGAATGACCGACTTTCTGAAAAAAAGTTTATATAAGCTCCAATCTCTTCAAAATTCTCAACCCGTTTCCTAATTATTTTTGCAACATTGGTCAAGGACTGGCTCTATAAAAATGTTTTTCATTTTAAAACATATCTTGAATAAAAACATGCTTGTACTATTGGAAAGGTATTAAATAGAAGTATTAAAGCGTATCACTATTATCGAAATCATGCAAATCGTTATCGAACAACAGACGTATGGCAAACTGTTCTTTATCACGCGAATTAGCCGTAAAATAGGTCAACAATCAACCATTACTGTTACAACTAACTGGATTATCTTAGTGTATTTAAAATAGGCTCATTACTCTCCCTGATTAAGAAAAAAATAGTAAATGTACAGCAAACGTTTTCAGTAAATAATTTATGTTTTAATTATGTTTTAATTATGACAAATTTATTATGCCTTGAGAAACGAGTTCTTTAATACATTGCAATGTATGTATTCTGAAACATACTATACAATTCTACCTCTTATTTGAAATTATATGCCATCTTTAAATATGTTTTTGAAAAGTTCAAAATAGATTTTTTGTATCGGTAGAACTAGGCGCAGTACGTCATATACAATGTACATTATACTGGCAGATAAAGTATGCGTTCGAATTCCGATCGAAAAAAATCAACACAATGTATTATTAAAACTAAACCCCTGAGAATGTATTTTTATCTAAAAAAAGTCGGTGCAAACGTCTTTTGAAGAGTTCAAAACTTTACTACATCAACGTTATTCAATAAAGCAATCTGCAAATAAAAAGTATAATAGCAGTAAAACAGTATTATTGACAATGCCTCAGTATAGGAAATTATGCTGGATATATATGACGTCCTTAGAATTGACACTTGTCGAGTGTAAATAACCATACAGAAAGTGTTTACTTGACTGGAACACTCTGTCTCGCGTCACATGTGAAAGCCAATGTGCCCCCCTTAATTTGCAAGTTTTTACTCTGATATTGGGATAACAAATTGGACATACTTCGGTATGATTGTTTTCATTATGGCATTTGAAGATTAGAGTTGACCAATAAACATTTCGAAATTACATTAAATAATGTAATTAAGAAATCAATACTGAAAGAAATTTAAAAAATCGGAATATTGTGGAAGACAAAAATCTAAAGCATCCATAATTTTAATAAAAAAGAAGCAAATGACTGTAAGTCATTTTATTTTTGAAAGAGTGAATGCATCCAATGATGTGAATTTTCGATTGATAAATTAGATGTAGATGTTCATTTGTAGCCCATAAGTAACTATAACACTTATGATAAAACAAGGTGTCTGTGCATTCTTACTTTATATTTATCTTTTTCAACACACCTAACTTGGACTGCATTTAAAATTTCGAAGTCCAGCCCCGAAAGTCACTGTAGTTACTATTAATAGAAAATCCGAATAAGTAGATGTAGTGTTTTCTGTAATATTTTAATTTTGTCATCATCAGCTTAATGTAGAAATTACAATGTACGCGTTAGAAAATCCTCGTACAACTATCTCCCGTTTTACAAATAGATCTGACGGTTGTATGTAGATGGCAACTTTTGTAGAATCGTTGCACAAAAATTGGTCAGTAAGTTTATTGTAGAAATACATGTACGTAAGTTGAATCTAACATTCAACAGAATCTACATAGACCTTTAAGTTTTCAAAATAATGTTTGATTTGATAACATATTTTCATTTGTTTCTATATTGGCAATACTTTTAGTTAAGTAAAATCAGCATGTAATTAACAAAATATACAGTAATCTGATTGATCTGTTGCTTCAGCATGATAACGTCTAAAATATTGATAAGATATTAACGAAACTTACATGAGGGTTACTCAGATATTCGGCTATCTACAGAAGGGGTACTTAGACGAAACCGGTCTTACTTGCCCAATTCACCTGTTTTACTTACAGTAGGATAGTCAACCCGGCCAGAGCATTGATTCATCAAACAAAATTTCACTCGTAGACAAAGTGAAAAATGGTAAACAATTTCAATTCATTCGAGGAGGTAAAATTACATAATATTTATTTCGTTGTGATTTTTTAATAATATTTATAGTGTTTTGTCGTTTTTGAGGACAAAAGTAAGTCATTAAAAACGATTTTATCAAATTCGGTAAGAATTCAACAATTTTAATCGTGATTAAATGTTAGGCACCGGCCAAAAATTGAAAATTGAAACTTTTGATGTGTAATATGTCAAATATTTTCTTTACACAAAAAACGTACCAGTTTTAAATGGCGAAAAAATCGATGATATTGTCGGATTCTTGATCATGGGCAGCCCCTTTTCCGGCTGATTTGACGCAGAACAAATGCTGAGACAGCTTCCTCAATGTATGCAATGTGTAAATTTGATAATCGAGTGACGCTGTTGGGGTATTTTTGTTGAAATAAAGTAAGTTTTCCTTAAAAATATTGTATTTTCTCTCCATTTCTTGTCTAATCTGCCGATTGTTTATAACTACTTCCAGTCAGATATATTTGATTAGCATTCGTCCCGCTTCGATCACAATTTTGGCATGCAGAAAATGCTATCGTGTATTTAGGACACAATAGTCATGTATTTTGCCTTATTTGTCACGTATAATTGATTTGCATGGCTGTTGAATACATTAGATGCGCATGTGTTATAATTTAATCCATATGGACTCGGGATCTGTAACACTGCAGTGTAAAGTGCAACCTGCTAATGTAGGGCTACTTAGGGACTCGGAATTACTGAAAATTACAAACTGATTTTGCTTTGCTGGCAAAATATAAACAGGACCTGTCAATCATATCAGTACATATCATTGGATAAATCAGCTAACATCATTAAAGAGGGTTGGACTTGATTTTTATTTATGAATTTTTCCTAAAATGAGGAAACATCTCCCATATAAGATTAGCCTGAGCCAACACAACACTGGTCTTTATTATTTAAATTTTAGTGTCTGTTCTAATGTCAATAACCCCGGCATGATTATTTTAGTACAATTTAGACATGCAAAGTTTATTATTTTGCTTCATTTAAAGTTTAAAAAAAAAATTTAAAAATCAAACGACATTGCAGAAATAACATTTAAAATAGGCTATCTAGAAGAAGGAAATAGGAAAAGTGAATACCAATCAAGCGGGTTGCATATAAGTCCATATTATAATGATTTAATACAGGTCTGAAATCTGATGAATAAATATCACTGTCGTTCAGGAAAATTCATGGAAATTAGTTTGATAATAACATTAAGTTAATGCAAATGCAATGTAATCCATGACGCAATACATTCAAAAGGCCATTATTAGTTTGAAATATATCACACTAGGCCTATTCCAGATTTATTGATTTATCAGTTAAATTTCGATTTTGATTAGTTGGTAAACACACTCCATTCAAGATTATTTCACCTATAATAAGGTAAATGAGATTAAGGAAGAAACTAGATACAGTGATGAAGATTAGCAAGGCCCAGTAGCCCAGTAGCTAATGACTTCTAAAGTCCAGTCGGGGCCCCTTAAGGTAGCGACGGACAGCAGTCACGTGATTTTAAACAATATGTTGATCAAAAGATCAAAGTCGGGTAACGGAACGAACTTGATTCCGATAACGATCACACGACTTGAAATCCTACTGAAACTAATGAATATTGGTGTTCACTGACTTAAAAAGAACAAAAACAAGAGATGGGAATACTTTAAACATGAGATTGTTTTCCAAATAAATAGCAGGTTTATTCATAAATGTGAAAAAATAAATCCAGATGTTCGATTGAAGCGTGCATTTATACTTTTAACATCATCTAAGAGCAAATTAAAGAAACTTGACATTGCAGAGTTTCACTACGGTAGCCTAATCATTATGTAATTAAAGAAAAATAAGTTTCCATGTGAAAACATTGTCATCAGCTACTGTTGTTTAATGGTAGGTCTTCCTGCTTGCCTGGAGTGAATGAGATTCAAGTTGTTGATATAGCAATCCGCAAGATTGTTCAGAAGGATCTTGCAACTGCAATGTTTTTAGAGCAAATATACATGGTATAACAAAAAACTTTTGTTACAAAACATCTTTTCTGACAACACATTTGTTACTTCGTCGTAAATCCAAAAGAACATCTCAAATATCTGATAGCAGGGCGATCATTGTTTTGAATGAAGCTGTGTTGAGAGTGACGTAACTAAATTTGTGAAGTACTTGACGGAGGCGCATTTAGGGAGCTTGGCCGATTCAATAATATTTTAAATACTTTATGTAATGTTTCAAAAGTAAAGTTGAGACTGCTATTATTGAACTGGATAAATACATGATATTATGTTTCTGTTATATTTCTCTTTTTTTGTATTATAATTATATAGATATTTATCGGCCTTTTGTGATATTATTGATAATACATCAGACCTCCTTGTAGTGCAAATTCATTAAAATCCCGACAATTTAAAACAACAGCTTATTTATTTATTTATTTATTTATTTATTTATTTATTTTATTTATTTATTTATTTATTTATTTATTTATTTATTTAAACTAACCAATGCGTCAGGTCTGAGTTGTCTGAGGTCTGATAAAGATATACAAAAACAGATAATTATTATATTAAATATCATGCGATAACCACAGTGAGAAAACGTCCACCGGATATCGATGAGAACCGAAGCGAGAGGAAAAAGAAACGTCTTTTAATCAAGATGAGTAAATGCCAATTTTCCTTGAACCAGCTTATTAAGTGGTATTATAAATAAATTTTACGAGGATGATTTTTACGTTGATTTCTGTTTATATGAGTGCGACCTAGGCCAATAAAACAGAATATGAAGGGAAAATGATAGGTTTGCTCCCCGCAAATTTTAGGCTCAAAAGCGAAAGTATGGAATTTTTTAATAAAAATCGTCAACCAGTATGTTTTACTGTTGGCGGAACTTACATTTATACACATATCAACAGATCATTGCCCCTGTGCTTCTTACAAATCCCTCTTAAATGTGTATTTCTCGATTGAAAATATCGTTGGTGAACAGCGTATTAGTTTGACGGTGTACGGGTTATTGACAATGTTTGTTTCTCCAGTGTACGGGGGATTGCTGTTGTATAAGGTTATGAATCGCTGATTTCTTCCAGTTAATTCCTTTGAAATCATAAAATTTGTAACCACTTTCACTTTATTACATACTTCTAAATATAATTATTATGGAGGACGTGAACCGAGTTACATTGTGAATGAATAGATTTGCATTTTCTTTTCCTAGTGTGCCTGTGTTTTTGTTGTACCAGGGGAGGTCAAAAAGTATATATTGCCGCCACAAAGCATACATTTTATCGTTATTTTTCAATATAGTCCCTATTTACCCAAATGCACCTAACCCACTTTTCTTTCAGACTGTCTATATTTTTGAAAAAGAAAAAGTCTTCGGTTTGGTCCTGAAACCATGCCTCTGTGGCGGCCTTAAGTCCATCATTATCAGCCATCTGATTCCCCGCAAATAGGATTTCAAATGTCAAAACCCAATTCATCAGACTTAATTAAAGAAAAACTAACGTAGTGGCTGCACCGCCGTTACAACAAGACAGAGGAGACAAATTTCAAGGGGAATAACTCTTTTTTAACTCACAAAGTGGACTTGAATTTTTTATATATGATACAGGTTACTTTTATCTAAATGTATTCAAAAAGTTATAACAATCCATAGCTGAATTATTGGCTGCACCGCCGTTACAACAAGACAGAGGAGACAAATTTCAAGGGGAATAACTCTTTTTTAACTCACAAAGTGGATTTGAATTTTTTATATATGATACAGGTTACTTTTATCTAAATGTATTCAAAAAGTTATAACAATCTATAGCTGAATTATTTTCCATGGCTCACTCTTTAGCCCCCTTAATGTTTACACATTTAAGCTATTTATTACTGTTACAAATTCTTTAATTAAGTGAGCTGGGTCCCTAACTCAAAATTGTTAGGCTTCATCCCTGAGGTTAAACACAGCCCTCACCAAGAAAACTGGCAAACTTTCTGACATAGTAAGATTTTAACATATGCTGCTATGCTACACTTCAGACATGGGTGCATGAAAAAGCATTGCATGTGGTGAAGAAAAGGGGTATTCAATATCATGATAAGCATTCGATTCATAAATGTGTAATGGTATATAATTCCCAGTATGTTAAGGATATTAATATGTGTTGATTGTTCAATTCTATATAAAATGAAACATTCATAAACGCCTGATGATATCTAATTCCTAGTGTATTAAAAAATTGTTATGATTTATTTTTACATGAGACATTCAACATTATTACAATTTACAATGTTGGTTTAGTCACACATAATGCATTTTTCTTTGAAAATGTTCCACTATATCTAAACATAAATAACCATGACTGTTCATTTTAGGATTTTTTAAGATGGGTTTATTTCTAATAAAATTTCTCTAATACACAATAATATCAATAATGATGCTTACATTTAATGTTTGAGGTTACTTGGACGTCTTTTAGGCTGGATGTAAAAGCCTTTGTTAATGAAGTATGTAATAGCTTAATATATTGTATATGACAATGTTATAAAATATTTTAAAATTGCATTTGAAATCTAATTTATAATGTGGCCAACTAGGGCCTTTACAATGGTTTCATGTGGCAAAACAGGGATCCTTTTAGAATAAACACTGTCATATGATCTTGTATAGATATACATAAGTTTTCATTTATTTGTAAATGTTTTATAACAGCCAGAACAACTAGAAAGTACCTGTTCCCTATAAAAATCACCCGTTTGCATAGTTTCTGAATCAAATTTGATAATTTAGACCATATTTAGTCCTTTTAATATTATGGCCCACTTGTCATTCATTTACCAAACAAGAGTATGGCAAAATGTCTAACTATCTGCCTGTTCATAAAAGGTTTTAACTTTTTAGTAATTCAATATTTTTTTTATTTTAAATGTTAATTTTCTTCATATCAATATATTTGTTTTATTTATTTTTACAAAAATATCTGAGGTTACTTTTCATGGTACCCATACCACATCCATTTCATGTTAGTGCCTTGAAGAAAGACAAAAGACAACTTATTTTAATCTCTGTTTATATATTACTTTAACCATATTTATCATCACTAACCTGCTCAGCATATTGTGTCCCAGCTCTAACTTATTTCTATGTACAATTTCTGATTTATTTATTTATTTATTTATTTATTTATTTATTTATTCATTTATTTATTTATTTATTTATTTATTATTTAAATGCTGACTTACAAGAGGTACTGAAATCATACTGTTGGATTTTTGCTATTTTCGCATATTTAACCCTCATGCACAAGGTACGATAATTTACTGGCGTATACTACAATAATTTTCTAACATTGTATTAAAAGTTCTAAGAAAACTATTTTTCACACAAAAAACGTACCAGTTTTAAGAATGGAGAAGAAATTTCTGTTTTTAAGAGAAATCGGTTATTTTAAGTAAATGTGGCGTTTTATACCGGACTTTTTGATGCAAAAGAAAGTTAAATTAATCCTTAAACGCTTGTACCATATTCGTAGCTAGAAATGATTATTTTTTGGTATAAAAATGATTCTATTAACGAATTTTTTTCGTGTTCAGACACTTGCCAAAATTAATTCCTATTTATTTACCGCGGAAGGTCTCAAAACTTAAAACCAACGCACACTTTGGACTTGGCTATCCTACTCTTAAGTTTCCAGTTATTTTTTCTCTTGGGATTGTGATTTGGGCAAAGATTGGTATGTGTGTCTCTTATCGTGTTATCAATAAAGTTGATCATACACACATAAATCTGACAAATCATCACTAAATGTCAGCAGATTTGCACAATCAACAAATATTACGTTCAAGAAAGACATATTTTTTTAGATTAACAAATAATTTTATTTATACACAATTGATACTTCTAAGGATAATTTCACATATACATTGATAAATTAATCAGAACGATATATAATAGATTATAAATAATTGATAAGTTGAACGTATATTTCTGAAACTAAAGCAAATTTCTTTTTTTAATTCAACCGATTTACCGTTTAATAATAATGATTAAATTGAGTTAATGTTTAATGAGTTACATACCTATAAGAATCTTCAAAATGTTTTAAATATTTTTTAGAATTATTGAAATCTGATTAGGTATCTATATTTTATCACTTAGTCAATCGATAAAATATTGAACGTAGAAGTGGACACGATAGTGAAATAAATCCACAATAAACACACCAAATGTATGTAAATCAACTAGGCGTGTAATTGAGTTGGCCAAACTAATGTGCATATATTTTTGCTTTATCTAGTTATACCAGCATATATAAAATTTAAATTAAATGATTTGATTTAAGTAATGTTTTGTGTCTGAACAGGAACCAATAAAGACATGTCTGGCCTCGGTAAAATGTCAACAGTGCATCATGACGCGCCTGATTTTCCAAAAGTACAATACTAGTGAGAGAGACCATGGATTCAACAGATGAATATTTTTACATTGCATATCGATTTCCTTGGTATTACGACTCAATAGAAAAAAGTTATAGAAGAAACACGTTGGAAAAAGTCCAAAGACAAAATAAAAGCCAGATTTGATAATGTTTCACCAATGAAAGACAATTGTAGATTAGCTACATTAAGAATAGTGCATGGGTTTTTTATTTCAACTTTTTCGGAGTCTGTTCGTCCTGAGATTGTCAAAATTGAGACGAAGTCAGGTTTAAGAATAAAAAAAGAGTTCTTCAGGAATCAAAAATTAGATCTTCTACCGATATCCACATTATGGTTGACGAAAATGGAATATGGATTTGTATGAAGGGATAATCATGGGATTCTTGAACAAATATCCATCGATGATCTTTCATCAGCAATCGAATCGATATTGAATCTAAGTATGTAAAATCACGCAATAGTTGTTTCCAAAAATTGTATATCTTGTCACAATAATGATACTTGGCTATCATCAAAGCTATTGATATTGAAAACCCAAAAACACATGTCTTACAAAGTGATACTGTCTGAAAATTTCCCAGAAAACAGCTGGATACATTACAATCCCAGATTAAAACAATTATTTGTCGCAGTAACAAAGTGGAAAACATTACATACACAGTCGAATACTGTCAATTTTCATATCCAAATAGCAAGTTCATCGACTTTTCAAAATTAATTCAACTTTGTCTGGTCACTACTTCCATTCGAGAATCGACATTACATTGATTTAATTAATTTACTTATTGGTATTTTCAAATTAAAGATAACCAATTAATCCAGTTAAGTAGTTCCTAATAACGTGTCCATACAATAAGTGTCTCATGCCAGGGATGTCTAATAAACTTTTTGTCGAATAAACACTATCAAATTATTATTTGAATCATTCAAAACAGAATTAATCTGGCAGTTTCAACCGTTACAAGTACAACTGATATGTACAAACTTTGGAACAAGTAAGTTCCGAATACTCTCTAGTAAATTAAATGGATAAAACTCACTTACAAAATCATTCATACATTTAAAGAAAGAGATACAATCTTTCCGATCAGTTCTAGGATCATATTTCCTTTCTCTCTCAGAATTTGATAATAGAAAGTACCAGCTGATATAGAATTAATTTATATTTTCAATGAGTTAAACAAAAACAACAAAGCATCGCACCAAAATCACATCAAAACTAACACTTTATTTGATCAAGCATCAGGGTCAAATTACGCTGAAATTGCAGGTCAAATAGCAATGTTGCACTTGCTCTGCTGCATTTCTTAATCCCTTTACCATTTTCGACGCAACTGACGCCATATTAGAGGTACGTGATCGGCAAGCAAATCTAGCGAAATCAATTGTTGATCGTGAGAAACTAGACGTTATATCAAAGTACCTCAGTCGACTTAAAAAATTCGGCAATGAACTTCAACCGAAGATAAAAATAATGTCAAATAAATTCCCTAGTATCGGTAAATTAGTTAGGAAAGCAATGCGTCTTAACGTAACCGAACACGATATTACTAAACTTTCATCAGCCTTTCTCAAAGAATATGATTCATATCGGCCTGCTTTTGAAATTTCTACAATTAACGAATATGAGTCTTTACTTAACGAAATTATTGACGAGCTATGTAACATTATTTACAAAGGAAGTTCACTCGTATCAGCTATAACACAAGGGTGATTGCGCTAAAGACACGTGTTTAGCTACAAAGCTAGATGTCAGAAACCTAATGGGTCTTTAGAGATATGTATGATAAACAAGATTCTCTATTTTATGCCTTTGCTTCTGCTATAAGAACTACTATTGCTCGACAGAATGCTGCAAAGGTGGGGATATTTCCAGAAAAATGAAAACGGAAGAATTGAGATTCACAAACTAATTACAGAATGGCTCTCGAAATCATTGTTAACACAGTCAATTTATTGTTTCTTATCATGATGCGTGTACCTTACTGGAATATAAAAACGCAGGTGTTACTCCAGAATATTGTAACTGATAATCCACTAGCTGGTTATACAGTAATATGATTGCTTCAAAGTTTGATAAAGACATGTGTGAGAGTGACGCTATTGAAAAGTTGGTTTATATTCCGGTACAACAACAAGCCGTAACTGCAAATATACCACAAGGAACTATCGATTTAACTAGTTTATATCACGGATATGAAGTACGTTTCAAATTCCAAATAACCAATGGTTAGTTGATAACAAATGGATTTATGAAGACGATAAAAACAAGATGATAGTTTTACAGAAGTTTGAATTATTTATTCCTCACATGGAAATACGACTATTTATGTAAAGTCGTCGACTAGATATTTATCAAAAAACATCATCAGACCTGGAGGAAAGGTTTATCATTTTAACACTCCTAATTTATATCAATATAATTTTCGATACAGTCAGGGAGGTGAATTTTGCTCTATGCCGACATTATTCAGCACTCCGTATGAATTACAGTCATGTCCAAAACTTCCTCCTATTTGTATTTTATCAAGTGGTGAAACAAGTAACTCGGCTGCATATCCATCTGTGTATTCAAAGTTTGGGATTAAATTATCGACTGTCGGACGAATTCAAGAACCAAAACCGAAAACAGAATTTTTCTTGATGGCTTCTGTCAAAATATGCATGATTGATCCGGTAATAGGAAGTAAACCAAATAAAGTAAAAAGTCAAAAAAACAAAACATTATGACATTGAGAAACAAACTGGAAACAAACTGCATGTTGTGGGATATTAAATCAGTACCATGATCTCTTAAGTACTAGCCAAAAGTGCAAACCTTGTCCAATTGGATCTACTCCGAGACTTGGAGGATACTACTGTGAGTAAATAAAGACAAAATATATTTCAATTGTAATTAAGAATAAATTATCTTAAATATGAAATATTGATATTGATTTTTAATAGATAATACATACATGGAGTTGTTGGTGATAATGATGCGTAATGGTAATTTAATCTACCTCTTAATAGAACACAATTTCTTATGGAACGGGATGATTGGATTTATCACTAAGCACTGAAATAACAAGTAACATATTACACTGGAGTGATGTTTGAGTGATATGTGTAATAAAGACTCATAGTAATAGTTTTATGTTGGTTATAATATAAGTGGAATGGATGATGTCCTTGAACGATACAATTACCACACCACTGGGCACTAGTTCTTAATATGTTTTTGTCTATTTGTGCCTACAGCTGAATAGATATGGATTGGTATATTTGTTTTGTAACCCTTGTAACAAACTAGAAAATAGACAGTTTACAGTTTAATTTCTGTTATGTAACTGATGTCAGTTATTTGCCTGCCTATTACCAGTACAGCCGGAGGCAACTAAACTGTTTATCTCTGTGCATATGCCTGCCCATCCGTCTGTCTGTCCGTCCGTCTCTGCAAATGGTTTGAAAGTTGGTATATAAGTAGAATGTTTTAGTTAGAAGATATCAAAACTGTATGCGTTTGTCCTTCGTCTGTCTATCTGTCTGTCAATTTTTATGACTGTTCAGATAATTTGTATTCGCAACTACTCTTAAACTGCTGAAGGGATTTAATTGAAACTTAACATAAATGATTAGTAGATAATACTGTGATGCATAATCAAAGATGTATTCCGTTGACTAGTCATGTGACCAGATGTTGCATTCTGATTGGTCGAAATAAAAGTGTTGATTAAAAATCAAAAGTTTGAAAGTTGGTATATAAATGGAAAGGTTTTAGGAGACATCATAATTGTATGTGTTTGTCGCGAACCTGTCTGTCTTTCCGTCTGTCATTTTCTTACTTTGTCTCATTGTTCCTATAATTTGTATCTGCAACTCCTCCTTAACTACTGATTTTTTTTATTTTATCTAAGCTGAAATAATTAAAAGATAGTGTTGTGATGCATATTCAAAGATGGTTGCCGTTGATTGGTCATATCAAAACATATTTTATTTTTTTTGGACTAACATTGACTAACACATGGCATTCATTTTAATTTTACTTCTTTTCCATTCTTTGATATTTGAATTTCTCGTAAACTTATTTTTGCAATATATATTAAGTAGACTTACTATACATCAGTTAATGAATGTTTGACCCTTTACCATGTTTAAACTTTTATTTGACAGTCCATCGTACTCAATATTGAACATTATTTACATTTTTGGTCTCTTAATGTCCAGCTTTCGACGGCAAGGGACATGTATTGCTCGCAATACTGACTGTAAGGTTCATATTACTATTATTTTTTGTTGATTGAAAAATCTTTGTTTTTGATAAAAATAAGTTACCAATGATTTCAATCATTCAACCGAACACAGACTTAAGTCAAACAGTGTAACTAGCTAAATGTCTCAACCAACTATTATAATTAGAATAATAAAATTAATAAAAGAAAAAAATGTTTTTAAACTAGAAGAAATGTTAATGTTTATTTTTAAAAATAGTTTCCCAAGTCTCCTCAAAAAGTAAGATAGAGCAATACATATTTTTTTAGTATGTCCAGTTATCAAGTATAAAAAATTAAATAAATTCTATATATTTTGTTTCGACTGTAAAATATTCCCAGTGGGCATGCGACGTTGATTCAACGTTGAAAATGGATTGTTTTTTGGTCGCAACGTTGACAACACAAATACAACGTTGATTCAACGTAATTTTGTCAACGTTGAATCTACGTTGGAACATGACGTTGAAATTACGTTGAAATAAGATTGATTTTTTATGTCATTTCGACTGACGTTTATTCAACGTATAACCAACGTCAGTAATTAAAATTTGATTTGAATCTTCAAAAATCGATCAGGATTAGTTGATCGAATAACTTATTACGTCGTCTGTTATGTAACAATAGTTAATGGAAGGGTTGTTTGCCTGATTGTTTTCCTGTTGCGTTGTTGCCCAATTTAAGTTAATAAGTGCTGGAAATTGCAAACACAGGGCACTTTTGATGATGTCAGGCTGAATTCTATAGGACATAATACTAATATGAAGGAATATTATAAAAGGTAGAATGAAAAGTCATGTTTTTAGGCACAGTTCATCTAGGAGTGAAATTTGCCTATTTTACCAATTTCTGTTCTTGGAATCTCCAGATATATCTTTAAAAATATTACATAGAAATAAGACGTTTAAATAATAATAATAATAATATAATAATAAATAATAAATAATAATAATAGCACTGTCGTGCTGTTGTACAGCGTAGTTGGGGAAATTGTGTTGTGACAAGACAGAATATAACCGAAAATTCGGGGGGGGGGGTCGATCTATGCATAGTCCGACGGATGTTTTTTTTTTTTTTTTTTTTTTTTTTTGAAAAAGAAACAATGTACCAAACCATGTATTGCTGAATTAAATGGAAGAAAATAATAATTTCTTAAATATATGAAAAAGACAATCGGTAATTAAAATTTTAAAAAGTTGTACCCGATCGTTTTGTCATTTCGGATAGAGAGAAAAAATTTCAATCCGTTCAATTAAAGGAATCGCAAAATAACTTTCTAAATTTGCTTCTACTTGAATATATGGGCATTAATTGTTTAAATATTATAAACTTCAACCGCTTCCTAAATGTATGTGCAGGACAGGTCGACAGATTGTTGGTGACCTAGTTTAACGATGTAAACAAATCGTGATCACGGAAATGCTTTTTTCAAGAAAACATACTACCACGTGTTTTTGAGGACAGGTGTCGATATTTTGGAATCAGTAAACATTTTTATTATATAATAAAAATTCCATCTTTATGATTGGCTAAAACGGTAACACGTGACCATTGGATCTCACATCATATACCACGGATTTTCCGGTGAATATCAAATCTGGTGTACGTCATCGATTTTTGTTGACGTTCTCCGTAAAATGATTAGAACATCATCAATTAAGTGTACGCAAGTGATTGTGTCTTCTTATTTTTTTTTATAGAACGTTGACGTTATGGCATTATCAATTTACAATGTAGGGTGTAATTGATTGTGTCTCATCCGGGATGCCATTTATTTTTTCATAGAATCAGACTTAAAAAGTCAGATTGATCTAACTAATGCGGGATAATTTTAGTGTGATCAACCAGGGTGGACAATGAAATCTAACATCGGTAAAATAGTTAGATTGCCTGGTCACAGGTTTGTGAAAACATTGTCAACCGAAGTGCCACAGTGGCTAAATTATATAATAAAACAGTTATGGACTTTTTAGTGGTTGTATATGGTGTGATATTCACCGGAAAAATAAATATTGACCTCGGTTGTCGCCTCGATCAATATTTTTTTTCCGGTCCATAATTGTATAGTATTATAACACCACATAAATTTTATTTCCTCTGCTTGTGGATGACGTCTGCAGCAGCGCTTATATGAAACCCTGTTCGGAACTGGTAAAACGACTGTATTTAAAATTTGCACACAACAAATGTACGAATTATCTCCCTTTCACGAAAGTCAAATCTAATCGATAAACATTTTAAAATATGACACAATTGCCTCAACATCAAAATACGTAATCATAACCTTCAAAATAAGTTTAAATTTCCGTAGATTTCACGAAGAATTAATTAAACAACCTGCCGTTGCTGTTCATTTCATAAAAAGTTATGATTTTACATCGTAGGACGCAAACTTCTCGAACTACTTTTTATTTTAAACATGAGATCAGTTCGCCAAATTGCAGAAATTATTAGATGCATCCCGTCGCAATATTTTACTAGATTCCGAAATGTATTCCGAAAATTTATTCCAAATGTGCATATGTAACCAAATGCATTACCCGTCTCAGAATACATATCTCACGATAAAACAGATATACTTCTTTTACGCTCATTTACCAGGCGCACTATTTTCAGGTGTACTCATATCTTATAATTTCATAGCAAAGAAGCTCGATATCTTGGAAGAAAGTGATGGCAATGTACGCGTTCACTTTGTTCACGCTGTACAATAATTTAATAATAATAATCTCTTATTCAAATATAGTCAACATTATGACAACACACAAACTGTAAATGTCATACTAAGTAATTGGGTGCTCCTGATATCTGTAGAAACTACTAATGACAATAGCAAGTTTGCTCTTCAAAGGAGGAGAGGAAATTTCATCATTGCAAAATGATGCAGCAGTTTTAGATTGCAATGAATTATCAATCTTAAAAAGGGATTTGTATGCAAAATCAGAGAATATATTGTTCCAGTAGTGAAGGATATTATGCATGGAGAAAACTTCATACAAATGTTTAGCTTGTTCTGAACTTTAAACCAGAAAAAAAACTAATCAAGCTGGACTGGTCAGTGCCAGTGATAGTTGTAAGCAGACGACTACTGACTGCATTGATGGACAGTGAGACTGAAGTCAGTGAAGATCAGTAATGGCATAAACATCAAGATAACAATGGTAAGTTGAATCAATCAATACCAAACCAATGTTTAATACAGTGCATGTGTCAATATTGATAATTTTTTATTCACCTTCAGTATCGTCGACCGTCCTAAAATCGAGAGCGTCCTAAGATTCGAGGCCATTTTTGTTTTCAGTTATTATACGCGAGTATCGTCTCTGCAGTGACGATTTCATGCATTAAAGACAAAGTTTAGGTATTTACTGTGAAACTATCCAGAAAAATCAGTTGTCTATTTTTCAGCTCTCAAATTCTTGTTGTGTTAGCAAATTTAGTTCGTTTTCTATTAGAGTCTCGAATCACGGACGGTCGAGGATATACAGTTTCCTCATCAGTTATGTCTCGCTGGATTTTGATGAGTTTAGTCATTGAAGAAGTCTTTTAGGTTTTGATGGACACAGACTTGGATTTTTATTGGCTATAGGAAAGATGTTATTTTTTTATGGCAATATATTATGTAGCTAGCCAATGGGGTGTGCTCGTCCGTAGCACCAAGCTTCACTTCCCTTTATTTCAAAATTTTTGATTTGCTTCTGGAGTATTTCAGTACAAAAGGTTGAGTTGAATAATGGTGTTTACGTTCCATTAAAGAATATTCTACTTATATCGAGACGTTGCCAGCTATAGTCAAAGATTTAGAAATTTTACCTATGTGTTGCACTGATGCCAGTGCATTATACCTCGGGGTTTTTTATCGTGTCATGCCATCTGGACACGGGAACGGGTTGACACTAACACTAGCCTGAGTAGTAAAAATTGGTCAGGGCTAGTGAATATTCCTTTACCAGTAATCTTATGTGCTAGCAGTTTATCTCAAAACAATTAGACCATATACTTGATATATTGCTTTTTAGACTTAATGAATATATAATTTAAGCTTCTCCAGTTTGCAGGATTTTGCTCCATTTTATCATTGTTATTTTGTCCCGTGGGGGGTGGGGCAGGACATACCCGAACTGAACCTACGTAACAAGCACTCTACCAACTGAGCTACCACAATGTTTTTAAGAAGCAAAGATGATAGGTAGGTATATAGGCATATGGTCATGTAAATACATGTAATGAATATTTTTTGACAGTTGTAAAATTTCTTTACAATTCAAATTTTATTTTTTTTTATTTGCAGATTGAACAACCACATTCAACAACTTCGTAATTGGATTGGAGTGGATGATGGTATTGTGTATCAAAAGTGATGTTTATAAACAGACTAAAGACAATATTTTAAATAAGTTTTCAGTGAATCATTATTTTGCGTGTTCAACAATATTAATTATCTGACTATAACCATCAAAATAGTGATGTAACTTTTTTTACATATGTTATATGTATTACAGTTTCACAGTGTAGGCACTCACAAGAATATGTAAAATGAATTTTATGATTTATCATGAAGTGTATAATTTATATTTATCTAAAAAGTTTAAAAATAAAGTTGTCTTTGTTTGATAATGAGACATGAGGCAAGAAAATACTTAACAATGCACTAGTTATTTCATTGGTTGCAGGTCCTGATTTCACAATCATTCCTTAGCTAAAATTTTCCATAACTTAAAACTTTAACAATTTTAAATCTTTTTAATTTTGTTATTTTTAAAATATTCAGAAATTTAAGACACTTCTACATTAAAACATTTGAATTAAGTTTTGACAAAAATATCCCCCAAAAAATAACCAAAAGATAAGCAAAATCTTTGCTAAGCAATAATCGTGAAATAGGGTCAGGGAAGCTAAACTCATGTGAAATTCACATGAAAATATTCAGGTGCACTAACATTTCACGCGAATTTCACACATGAAATTAACGTGAACTTCACACAACAGGTGTGACATATTAAAGAACCCTTCAAGTGCCCTAAATGCACTACAATGGTCAAAATCTCTGCAATTTCACATATAGCTGGCAATGTCTCAATATCAGTGTTACTTGGTTACAACGAAAAAACAACATAGAAACAACGTTGAAACAATGTTTGAATCATCGTTGAAAAAAAACGTTGAAACAACGTTATTATCAACAGAAATACAACGTTGAAACAACGTTGATATCCGACGTTGAATCAACGTCAGTATTTCAACGTCAAAACAATTTGCAAATACAACATGTTTTCAACGTTGATTCAACGTCAGAATATACGTTGTATCAACGTTGTTTCAACGTTATTTTGCCCACTGGGTTTTGTCTTTACCATTTTATCGTTTTCTACTAATCCAAATAACAATAATGAACGATATAAGAAAATCGCGGTTTCTGGATAATTCCTTGAATAAATTTGAGTAAATTCTTGATTTTCTTCAACAGTATTTTCAAACGCGTCAGTTTTTCCAAACTTAATTTAGTTGTTTTTAAAATTAGAAAAATCGAGTAGAAACAAATTAGGCCAACTTGATATTATTATTTATTTATAATATCGTAATTTCCAGAATTATATCATATGTCAAATACGCTATTAAAGAATCTGTCTACCGTCTATCCTTGTTGCTTATTGATACACAGAGTGGCGCTTGTTACTGTATTATATCTTTAGCAACTCCCTTGATCAACCTGAACTCAAGGTTTATCTACTGATTATGTTGTTTGTAAAAGATACGGTAAATATGTAAATAACCAACACTTGATGTCTTAATGACATACATATACAGAAGGTGTCCCTGAAATGTATCCCCAAATTTACATACAGAAGAAACAGTTATAGAATCGGTTAACAACGTTATATAAAGATGCATGGTAAAAATCTAAGTTTCGTTGTGTTGGTGAGCAACATCAGTAACTCTGGATAAATCTCCAAATGCGTATACAATAAGAAAAGTTATAAAACTATTTACTATGATATCCATAGTCAACTGTAACAACACAGAGTTGTCTGAAGAAGTTATAGGTTAATGATTGCTTTATATCACTGAACCGAACAATGAACCACTCCTATTGTGAGTTTCAAGCGCTCCGAATGGTCAATCCGATAGTATTAGTTACACAGCTGCACCCTCGCCCGATATAGAATTTACTGACCCTGTTTACACCATATTAGGTCACCAGCAGACTTGTAACGATTATATCCTACCGATCACCCTGCACCACCGTGGATACCTGTAAACAAACATACACTGACACGGAGACCAGACAAAAATGAGACACTACTGTATGTTTTAGTAACCTATAGCAATCCCTAGACTAACAAATTAATCCTTATGTACCGTATTATGTCACTAAAACACTGTATAACGATTATATCCTACCGATCACAACAATAAATCATTTACAAAACCAATTTGAATTTATCCACACAGCGACATGTGACTGGTGACTTAGTTGGAAATACCGTCGTTTGACGGTATTCTGTCTGACAAAAAATGAAAATAATAAAGAGTTTGACTTACTAGCAATTTCCGTCAAAAATATCAATTGCACTTTCATCCTTAGAAATTAAATATTTAGTTTCAATATCAAACGTCTTTACTAGTGTCAATTTTTGCCGTAAATGTTTGCGATGAAATGACGTGTTCCTACCAAGCGGCCGTCATTGACGTTGGTCAGGGGAAGTAACATACTGAATAAATATGAACATGCCTGACCCGATATGGATTATATTAGGTCACCACGTGATCGGCATCGCAAATTAAATTCACAGAAACTAATGCGAGGTAGGATATAATCAATCTCTAGCAGAAAAAAATTCGGTTTATACTGTACACATCTAGAAATATAGACTAGCTACTTGCGTGCATACAAACATGTTTTAAGTTTTGATTAATATAACTAGGATTACGCTTAAGGTTGCAACGATTTTAACACATTTTGAAGTAGTTCTTTTTGAGTACCGTCGCGAAAAAAGTAACATCAAACGTAAAATTGTGTAAATGACTTAAATGTCGTGTCAGATTCTGCCGAGTTATCCATGATCTCTGACTGTGCAGCAGGTGATTAATTTCAGTGAACATGCTAAACTTTGGCGTCGAGGTTGAATATAATATTTTAAAAAAAATACTTGTAGATGATAGCTATAAACTTTAATATTCCGGAATTCGAGGCAAATATTATTATGCTTAATATATTTTGATTTACGACTTTCGGGGTGTCGTGTACTGTGAACAAACTGAGTGCTAGCTAAATCATATTGATGTGGTTTTTTCAAAAAGTTTTACGTTTTACCCAGTCTACCACAACCGGTACGCATTCTTCACTTCAAGATTTTTCGACACTGAAATTGCAGTTTAAAAAAGTATTTGAATAATATATACTAAAAATATATGTAGGAAGGTTGTCGATTTACAATGTACATCTTATACATGACCCTAAACATTGCATTGAAAGCAACTGATTTTCAAGTTTATACCTTTCGATCTACAGTGACAAATCAAATATTCACATTATGAAAAGGCAAATTCTCTTTGCTATCTATTGATATATCAACGACTAACAAACGTCAAATAATTAAAAAAAATATAACTTATTAAATTTGTATTACATCTGGTCCTTTTTTACCAATTTTACAATGTTACGTACGACGATAGATAAAGTGTCTTCTACTACGTCCGTAACAGATGTATATAAATAAAACCAGAAAAGGGGTTATATAGTTGAACAATAATTTTAAGAGAATGCTTTTCTATGTCATCAATATCACCAAATCAATGCATTTGAGAATCTATCGCAATGACACTTTGTAGATTCGTGAGAATTACCAATACATTATGACCTCTAATAAAACCCGAATCTGTTATCTCAGTTTTGTTCTGATCCATAAGACATTATTTAAAACTGAAAATGACTGTTAATGACATTCCGTAATTTATGGATGCCGTATCCACTCAGGTGCATTTCTTTTTATAAAACCATAAAATGTAAACAACACCACTGCTTTGTAAGTTTTTTTTTCCTTGTCAGAGATAATAATTAGCTATTTATTATGATATAAATAATTATAACTAATACTCAGAGTCATTTTCAGCACTAGTACCATGAGCATTGCTTACTCTGAGGCAACAGATAAGTTGCCTCGGAAAAAAATATTACCGGCGAGAGTCAATCGTGACATTTTTATCATTGATATAAAAGAGAGTGAGGATTATTTTCAAAAAATGGGCCTTTACTACCCTAATATACACACACTTGTAACAGGCAATTCATTAAGGGAAGGTAAGTCTGAAGGCTAGCAGTGAACGGACACTATAAACGGTTAATTCTGGCTATGAGCAATTATTTAAACTGCACACGTTTATGTACTTTGGCTACTAGCACATGGTATCATCGAAAGTGGCTTAAATTGTTCTAAATGAAGTGAAATACCTTATATACATGTCTTCACTTCTTATTATTTTTAGCATTGCTAATTAATACTAAAAGTGTTTAACTACGAACACTCGAAGTCATTCTGAAACATGTCCTATTGCGAGTAGTGAAAGCGTCTATGGCGATTCATCAGACTTATAAAAAATTAACCAGTTTATTCCACATACACGAGGGCGCGGTGGCCTAATGGATAAGACGTCAGTCTTCAAATCCAGGGTCTCTCACCGCTGTGAGTTCGAGTCCCGCTCAGACCACATGTGGGAAAGTGAATTTTCCTTACCGTTGGCATTTACTGATTCACCTGGTATCAGTACAATGGACTGGGGGAGTGGTACGCTTGTCTGCGGTGTACTGACTCTGTGAGCTAGCACGGTAAAGTCGCCCTGAGTGCGCGCTAGTACAAGGCAGACCATACAACACACTCGCACTTCACATGCATACACAAATTTGTTCATAGATTAATCCATAGAGATTAATTAACAAAAGAACATTTATATTTATTTAATTGTGTGGAGAGAGAAATCCGGCCTTATAAAGTATATAGTATTTAAATACGATATCATATGATAACTACTTCTATGAATTTTTAAAACAAAGCAATTTGGTTGACTTCTGTATGTGTTGTAGCCCTCCTACCAGTACGACTGACAATAGTCAATTAGGCTCTGATAAACATCGATTTATGTTGATTGTAATATTAGTGAAATAATTTTATAATTATACAATCTTTTGGTAGAAATTTGATAATCAAAAAGTAAATCTACATGTACAAGGTGTAAGACCGAATCGGCACGAGGCCGAGTTAAAGCAATGTCGAACTGGTATTTGGTAGAATCGTCCAGAAAGCATGTGTGTGTGTGTGTGTGTGTGTGTGTGTGTGTGTGTGTTGGGATGTCCTTTTAATTCATTTCAATGAGTGTAATGTATACGAGATACTACACCCAAATGGGATCTTATCTGACATGATTTTTTTTCATAATTACCTTTGTGCAGACGAACTTGTCGCGGTATATATTGGTAGGGTTAAGCCGCAAGTGAGGCCTAACACATTGCTTTCACCCACCTAAAACGCTTCTCCAAGTTGATCTTAGGCTTTGGAAATTTGAACAAAAATCACTTTCTGAATTCTGTCTAGGTACCTTGTAACACTGTTACACTTCGCCAAGAGCAAGTTTTCACCATGTTAAAATACTACGCTTAAGAAAATATTACTGTCAAATCTGTCCAACAATGCCGGTACGAAAATTCTGAAAGTTGTCGAACCTGATGGCGGCCAATCGTACAACGCATTTAATTGGATTATACCCTCTAAACAACTGGTTATCAATGAAACTATGGAAGAATGAATTCCCCAAGAGTACAAGCCATAAGTTTGAAAATTCAGGAAACTTCTCTCTCGTCGGCGTATGGATAGTGAAGAAAGTCGACTAAAAGTCGAGATTATTATTATGTTCCTTGGGAAAAATTCTCATTGTCTACAATTTGAAAATGTATCGCATGCCCTAAGTGTAAAAGTGTCCCCACTCCCTTGTGTGTGTTAGATGTCCTCACTTCCGTATGTGTCAGGTATGCTCTTTGTGTCGATGTCCCCCCTTGTGTTTTTGTGTCAGATGTCCCCAATGTGACGATGTCCCCATATGCCCTCAGTGTAAAAGTTTCCCCACTCGCTTGTGTGTATTAGATGACCTCCTTGTGACAATGTCCCATCTTCCGTATATGTCAGATGTCTTCTTCAGTGTGACGATATCCTCACTTGTGTGTATGTCAGGTGTCTTCAGTGTGACGATGTTTTCACTTGCATGTGTGTGAGGTGTCCTCAATATGACGATGTTCGCACTCGTGTGTGTATGTCAAATGTCCTCAATGTGACGATATCCCACATTGCGTATGTGTCAGCAGTCCTAAGTGTAACAATGTCCCTAGTAAAGTGTGTATATCAGGTATTCTCAGGTTGACGATGTCCCTACTTACTTGAGCGTCCAAATTCTCGGTGTGACAATGTACCCAGTTACCAGTGTGTGTAAGGTGTCCGCAATGTGACGATATTCGGATTTGCATTTGTGTGGCAGGTGTCCTCAATGTGACGATGTCCCCTCTTGCCTGTGTTAGGGGCTCAATGTAGCGATGTCCCTACTTGCGTGTTTGTCAGGTGTCCTCAATGGGATGATGTCCTCACTTGCCTGTTTTTCAAGTGCCCTCAGTGTGACGACAGCCCCACTCCCGTGTATGTCAGGTTTACTTAATATGACGATGTTAGCACTTGCATTTGTGTAAGTGTCCTCAATGTGAAGATGTCCCAGCTTGTATGTGTGTCAAGTGTCTTCAGGGTGATCATGTGCCCATTTGATCGTGTGCCAGGTGTCTTCAGTGTGACGATGTTCGTACTTGCGTTTGTGTGTAGTTTGTCCTCAATGTGACGATGTCCCCACTTGTACGTGTGTAATGTGTCCTCAATGTAACAATGTTCCCACTTGTATGTGTATGTCAGATGTTCTCAATGTGACGATGTCCCAACTTGCGTGTGTGTTAAGTGTCCTTAATGTGACGATGTCCCCATTTGTGGGCGTGTAATGTGTCCTCAATGTTACGATGTTCCCACTTGTAACATACGTCACAGACGTCCTCAATGTGCCGATGTCCCTACCTGCATGTGTGTCAGCTGTCCTCAGTGTAGGAATGTCCCCAGTTACGTTTGCGTGTGTCAAGTGTCCCAATTGTGATGATGTCCCCAATGCGTGTCAGATGCCCTCAGATTAACGATACCCCACCTGAGTTTGTATGTTAGATGTCATATGTCTTAATGCGTCCTCATTTGATTGTTAAATGCCATACTTAGAACTATGAATATATATCAATTTTAATGTCAAAAAAAGTTACAAATTTCGCGTACTAATATCCAGGTTTATATTTAATTTTGCGTCCACTTCGTGGCGGCTATATAGTTATCGAACTTTCTTTGGCCGTTTGAAATTGCTGATCGTCTCTTAATATTCTATAGTCATTTAACGTTTGAAAGGAATTTTTAATTCAGCCTCGTCAGTCAGTGTTTAAAGGTAAAATTCAATAGAACCTAGTAAGTTAAGTTGAAGTTTTGTCAAGACTTTTTTGTTAACGGTTGAAAGAAACGTTAATTAAACCGGTTAAGTTGGAAGTTTCAAAAAACCTTGCAAGTTACGACGACGTTTACGTTTTACTTTATTGCATCTGATATGGCATACTTTTATGACGGCCATAGTCGACTGCCGTCATGTTTTATATTGGCTAAATATTTTTTTGCGATTCTGGGAATTTTCGCGTAATATTTGAATTCGCGACTAAGAGTCCTCACGAACTTACGCGTTACTAAATCTCTCGCGATAAAAAAGTAACCTACAGTATTTGTAATCTGCTGCAAATTTTTGCAGTCATACTACCGGGACATGTATATATATATATATATATATATATATTATATATATATATATATATATATATATCTGTGTGTGTGTGTGTGTGTGGGTGCTTATATCACAACGGCTATTAAAATCAAGGTTCGAATCCCACTTGGGACTGATACTGGTGAAAAAACAAAATTGTCAGTCTGTCAGTCTGTGTCAGTGCTTTTCTCCAGACACTCTAGATTCCTCCAACATTTCTTAAATACCCACCTTAATATTTGTAAAATAACTTTGGTTAAGTGTAAACTTTACTCTAACACTTATTTTTAGAAAGAGCTATGTGTGATTTAGATATACCCAAAATGATTCCAATTAAACTAACAACATTTGTAGAAGTTGCTGCCAGATTAGCACAATACCCAGCCATCAAAGCCCGTTACAACTCAGTATCTTATACCTGTACTGACACAACTAGTAGAAGTCTATGACTCCCAGACGCAGTCAACTGTGTTTTAAGTCTAGCAGTTACACATATACTATTTAATTATTATCGCTCCACACTCAGGGACTTCCAGTCCCAGTGATATCAAAGCCAAGCCACAGTATCGCGTACACAAGAGATTTAGGGTTTCTTTTTTCTGTGTGTTCAAAAATGAAACCCGCATGCCCTGAAAGTAAAAGTTCCCCATTTGCTTGTGTGTGTTAGATGTCCTCAGGGTGACAATGTCCCATCTTCCGTGTATGACAGATGTCTTTATTGTGACGATATCCCCACTTGTGTGTATGTCAGGTGTCTTCAGTGTGACGATGTTTTCACTTGCATGTGTGTGAGGTGTCCTCAATATGACGAGCTTCCCACTGGTGTGAGTATGTCAAATGTCCTCAATGTGACGATGTCCCCATTTGCGTGTGTGTCGGCAGTCCTAAGTGTGACAATGTCCCTAGTAACGTGTGTGTATCAAGTATTCTCAGGGTGACGATGTCCTTATTTACTTGTGCGTCCGATTTCTCAGAATGACAATGTACCCAGTTACGTGTGTTTCAGGTTTCCTCAATGTGACGATATTCGCAATTGCATTTGTGTGGTAGGTGTTCTCAATGTGACGATGTCCCCTCTTGTCTGTGTTAGGGTCTAAATGTGACTATAACCCTACTTGCGTGTTTGTCAGGTTCTTTAATGTGATGATGTCCTCACTTGTCTGTTTGTCAGGTGTCCTCAGTGTGACGACAGCCCTACTCCCGTGTTTGTTAGGTTTACTTAATATGACGATGTTCTCACTTGCATTTGTGTAAGTGTCCTCAATGTGACGATGTCCCAAGTTGTATGTGTGTCAGGTGTTCTCAATGTGATGAAGTGCCCACTTGATCGTGTGCCTGGTGTCTTTGGTGTAACGATGTTCCTACTTGCGTTTGTGTGTAATTTGTCCTCAATGTGACGATCGTCCCACTTGTATGTGTATGTCAGATGTCAAGACTTTTTTGTTAACGGTTGAAAGGAAACGTTAATTAAACCGGTTAAGTTGGAAGTTTAAAAAAAAACCTTGCAAGTTACGACGACGTTTACGTTTTACTTTATTGTATCTGATATGGCATACTTTTATGACGGTCATAGTCGACTGCCGTCATGTTTTATATTGGCTAAATATTTTTTTGCGATTCTGGGAATTTTCGCGTGATATCTGAATTCGCCACTAAGAGTACTTGTGAACTTATGCGTTACTAAATCTTGCGCGATAAAAAAGTAACCTACAGTATGTTCTAATGTGTCTGCAAATTTTCGCAGTCATACTACCGGGACGTGTGTGTGTGTGTGTGTGTGTGTGTGTGTGTGTGTGTGTGTGTGTGTGTGTGTGTGTGCTTATCTATCACGACGCCTTTTAAAATCAAGTTTCGAATCCCACTTGGGACTGATCCTGGTGAGAAAAAATGTCAATCTGTCTGTCTATGTCAGTGGTTTTCTCTAGACACTCTAGATTCCTCCAACATTTCTGAAATACCCACCTTGATATTTGTAAAATAATTTTGGTTAAGTGTAAACTTTACCATTTATTTTTAGAAAGAGCAATGTGTGATTTAGATATGCCCAAAATGATTCCAAATAAACTAACAACATTTGTAGAAGTTGCTGCAAGATAAGCACAATATCCTGCCATCAAAGCAAGTTACAACTCAGTATAATAAACCTGTACTGACACAACCAGTAGGAGTCTATGACTCCCCGATACAGTCAACTGTGTTTTAAGTCCAGCAGTTACACCTATACTATCTAATTACTCTATCTCTCCACGGTCAAGGACTTCCAGTTCCAGAGATCAAAGCCAAGCCACAGTATCGTGTGCACAAGAGAGTTAGGTTTTTTTTCTGTGGATGGTTTTAAGTTGACCAGATAGGTAATATGTTATAGTGTAATCCAGAGACACACAATACATAAATGTACCATCTGGGTCCTTCTATATTGCTGATGCATTGACACTTGCATTGATTTAAAGTACCAGTAACAGCATCGTTTTCACACACAACATAAACTGGATCAACAAGAAAATCGCTGATGTGACCTAAAATACGTTAACACAACATTCATCCAACCTTTGCAAATTCTACTGTTCTAGTTGTTCTGATCTAGGTCATTTTGTAACCAGTACCTATACTTTTTACCATATCTTCACCCTGAAAGGCAAGTACGATCGACTGAAATCATAGAACATTTTGCTAGTATTGTTGGGATGGTCTCGAGTTAAAGTCTTAGACATTGAATCGGCCACTGTATTTTTTCCCTTTTGCTTTTGAGGCTCGTCCAACCCTGATCTTGGAATTGACCGACCAACATGTAGTTATACAAAATATATCTCAACGATTATTTTGTTGGAATTATTTGATTATATTAATGTTTGTCGTAATTAAAATCCATTATGAATTCAAAATCAATAACAGGGATATTGGATTAGGACCATGTTATGACACAGCTGTAGCTGATTACTTGTCATTTGTGACGTCACGAATCATAATACAAAAATTCAAGATTCCATGTAGGTGTGCAAAAAGAAAATTTTCCTCGTAATTAGTGATTCGAATTTCAAAGATTTCGCCGTTCGTTTCAGAGAAAGGAATTTATTACAATATGTTAAAATTGTTTTTCACTGTACTTATACTTTAATATTCAAAGCTTAACTGTTTAGGAAAAGATAATTTAACTAGTAATGCTATAAACTTCATACATATTGAACAATCTAAAAGCCAACATACAGGTCTGTGTCAATAATTATAGATTTTAAATGCTGTAGGTTGTGATCAAAAGGGAAAAAAAAAACAAAATTCAATACCTGGGACAGAACTCTTTAGTAACAGATGGCTTTATACAATATAATTATTAACAGATATTAATATTACTAAGCGTGATCAAAAGAACATGTAACAAATTAAATATAAAAATCAAGGAAGAATTATGATTTGCTAATGCTATCTATTTTCAGTTAAAACAAAACGTAGAATATGTATGCAACTAAAGACAAAATGAGGTTATTTTATCTAAATATTCTTAACTATCATGTTTCTCTATTTGGATATATTTGACATCTGGTAGTTGTTCCTTCCATTTATGATCGCGATTTTACAAGTTGTTTTTGTAACAAGCTAGACAAGAGGTGTCTAGGCTGGTTATTCTGTCACATATATTGTGATAGTTTGTGTGTTCAAAAATGAAACTCTGATTTAAACATTGATCGGTGTATTTGCTGATGACCATTGCATTAACTTTAAAACCTCGAAACTGTGATAAATTAAGTTTCAACATATGTTAATGAAGCGTTCTCCTAATTTGTCTTAACATAAGAATAATTCATCTTTACAACAATCAAGCGAATAAGTAAACGAAAAGCAAAAACTATCACAGTATATTATCTCTTAACACCCCGATCTTCAACGCCATTCTATCCACATTTATAAATGTAAAAACAAAATACTCATTTTACTGAGATATATTAATCTGGAACTGGTACCGGGAAATATCGAGAATGTAAAAAAAACAACTCTTTACGCTTATTTAATATATAGTAGCAAGGTTACTTCATGTGTAGACAACCAGACATAGTTTATATATTGTGTTGGGGTAACTATTCTATAGACGAAGATAACAAACAAAAGCAAATAACTAAAACCTCAAATCCTAACACATAATTTATTTTGATTGAACAATGGTTACATTTATAATATCTGTTAACTGTACATAAGCTAAATTTACAAGTATTGAATTTATATTTTATGATGATACAGACAGTGATCAAAAGGAAATATAGATTTTATCTAAAATCTGAATTCAATAACAGACACAGAGCATGAAAATGAGTTAATTCTGTTTAGGTATTATGCATATCATCTGTATTTTACAACATGATCTGTATGAGTATTCTTATGGTAATGTACATAAAACAAGGCTTCGTTTAATGTTTATGTCCCCATTGAGTAAACCTAATTTTATAGAGGTATCAACTAAATATCTGTTCTTTAATCTTAAACAAACATATCGCTCTATGTCCAATCCCATTTCCAAAAACAAAATTAAAGCTTTGACAACTGGAAAATCTTGATAAACATAATAACACGATATATTTGATCGTGAATACTTATTAAACAAGAATTTCTGTACTGATACGAAAGTCTTCCAAACGAAGGAGTTTGGGAGACTTTTGATTTTTTCATATCCATGGCAACGGCTAATATTTTAGACCCAAATTAATTTTCATAATTCTGTAAGTCGTCATTTATTTTCCAGCAGTTTTAATTGTTTTTCTTTCATTTTTTCACTTTTTTGGCAACAGTGGCCATTTTTCATTTTATGTGTGCAGAAAACCATTGTGCAATTACATCTAGAAATTAATGATTTTGTTGATTTGGAATGTTTATCTTCATAGTAGTTATTATAAGTTGCTGATTCAAGAATATTGCTATGTTATGCTTATCAAGAGATTCAAAACGTTTTATGACCTAATCACAATATTAACGTATAATGCACCCAAAAGTATCACATGACAATTTTGCAGACAGTTGTCAAATGAAACAACCAATATCCAAAACAATGTTGAATATTTGACCAAGGTTTTATAAATATATCAATAAAGAACTTGCTTAACCGTTATTAGTTGACTGAAACTTTGTTTCACATATCCTTATGGTATACACACAGTGTTCAATCTCAAACGCAGAAATCTAGTATACAATCAATAGGTTTACAAATGCAATCTTTAATTTTAAACAAATTCTGAAAAAGTAAAAGCTTTTTAATCTAATTTAACACGTGAGATTTCTGAAGGAAATTGGGACCTGGTGCTTCGGAAAAGAAATCATTTCCTGTTTAGGTAGGCTAGGCCCGTCATGTGGATAATCATTATTGATACTGAAAGGAACGTGAAAATAAGAAACTATGAAATGTCAAAAATATTAAATATACAGTACTGACCAGTCACAACATAACATCCAAGTTAACTTATAAAGCAGAGATTATGACTGCTATAAGTTAACTTAGGAGCAGAGATATGACTGGTTAAAACTGTCCTGGCGACAGCTTCAGAAAGCAGAGATTGTCCTGGAAAATGTCCTAATGACAATGTCCAGGACATTTCTCGTTCTTGTTCTTATTCCATGACCAGGACCGCGCATGCTCATTTGAAACTAAATTCTGTTCTAAATATTGTCCTAAAATTGGTCCTGCTGACCATTTTTGTCACGATGTCCGCGCATGCTTAGTACAGTTCTATAAATTGTTCTAAATTCTGTTCTGGACTTAACTTCACGACTGCTTTCGTCACCAGGACCGCGCATGCACTGTTGATTTGCTCTAAAAACTGTTCTAAATCCTGTCCTGGACTTCGTCCTACGACTGCTTTTGTCGCCAGGACCGCGCATGCTCTCTTACAAAACATGTGATTATTTCACATCTGTGCGATTTATCGATATAGACCAAATGTGTTTGTAAATAGCAACAGAAAATTCCTCCCTTGAAAGTGAACAGACTATCCTTATACATTAGGGAATGAATCGTAATGCTGAGAAGAAGTGGGAAAACTGTCGTGGACACTAGACAGGAACTTATAAATTCAGAAGGAATTCAAATTACAAGACAAGCCATTAGTTCATTTCTGGAGAGATACAGACAGACTATTATACAGACAGAATATTATTATTATTATTTATTATTTATCTGTTACAAATAGAAAGGAGACACTATCTTAAATCCATTTCATTTTTTAAATTTATTTATCTATTCATTAATTTATTAATCGCTTAAGTTTTTCAATATGAAAATGTAATATTCTGGAACTTTTAATCTTAAATTAATAAGTCATCAATTAAAGGACGGTATCTGAGAGCTTTATTTGACTTTATTTGTTGAATGTGCGTGTTCTGTGAGTGACTAATTGTAAACTGTAACTTACGTTAAAGAAAACTAGAAAATAATATTACACAAGTGATGGTAATGAGAGAGAGAAATTACTGTTAACAATGAGAATCTGCATACCTTATCAACACATAAGGTAACTGGTTGATAACAGAAGCAAATTCCAACCAATTGAACCAGACGGTAGTATATTCTACGTGGAAAATGTACCTGCATGGTGTTAACCTCATTAACAGATTAATTACCTATAACCAGTACTCACACCAGTTTTTTTTTTTATTAAATTAAATTTCTATAATTTCATGTGATTGAGATTAATAATTATGTAAATAAATAAATAATTAAATAAATAAACAAATAAATAAATAAATAAATAAATAAAAAATAAATAAATAAATAAATAAATAAATTTATTCATTCATTCATTCATTCATTCATTCATTCATTCATTCATTCATTCATTCATTCATTCATTCATTCTAAACTTTGACGTTGAACCAGCGACATTTAACGATGATTGACTCTCTTGTTTCAAAATATTTTTAAATTTTTATTATTGTTTCTTTTTTATTAAAAACGAAATAAAATTCAAATGGCGTCAGATAAGCAATATGTCCTACACAAAAAAATAAATACAGGGAAAATAGTATAAAAAGTGCCGCATCAAATTTAAAATGAAAGACAAGAATTAAAAAACAGAAGAAATAAACTTGTTTTTAAAAAAGAATTTAGCTAGAAAAACCTTAGTCTGAAACACCAAATCAGAGGTCATCTTTTTGGATTTCTTATTTAATTGTTTTTTTCTGCATGTATAATGGATAATTTATGTGATGAGAGAGAGAGAGAGAGAGAGAGAGAGAGAGAGAGAGAGTGTGTGTGTGTGTGTGTGTGTGTGTGTGTGTGTGTGTGTGTGTTCATTTAACTAAGAATGTCTACGATAAATATTTTTGCGATATGCAACAATTTAAATAGACCAGCAGGTATAATGATATACAGACAACCTGATATTTCAACTCCAACAAAAAATCCATTTTGTGTGATTTATTTCTTCGGTTAAAGACAATTGTTATTATCATTTCGATCCCGGCACGGTTCTGACTAAGAGATGAGTAATGACTGTACTTTTTTCAAAGCCGACATTTAGAAATGAAAGACACGGGTCTTAAGGACGAGACCTCAAAAACCAAGTTCCCGTGTCATGGCAATTCTGTGTCTTTCCAATGAAGCTGGTGACAAAACGATGTAATTAAAATATTCTTGACTGGGACTTTTTACCTATTTAATCAATCGATCATTCATACAGAGATAGCAGTAACGTCGTCATATACCATTTCAATATTTTAATAAGTAAAAAAAGTTTACGACACTTTAAACCCAACCCTCTCTCTCTCTCTCTCAGACCTGGCGATATTCTAAGATGTGACTTGATAATTCGATAATAAAGTTTATGAATGTTTATGGCACTGTAACCCCCTCTCTCGTAGACCTGACAATATTCTAAGCCTTGAAAATAACTTATTTTGTTCGGCAAACACCATTTAATACATTTCTGGAGATTAAAAGTCCCATGCCATCACTTTTTTCGTGAGTTCTAGAATGGTCGAAAATGTAAAACCCGAGCGAACTGACACTAGAGCCTGTCCCATCCAGTTTGATGCAAACCTTAGCAGAGACGCTATGATAGACAGAAAATTTACTAGGTCTATGTTGACACGGCCAGTTGTAGGATAGTTTAATCAAGTAAACAACTTTTTCGGCAAGCAAACATTTTCACACTAGGATTAGTCTGATTGGCAGCTGATTGGAATTCAAATCTAAGCATTGAAAGGTCTGTCAACGCACGCTTTATACCAATCGGTATCTGATCACGAGGCCTATGTCAAAGAAACATGGTGAATTAAATAATGCGTTTGAATGCCATTCAAAAATTTGCAGTCCGACAAGAGCCAAGATTTCCATACAATGTATTTCAAAGGCAATTTTTCCCGATCACGAAGAAAATGTATTTAAATGCATCTTTGATTGAATATGTGACCAAGATCAAACTTTATTTATTTATTTATTTATTTGTTTGTTTGTTTGTTTATTTATATTTGACACTAATAAATAATCGGTAAAATGATGAATAAATGATTGAAAATTTAATAACCGGTGGTAAAATTTTATTATAGTTATTTTTTAAAATAATAGAATTCTGTCATGCGCCCGTTGTCCGTTATCAGTCTATATATATCTATTCATACTCCCGTATACATAATATTTTCTTTTCACAATCAGTTCTAAATCCAAGACAACATCAAACAATTGGAGTAGTATGTTTCCAGGTGTCATGAAATCCTGCTATCTGAACACCTGTCAATCAATTTTGTTAATTGTAAGAACACATCCTGTTGATTAAATGTACGGGTCTCTATCTAAGGAATGTCTAATTGACAAACTTTTTATGAAGGTGGACTATTAAAATGAATAATAATTATCCCAAAACCTGTAGACCAGCTATATTTCAAAGATGGTATAAAACGTAATAATCTGTAGTAAATGTCGCTGATAATAACAATCAATAATTCTTAACCCAGAGACGTTATTTCGTTACCGAGAAACTTCCGATGACTGACAGGTTAATAATAATAATAATAATAATAATAATAATAATAATAATAATAATAATAATAATAATCAGCTTCTGTTTCTCGCCGGAAAAAAAAATATTTATTGTGATTCTAACATATAAGAAAAATTAAATAAATAAATGAAAAAATAGAATCAATACATGAAAATAAAATCAATACATGAAAATAAATAAATAAATAAATAAATAAATAAATAAATAAATAAATAAATAAATAAATAAATAAATAAATAAATAAATAAATGGATAAATAAATAAATAAAATCAATACATGGATAAATAAATAAATAAAGAAATAAGTAAATAAATAAATAAATAAATAAATGAATAGGAACATAAACAATTTACTTATAATATTTTTATTGTTATGAAATGCACATTTAGGAAATAGACTATTTCTAGGTGTACAGGTCTCGGGTAAAATTCGGCGATTTTAAAATATATGCTAAACGAGACTATACTTTTTTAAATATATGGCTAAGTGAGACTAAACCATAAAAATGAAAATATACAGTTACCTGTATAAAATATTTTCATGCATAAAGATGGTTTAAAGGTGGCATGAAGGACTTTGGACATTATGCATCTTTACGCGTGCATAAAGATGGCATAAAGACCATCTTTATGCCATTTTTATGCAAAGCTTAAAGATGTGATTTCATCCTGTGAATAGTCTTGGGTACCTGAAAAGACCAACCTATTCGACTGCGTGACGTTCATTTATATCAGGACGTCACCAGCAATAGTAGCAGAAATGTTGACCTTTGCCGTGCGCCCAGGACAATGTTCAGTGAGGGTTCTTTAGCGTACCACGCCTATACCGTGGCACGGGTCATCGGGTTTTAAGGTCTCATCCGAAGGCCCATTGACTTTCATTTCTAATTGCCGAGTGCTTGTTGAAAAAAAAAATCACTACGATTTCAAATATTGGCCAAACCCGGCCGGGGTTCGACCTTACAGGGTGAGCAATCTGCCAACTGAGCTACCGTAGTGGTTGCCCCATACCGAGTTACCGTACATATGAACCAGTTAATCCTGAATCATACACCCTCTTGGTACCACTCACCTGGGCAAGTGACTGACTTACCACCGGCAACCACAGTGAAAAATCAATTCAACGGCGATGAATATTGCATGATGTTTGAAAAATATTTATTTCAAAAAATGGAATTATCATAATTTGACACGTTTATCATGCATCCATTTCTCTTGAATCATGTCTTCCAAGCACAAAACCTCGGCCATACTAAAAATATTTTGTTAAGTGCAAAAAGGTCGAATTGATCTGTCAACCTTTCGTTAATAATAGATAGAACCTCTGATATATTGCATGGAAGGACCATTGAGATGGACTCGTCTGCATATAGGGAAATTTAGATAAATATCAAAGGGTGCTCATATAGTTACTGATACTATGCACAATGGTCGTCCACCCCAATACATCAAAGGCCCCATCTATTATTACCGTAGGGGTGACAGACCAATTTGACCTTTTTTGCACTCAAGATACTTTTGTATCAGTCATAGACACACGTATACAGGTCTTGAGTATCTTGTCCAGTTTTATTATTTCGTTCGGTTTGAGGAATGGGCGTTACTTTATCAAAGCTTTTGAAAAACAATAAAAAATTGAGACATTTGAATACCCCGAATACATAGGCTATTAACGAAATTGCCAGGAAATGTGCATCTAAAATAGAAGACAACAGTGTTTAGCTGACAAATTTGTACTTGGCAACAACCAATGCGGACACAGGACTGTTTGACATAATGGTTCCCTTGGTGTGGTTACAGTACTGCTGGAAGGCCCACAAACCATCACTTATTTAACAACCAGTGGCCCATAAATACGAACACACAGTCTGTCAACATTCGGGGCTTATTAAAATATCCCAATGTTCTACTCTTTTTGATGCAGCGACTTCTGGTATATAACAATTGTATTACAACAATATTGACCTAATAATGGCATTTTTTTAGATTGACATAACTTACACAATCCCTATATGGATGAACGCAATGTTCAAAAAAGTTAAACATTTGCAATTTATGAAATTGATAAGATATTCGGGTAACCTAGATTAGCCAATTTAACATCCAGTGATATATTTCAGGCCCGAAGGAGATGAGGGGGGGGGGTCTGACCGCCCCCGCTTTTTTGACCGATTTTTTTATAAAGTCTGTATGAATGATAGTCCTGAGAACATAATGTTGGGTAATAAAGATGTCCATGAGCGCGGTGCCTTCGGCGCCAATGAGTACGATACAGTAGGTTTGTCTAAACCAATCTAAAAAAGCAAAGCACGCAATAATTTAGCCTAATATTTAATCTTTCACACATCACTCACTATGTCACACTTGTGCAAAATATTGTCAAAATAACTAATTTCAAGGCTGCAAATTAGCAAACACTTGCCAATAAATTCGAAAATAGTTTGTAACTTACTGAATGTACATGTAGCTGAATTACTAAATGATATATTTTTATTCTCAGAATTCAGGAAATTGCGTATTCTGACTTCAATTCATGCCCCGGACCCCTAGCATGTGTGCGCTCCGGCACACAAAATAATTTCAAAACCTTTTGCAATTTAAAAATACACATGCCGATAAATTCTAAAAATAGTTTTGGTTTTATTAAGCGTGTCTTTCTTGAATGAATATGTTATCAACAATTTCTGAAGTACTGAATAACATTTTTTTAAATCCAGGATTCAGGAAAATGCATATTTTGACTTCAATTTATAAAATTGTCCAAAGGAGCATGCCCCGGACCCTTCCTAGCGTGTGTGTGCATGTGGCGCACATTCAATTCACCCTTTGATTTGCCTCCCCCCTTTCAAATGGGCTGCTACGGGCCTGAATCCGAATCTCCTGAGCTATGGCCAGTAGTATCTGTCTCAGCAAAACAAACTTATCGCAATTGCTTCACAATTATAAATGATTGAAACGGAACCGTTATCTAATAATTCAACATAACTTCATGTATCCATACGACTGGGGTGTGTGATGAAAAGTACTCGAAGTCGTACTTATCTCGACCGAGACGTTTTGAAACATGTACATAGCAAAAACAACACATAATCGATGGACATCTGGGATTATTCCAGACGAATTTCTCTCAACTGTTTAATGTACCCGTACACGGTTTGATAAAAACGTTATCTTAGCAACTTCATTCAAGTAAACAAGTAGACTGGAAACTACTCTTAAAAGGAGAAAGAATATAATAATAATAATAATAATAATAATAATAATAATAAAAACTAAACAAGATAATTAAGGGGTCATTAATCAATAAGGTGTATTTTAGATGGATTAAGTATCGATAAGAAATCTCTAAATAAACAAAACTGTATTTCATGTCGATAATAAAAAATGTAAAAAATGAATAATGAGCTTCAGAACTAATTTGAACTTTTTAATGCCCAAACACCTATTCAGTGATTGTAAGATTAAAAACATTTTTCGTTATAATCTGTGTAAATCCCCCCCCCCTCTCTCTCTCTCTCTCTCTCTCTCTCATACACAGAAGTCCATTGCAGTATCATGTCTCTCTGCAAAATTAATAAAATTTTATTTCTTGGTCGATTTTCTCCAAACGAACGTCATACTATTTGGAATTCACACTTTAGAAATAATTTTGTCATTGATACGAAAATTAATAATAAATTTAGTTGACCTCACTCATCTTGTTTATTCTAAACTTCCTAACTAATAAACCGTGACCATGACCATTTCACGGATCAGGACTGACACCTTCAATAATCCAATTATAGCAATTAACTTCTAACCTGATATGTTTTTTTTCAACGATTGTTATCGTGGTTATGAAGATTTTCTAGTGATATCTGAATAACATAAACACACGTCCTTGGCATATTAGTAGTTTATACATATGTAAAGATAAATAAATAAATAAATAAATAAATAAATAAATAAATAAATAAATAAATTACAAAACATTAACATGTTGTTATAACATAAATATGTGATAATACAGGATCACGCAGTACGATAAACTATTTCTGTCGTGTCGAACGTTAACCACGCATGCGCTAAAGCAGAGATATTTCCAGGACAGAATTTAGAAAAGTAGCAGAGATTTTCCTAGGACAGGACAGGATTTAGAAAAAAGCAGAGATTTTCTTAGGACAGGACAGGATTTAGAAAAAACAGAGATTTAGATAGAACAGAATTTAGAAAACTAGCAGAGATTTTCCCATGACAAACCTTAGAAAATTTTTGTCCCGAAAAGCAGAGATTTTTCTAGAACATAAATTTGACTGCTTTTGGCCAAAAGCAGAGATTTGAACGTGACATCTCTGGTCATAAGAACAGAGAATATGACTGGTCAGGCAGAGATTAGAAAACTGATTTCATCCTAGATAGCAGTCGTAGAACATGTTCAAGTTAACTTATAGTTGTTCAAATCTCTGGTCAATTGTCCTGGAACAGAGATCCTGACCAGAGATTCTGACTGCTTCAAGTTAACTTAATGTTATGTTGTGACTGGTCGGTACTGTAGTTTTAAATTCAAACATCGCATTGGTAAAAGTATTGTAATAGTAGCCATAAATTAGGAACATGTTCTGCAATAGCGTGCCATCTACATCGCATGAGTAAAAGTATTGTAATAGTAAGCATAAATTATAAGGGTGATTCATAAACATACGATTATCAATATCTCTGGGACAACTTTTTATTTGTAGACAGCTACTTTCGTTTTATAAAATTCAAGTAGTAGGAACATGTTCTACAATAGCGTGTCATCCGTGAAAAAACTAAAAACAGGAAAAGGAGGTATGTTACTGCATAGACAAGAAAAGCTGAGAATAGAAAAAACGGAGTCATTACGATTGTCGAAATGCTTTAAATTTAGCATTTAAAGTTTCCTTCAAAGATAGCATAAATACTTGATGGACCACCTAGTTTGCACTTTTGATCGCTATCTGCCTTCATTAAAAGCCACAGTGATCTAAAATATCAAGACATCACATTGTTATTAACCAAAATCTTTACAGGTCCAATATATAGGATCAAGGCAAAATTGTAGCATCAGCAAGTGGAGAACTTGGATGACTTTGACTTTTCTTCAAGCTCATAACGATTTCATAAAGTTTAACATTTTATCATATTTGTTATACAAAGCATCAACAATATTATAAATATTTTAAGGTTAAATTTGGTTTGTGATATCACTGAGTAGTAAGTGTAAACAAGTAATTTGAAAACCGGATTCTATAAATAATGCTTTACATATTAGTTTTGACATATTCTTTTTCTTCAATAGCTTTTATGTATAATGTTGTTAGGTTAATGTTGTCATATAGCAACCTGTTGCTGACAATCCAAATATAAATATAGATAGATGATATAAAATTATGCTTACGCAATAATCAAAAGTTAATATGTATAAATTAACAGCTGTACAATATTGTATTTGTAATTGATTTTCAATGTACAAAATAGATAATTACAAAGAAAAATATACATAAATGATATAGATACTTATGTTTCACACATGTTACACAATAAGATCATGCGATATAACTGGTGCATATACAGACACCAATCAACATATTACTATAGAAATATTGATATAGATATTTAAATAGTATATAGAGAGCCACCACATTTACAAAAATCGAAATTCATCAGCAGATAAAAAACGCAAAAAGTCCTTATTAATCGGTAGAATCGATAATCTAAATGACATAGGTAATGAACAAAAGAAGATGAAACAGACCAAACTTCAAAGGCTATATTGCGTGTGTAATTACTTATTTTATACATATAAAGCAAAAGGTCTGTGTACCTGTATATATAACACACAATATCACACAATAAACACAGAACACTGTAGACGTTTTATCGAATATTGTATATCACTTGTGTGGTATACATTTTGAAAGATCTAGATTATACGATTTACAATAGGCAGAACCGGTATGTATATTTATCCATATATCATTTCGGTCTTCGTTATCTCTGCATTTGAATGTTATATTATTTGGGGATTTTTTTTTAAATTTAAGATACATAATTTCAAATAATCAGCGGATATATGTAAAATATTCGGATCAAATCAAAATATATTCCTGTACATATTTGTGAACAAAATCGGAAAGAAAAAACTTTCAATACATATAATGAAATCGGGACGGCCATTTCGTCAGCCAAATCAGAATTATTGGCCATATTGAATTTAATGCGTGACTCTATATTTTAAAAGCGCGTGGCCTAGTGGTTAAGGCGTTGGACTCATGATTCGAAGATCGTGGGTTCGATCCCTGGACCGGGCGTTGTGTTGTGTCCTTGAGCAAGACACTTAATTTCACGTTGTTCCAGTTCACTTAGCTGAAAAAAATATGAGTACCAGCAAAATGCTTGGGGTTAACCCTGCGATGGACCGGCGTCCCATTCAGGGGAGAGTCTTGTACTCTCAGTCGCTTAACGCCACCGAAACCGGGATAATCTCCGGCCTGATGGGCCTAATGGCTCAGGACAGATTTTAACTAACTTTAACTATATTTTAAAATAATAATCCCCAGGTCTTGAGTAATAAACATGCCTAATTTCATGCTTTACATACCCTACAGTTGTTTTAAAAAAACCACCAAATAAACAGCAATATGCAAAAATATTACCGCGTAAATGAGTATAAATTATTAACCGATTGTTCAATCATTTTAAACTGTAATCAATTTTAAGATACATCAATGAGTATTCAAAGGCCATACACAAAAAAGCTAAACATATGTGTTACATTAAACCATATACCATATGTTTTCATTCAATTTTCAAATGAAAAAAAATGTTAAGATAGATCTATATTTTTATTATTTGAGCGGCCATATTGTCCGCCGTTTTGAAAATGAAAATTGAATGAATGAAAACAATTTATTAGATAATCCATATTTGGAATTTATATAAAAGCACTACCAAGCAAAGTGTTTGTTTTTAAAAGATCACCGAAAGGTCATATGCAGAACTATTTGCAACTACCCCGCAGAACAGTACAACAAATCTGTACAGAAATATGTTACTTTTCAGCCGCCATTTCATCGCCATATTGGATATGACAGGAATTTTTAATTGCAAAGCCATTTTAGAATTATTGGCCGTATTGAATATAATGCGTGACTCTTTATTCTAAAATAATAATCCCCAGGTCTTGAGTAATAAACATGCCTAATTTCATGCTTTACACACCCTACAGTTGTTTTCAAAAGACCACCAAATAAACAGCAATATGCAAAAATATTACTGCGTAAATGAGTATAAATTATTAACCGATTGTTCAGCCATTTTGAACTGCAATCAATTTTAAGATACATCAATGAGTATTCACAGGTCATACACAAATAAGATATGTGTTACATTAAAGTATATACCATATACAGAACAGTACAACAAATCTGTACAGAAATATGTTACTTTTCAGCCACCATTTCATCGCCATATTGGATATGACAGGAATTTTTAATTGCAAACAATTTCAACATTTATGTATGAGTAATCAGAGGTATATACAAAATTAATTTTTGCAATACTGAATTGAAAATCGGAACAAAAATGATAAGTTATACATTTTTATTATTTGAGGCACCATTTGTCTGCCATTTGGAAATCACAGCCATTTTAAATCATAGGCGGATATATGTAAAAAGTCCGCAAATCAAAAACAAAATAAATTCCTGCTTATCTGTGAAGAAATGGGTGATAATAAGCTTTAATTACAGATAATGTTATTTTGGCATCCATTTTGTTCGCCATATTGGATTCTTTTCGTTACCTGAAAATCATCTTAAAGTCATGAACTATAATGATGCAAGGTTCGTGCTTTTAACAAAAACCAACAATTTTAGTTTTTTGCACGAATCTGCTGGACTATTATTACTATTTCAAATCCCATCGAAAAAGTGAATTTAATTATCGAAACATTTGAAATATTTTCCTTGCAATAGTTTTTATGTAAATTGTTTCCAGATATATATTATCATTATTTTCTATTATAATTATTATGAATTGATTTCATCCCTAGGGTTCATGCACAAGACAATATGGAGTATCGATACCAGATGATGTGTTTTATCTTCGTCTTGGTGATTCATTTAGGTATGTAGCGTTTAAAGATATATTTTAATACGAAATTTGTGTGGCAGATGCTTATTTTGCTGAACACTCGATCTCCTGACCCGTTAGAAGATCAAATGTTTGACTTTATTTGTCAGTCTTGAAAAAATTGTTTTGTATTTGAATTGTGCTTAGAGTGTGGACCAGTATGTTTGCGTATGATTTAATTATATTGTTATTATCAATATCATGTTATTATCACACACGTTGCAGATGTAGCTAGCTGCATAGGAGGTACTTACTCTTCAGAAGCACTCTGGCTCAACTCCCTGGTTGAATTGAATACGTGTTTAACAAATTTGTCAGCTTCAAAAGTTTTCTTTGCTTTGATATTTTGGTTTCGACCTTGACTGGAATCTTACATTATAAACTGAAATCTGAGGAGGAAGATAATGACACAACACATATTTAATGAAGTGAGAAACAATGCATGTTGCATTTGCACTTCATCCTCTTCATAACCTCCTCAAGGTAGAACAAAACAAAAACTTCATATTTACAATATTTCAAAGACATGAAAAACTTGTGCGATTTTGTAATAGTTAGGCAGATAACAAAAAAGCATACAAGCAACAATTGATTCTAGGGACAAGAAAACAGTTTAGATATTGATTAGCCAGTTGCTTTGCTGACCTGTCTGACACGAGAATGACCAACTTTTTCATTCTTTGCATGTACGAATCACAAAACAATGTTGGATGCTAAATTAGATTGGTAAAAGTATTGATAAGATAAAGCAAATAAGAAAACTACGGATATCTCTAAACGAAACGTGATCTTTCATCAAATGACCGCAGTCTTTCATTCTTGGTGTTGGGAAAATCAATTTTTGGAACAAAATTGATTTTGATGAACTCCGCGTTCTTATCCAATCACCTTCGACGTGTCTACAATATTGTGTTTGTGACTCTGCCATGTGGCACATCTCCATGTGGGTATGGGGATTGATTTGAAAAGTTAATTCATAGAAGGCATTGTATATATTTAACCTTTTACTATGTATAACATCTGTATCTATTTCAAATATCCATACACAAATTATTACAAAGTATTTCACCTAATTGTTAAAGTTGCATATCAGACCGCTGTTTTTCAGACTGGACTTGTACTGTCGTTATATAGGTCACATGATTTGAGCAATATTAAAGCATGTTGAGAGTACGTATTTACAATAATGCAGATGGTAAATGAAAATATTGTAACAATTAAACAATGATTTTTGCATTTCTGGAAATCATTAAACGAATAATAATTAGATCATAAAAATTATAGATTTCTTTAACATACAAGCATTTTGTAATTGATAAATATGAAATATTCGTATTTTACTACAGATAGTGTGATTGATAACTTCTTACTGCTGTAAACAAGTGATTTAAATATTATCTATCCCAAGGTGTTAGATGACTGCAAGATACCTTATAATCAAAAGCTAAGAGCCTTTATATACATTGGTTTATAGTTTTAGGAATTTTATTCACTGGTGCTACAAACTTTCAATACGTTTAGCGATAAACAGGGTTGATTTCTCTGCTGATTCAGTAATCATCCCTAGGGTATCGTTCACAGATGAGATAATAAATACTTTTGTCACATAAATATTGTTCATTAAAAAATATATGCCTTTTGTGTTAAGATTCTTTGAAAACAAAAATATGACATCATTGAAAGTATTGCATTAGGCAGGTTTGCTAAAAATCATATGGTACTTCTATTTTTTCAAATGAACGAAAAATTTTATTCCAAAACTGTCGTCTAAAGCTGAAAAAAAGATTGATCAATAAGGTATACAGTATATATATTTAGGATATCTCTAGATTTGACTATATTGTTGTAAACACATGTTTTGCATCTTGATGCTGTTTTAATTGTACATAGGAAATTAATAATTATTCATATTCAAAATTAAAGATAAAATTGATTTTTATGTATTTGATTATGAAGCACTGAAACATGGTAAACATTCTTAGAGTACACAATCATACGTGTCTACAACAGCATCTGTTAAAAAAAACCACGTTATTGGCCTGGACAAAATACTGACTACTTTAGACAGATTTACTGTATTTTTTTTAGAATTATAGTAATCACAATTAATATGATCCAGTTTGTGGTTTTGGTATCAATTAATTTTTATCATCATCATCATCATCATCATTACCAGAGAACACCTAATTTTAAATCACAGAGCAATAATAATATTTCAATGGGGTAATACAAAATTGAATAAAATTAAAACGTAACAGATTAAACAGTAAATCAAAGCACGATTTGCACAGGTGAAGAATTATCAAACGTTCTTTCGAGTGTTGTTTGCGATTGTCAATATGTCTCTGAGCAAATTTCATTTGATTTAAGAATGAAAAGGGTTCCTCAGCTGTTATAAAAAAGGTTTCGTTGTCTGAACATTGTGTTTTGAGGGGCAAATGTAAACAACATGACGTCACAAGCTATCATACAATGTAGCATGTTCATGTATTTGAGAAAAACAGTATATAGTGACGTTGGCGTTGGTAGCGCAATGGATAGCGTTTAGATTTATGTTTTAGAAAAAAATGTCTGTTGCCAGTTCAAATTACCACGGGGTCTTTTTTTTACATTTTGATAAATTTTAATTATTTACCGTGTTTCTATTTTGTCAGATAATTTAAACTTGACAGCCTTTGCGATTTTCTTATTTTAATTGTAGACTGACTATTATTTTATTACTCGTACTAGTATTCGCTAAAATATCCAAGAATATTTTTATATATTTGAAGTGCGAAGAAATCATTTTGGTAATTTTCAAATGTGCTACATAATCGTTTATATTTGTTGTAATGCGTAATATCATCGATTTTTTTAACTTATTTAAATGCACATTTAATTGATACAGTTGCTAAGAACTGTAATAAATGTTGTTTGGTAAATACAGAAAAAATGGGGCTAGCTCAAATTTCTTGTGACACATACACATGTACACCACTCACGTGCTAATTTTAATTTTTTATGAAATAATACGAATTTATTGGCTAGTGCCTTATTGGATTCTTTGGATTTTGGGGATTTTTTGCTAGAAAAAATGCATTTTTTCATTATGACTCTTTAAGAAATTCTATCGTGTGCCTTATCGATCTTGGCAGTTGCTCCAACACTCAGTATTTGAACTACCAATATTAAGAGTGGATGAAGTGGTGATCAGTTGGTACATCGCAAAAATGAAACATCTATAGTACATAATTGACTTGCATTCCATGCTTTTCCATTTTTTTATTTTGAAATTTTCAAGGCCGACATCCCGCCTTCTTTATTACTGCATTAAGTGTATATCCGTTTAACCGATACATTTTTAATTGAGTTGACCGAAGCAATAAAGTCGGCATTACCAGAATCGACTGTGAACTAGTAAAAAAAATGAAAAACATTTTATAGTTATCATTTTCTGTGTAAACTGTCATGTTCACATTATTTTAACAAAATTCCACAAAATAAAAAGGTCACAATGCATTGATCAGCTATTCATTTTTTCGTGAAAAGATACATAAAACTAAACCCATCAAACAATTTTTTGATGGCACGAACATGTGTTTATTAAACTAAAGTTTTAAGCTATTTAAATTCCATCTATTTATTATCTTTATTAAGACAATTAAAAATACCAAACAAAATCGAAATCAATGTGGCGTTTTTACATGTACAATGGGGTTAATATGTATAAATCATCGTGAAGTACAAAATTAAAAAATTTTACGTAGAACACAGTTGTTAAAAGCAAATCTATGCACATTCAAAGAATAAAGGGTATTCACATATCATAACCTCATATACATGTATAGAAGTTATGTGCCGATTTGTAAATTTTAAAAGCCGTAGTTTTCATTTTTCATAGATAAAGTATTGATTAGCACCATGATCCATTAAGAAATCACAGGGGTGATATGTGTAATAAAAACAATATTACCAGTGGCTTGACCTAAAGGAAAGAGTGTGTTTTCAAAGAAAAGAACGTAAAAGTGCAGATTTGTATAAAAAAAACAAATTGAAAGGGAAATTATAAATAAATCAAATACATGTAATGCATGTAGCTAATCAGATCGGATTTCAATCCCTGTCCTACAGAAAAACTAAGGTTATATAATAACATCAGTTATATGTAATATTGCAAGTTTTAATGTTTCTGAAAGTTGATTTGAAAATAAATAACAAAGACGTAGAATCCCCTTCATTTTATCATATAATATAATGAAGATAGAGTTGCAAAACGAAATGCAAATAAAATAGACGTTTGCCAAAATCTAAAAATTCAAATATAATACTATTACTTTTTTAAAATTATAAGTACAAGAATATTAAGACGTTAATTCTGTGTTAGAAAAACCACATTGGTCAAATTAGGATAAAATCCCATCAAACCTGCTATATATTTTTTAAACATAAAATATAAAGCTTAAGGTACGAATGAAGCCCAATACAGACACAACGTAAGGATTCGTTGTCTTGGATTGAAATCCTGTAAAAATAACCGTTTGTGAAGTTTTTAACAAATTAAAGAAATTTCAAACTTGCCATCTTGAATTGTAACCAGATTGTTAACTGATTTTTTCTCGATTAATACATATTTAACAATCATTATCATTGTACCAAATCTCGAAAACTTTCAGTATTCAAGCAGTTTTCAGCTTGTGTCGACTTTATTTATTTATTTATTTATTTATTTATTTATTTATTTATTTATTTATTTATTTATTTATTTATTTTTTATTTATTATTTATTTAAGTAGAACCTACTGCCATTCTGCTGACAATAACTAAGGTGACAATTAAAATTTGGTGTATGCAAGAAGATTTCTTTTCCTTAAACCAGATTGTTTTATTCGGAGCACACATTCTATTTCATCTTTTAGTCTGTCTACGGTTATCCTTAGCAGCATTTTGCCACCTACACTCGTTAGTGTAGTATCTGTCCATTTCTTATATCTCCATGATTTACCCTCTTTGATTATCCCTTTGAAAGTCAATTTCTCATTCTGTAGTTATATGTTCTCTTATTAGGATGTTGCACTGTAATTCAGATAGAATATCAGCTGAGGTATTCATATCTGTTGATATTGCTTCTGTTGATATTTCACTAGGTACCACAGCTTTTCGTTTTTTCCAGTCACCTTATTCTTTTCTTATTTCTCCTTTTGTTGACACCCCTTCATTATTTTCTTTTCAAATGTAGTTGGTGTTATGTCCAACATTTCTGCTGAAGGTGGTTTGTTTAGTATCTCGTTGGGGTGTGTAGTCTATATTCTTATATTGTAATACTTTCTCATCCTTTCATTTCACTGGTCTGCCTGTATTTGCTGTTAAACCTGTTTGTATCTTTCTCAGTGGTTTTGGCTAATCTAGTTCAGCTATTTGTTATTTTTATATAATTCCCTGCGATATTTTGCCGCATGTTTTCTCTGACAACCACCTTTTTTGTGTCTTAATATTCATTTTTAATTATGTTGTTGTTATCATTCATAGCTATTAAAGCATCAAACATGTACTTCAAATTTAATCTTAATTTTTCTTTCTTTTCCAGTTGTTTCAATAATCTAACATCAAACTTATGTTTTGTTTTTCCAATATTTGTTTGGATGCTTGTTACATGCATGTTCCTTACATTGTACAGACTCCTGCATTTTTGCTATGGTATACGGTCCATTTTTTCTGGTATTACCTATATTACTTTACTGTACCTCCTACCACCTATCATTTGAAGCACAGAAAACTGAGAATAATTCTTATTTCTTATCTGTGTGATACATTTGGGTTGATATTTTGGCTAAATTTGTGAATAGTCCCAGGTGTCTCATCTCGGGCAAACAAAACAATTTTTTCCAATATATATTTATTTTCTGTTATAATGTTCAACAACCAAATTTCCATCTCATTCCATTAACATTCCATATTTAAAACCAAACTACAAAATAGAAACATAAAGAAAACCTTACTTTTTGGAAACTAGTCTAGTAAAATAAATATAACGATGTGTATACCTTAATCCATAGCAGTGGGCTTAACCAATATATAGAAAAAAATTAAACCAAATTTTATTATTTAACTAAGTCCCATAGTTACCACGAAAATTCCAGACATACATTATACCATTTACATCTTAGTACGCAAATCATTAAATTTAGTCATTAGTTTCTTTGTTTGAAAATCAAATTTTTTTTTAAAATTTAAATAAAATTCGAATAAAAAAAATTGCTAACATAAACTTTAACACTACAAAATTAATCTTGAAATTAAATAATAACTGTACTCACAATTTCCAAAAATCACAACCATGGCCAAAACCGAACTAAAAAAACCCACATACAAACCCCTTATATATGTTTCAAAATACCAACTAATCAATTCTAACACACCTATCATACACTAGCACATTCACCCCAGTTAAAAAACACCACATCAGCACAAATACTGTACTTGTTTATCACACCTGTGTTAAGGACAAAATATATAAAATGGACTGGGCATTTAAATATAAATTTATGGTAATACATATAATATGGACTGGACACTAAATAATGAATATACAATTTTTGGTTATTTGAAACAAAATAAACAAAAATATCATGTACACTGTAACACCATGTATTCCTATAACTTTAGTACTCATGTCCTCAATATGGTTTTGTCTTTTCTGTTTTCTCTGTTTAATATACCCTGTAATTTATCATTAAAAGCTTTTTAATGATCTTTTGTTGACTGATTTGTTAGAGCATAACATACTATGAGAAAAAAATCTGAAACTTAGAAACGTGAAAGCTTACAGTGACGATACCGGTTTCCACTATATTTGGATCGATTAGGGCTTCTCTCTCTCTCTCTCTCTCTCTCTCTCCTCTCTCTCTCTCTCTCTGTGTGTGTGTGTGTGTGGCGTTGTTGGGATGTAGTGTCTAGAGTAGAATTTTTTCCATTGTTATTAACAGTTATTTGTCTATTTTCTTTCCATCTTGTTTCGAAATTCCCTAACATGGAGAAGTTGTAGTGTCTAATTTATTTTTTTTAGATTCATACTCCCTATATTTTCACATTCAATTTATAATTTCTTCTAGTATATTTTTGTTTCAGGAGAAGCACTTCGTTCCTTAAATTTTTACTTCTGTTTTTGACTGTTTGAAGTCATCTGTACATTTACACTTGCTCATTAATTCACAACAAATCTTAATGTTTTATATTGTGTACTCTATAGTCAGATTGAATTTAAGCTGTAGAATGATTAACCTTGAGGCAACCCATAACCTAAAAACTTCTTATGCCCTTATCGTTGATAAATAGCTTTTAACGTGATGCATGGGGCTGTTTAACCTCCCAAAAACCCTGTACATCAGTTTTGTCACCCTTGAAAGCGGTACTAGTTTGATCCTTTTAACTTCCATTATTGTATTATGTGTAACTTGTATACTTTGTCGCTATCTTTGTTTAACGCAAATAGACGTCCGCAATATACGAGTTGTTACATTTTACTGCTATACGCCACTTGCGTTTATGTACCCCGGCAGATTTACAAACAGTTTTATGTACCCAGGCAAGATAACCAATCCCTATGCGAGAAATTTGTTTGAAGGGTGACAAACTTTGCTATTAACGCTTTGGATCTCAATTACATCAGTCAGCTTATAAAAGAAGATTAGTATTTTAACTGCGTTATAAGCCTGAATAAAGCCATACAATATTAAAAGACTTAACGGGCTGCAATACTTTGTCCTTAAACATATACAAGGTCTACCAACAAGAACAAGATCCGATATAGCTGAATCCATGTGTTAACTTTTACCCTCTAGATACTGAAATAGAAAACGGTAATTCTTATTTTTGGCAAGTTATGTAGACTGGGAAATATGATACTGGCTAAAACTTTTTATCAAAAAATGTCTATGCAGTTAGCTTATTCACCTTTCCAATAGTTTTATACAGGACTTTTACTCTATACTGTAGAAGTACAATCTTCTACCTTCAATTATCCGTGGATGAAGGAATATTACTTACCGCACATAAACGGACCAAGGGACATTTCCAACGCACATCAATGAAAATCAATTGTGACGAATGCAGTGAAAAAAATTAAGCGTATATAATTCTTATTTTTGGCAAGTTATGTAGACTGGGAAATATGATACTGGCTAAAACTTTTTATCAAAAAATGTCTATGCAGTTAGCTTATTCACCTTTCCAATAGTTTTATACAGGACTTTTACTCTATACTGTAGAAGTACAATCTTCTACCTTCAATTATCCGTGGATGAAGGAATATTACTTACCGCACATAAACGGACCAAGGGACATTTCCAACGCACATCAATGAAAATCAATTGTGACGAATGCAGTGAAACAAATTAAGCGTATATATTGGAAAGTTAGAATCTCTAACAATATCGGCAAATTTACTACACCAGACAGAATTAATCGGACTCCACCGTTAATATCCATAATGAAAGACAAAAACAAAATATTTTTAGTAGTCTCGCTAATATATAAGTTAATTCAACCTCCTTTTAATGCTAAATGTCTGCTTTGTGATGCCACAGTGCTATACCCAATTCTCTATGGATGCTTTTTGTGATTGTTCTAGACCTAACTTGTATCGCATTTCGCTTTATACTTCGACACGAATATTTAACAAAAATATATATTGAAATGTCAAACTACAGTAACACTTCTAAGTGGACACTTAAAACAGCTTCATTTACTACATAATCATATTTTAGCAATCTGGATATACTGTACATTTGGCTTTATTATAAACTGTTTAATCACAAGAAGCATCGATCATCGACTGATCACCAACTTTAACTAGAGATCACATTCTGTGTTACTAACCATACTATCCATATTATTCACATATGTATATATAGTTATACTAAAGTTTTATTTATTTATACCTTTAATCTTTAATATAGAGGAAATAAATGATGATCCTGATGATAATTATGAAATAATAATTTTTATCTTTACAGGAACCAATAAAGACCTGTCTGGCCTCGGTGAAATGTTGAAAGTTTATAATCATAAGTCTGCTTATTTCAAAAATACAATTATAGTTAGAGAGACAATGAATTCAACAGATGAATATTTTTACTTTGCAATACGATATATGCCAATGCGTTTCATTATAAAAATTATCAAAAAATGATGTTTGGAAAGTTTAAAGACACACTCCAAGACCTGTTTAATAATGATTATCGCGAAATGAAAGATGACTGTCGGCTAGTTACATTGAGAATAGTGAATGGATTTTTCTTATGTCAGGTTTATTCGCAGTCTACAAAACCTGAGATTGTAAAAATAAGAATGACAGATTTTAAGAGCACAAAAAGAGTTCTTCAAGATTCCAAAACTAGCAGACTTCCTGACGATATACATATTATGGTTGAGGAGAATGGAATATGGATTTTATATGAAGGAGCTAATCAGGGATTCTTGAACAAATATCTATCGATGACCTCTCATCAAGTAAAAGAATTTACATTGAATCGAAATATGTCAAGCATCATGCAATTGTTGTTTCAAGCAAACTCTATATCATGTCTACAAAAATGATACTTGTCTATCATCAAAGCCATGATACTGAAAACCCTAGGAACACAATGTCTTACAAAGTGATTCTCTCTGAAAATATCCCTAAAAAATAGCTGGATACACTATAATCCTAGATATAAACAATTATTTGTCGAAGTATCAAATAATAAAACATACATATATAAAGTCGAATACTGTCAATTTCCTATCCAAATAGTAGATCAATCGATTTATCCAAAATTAATCAACTTTTGCCTGGTCATTAATGCATCTGCTTATAACCATCACATTGATTTAATTAATTTACTTATTAGTTATTTCCATGTTAAAAAGTCACCCGACATTGAACCAGTTAAGTAGTTTTCTAATAACTTGTCCATATAATAAGTGTCTAATGCCAGGTATGCCTTATAAAATTGCTTGTCGGATAAATACAATTAAACTATTATTTGAATCATTTGCAACACACAAGGTAAATCCTACTCATTTTAAACCGTTACAAGTACAACTGGATATGTACAAACTTCTGGAACATAGTAAGTTCCGAATACTATCTGGTAAATTGAACGGATTAAAACACTCACTTACCAGAACATTTATACTTTTAAAGAAAGAAATACAATCTTTTCGATCATTTATAGGATCAATTTCATTTCTCTTTCAGAGTTTGATAACAGAAAGTACCAAGCCGATATAGAATTAATTTATAGTATTTTTAATGAATTGAACACAAAACAACAAAGCATCGCACCAATGATCAAATCAAACTTACAACTCTATTTGATCAAGCAACAGGGTCAAATTATGCTGAAATTGCAGGTCAAATAGCAAAATGGCACTTGCCTCTGCTGCATTTCTTAATCCTTTTACCATTTTTGATCCATGACGCTGTGAGAGGTACGAGACAGACAAGCAAATCTAGTGAAATCAATTGTTGATCGTGAGAAACTAGACGTTATATCGAAGTACCTTCCTCGACTTAAAACATTCGGTGATCAACTTCAACCGAAGATAAAACTTATGGCAAGTAAATTCCCCAGTATCAGGAAATTAGTTAGGAAAGCAATGCGTCTAAACGTAACCGAACAAGATATTACTAAACTTTCATCTGCTTTTCTCACAGAATATGACTCATATCGGCCTGCTTTTGAAATTTCTACAATTAATGAATATGAGTCTTTACTTAGCGAAATTATTGACGAGTTATGTAACATTATTTACAAAGGAAGTTCACTCGTATCAGCTGTAACACAGGGGATAATTGCGTCTAAAGACACATGTTTAGCCACCAAGCTAGATGTCAGAAACTTAATGGGTCTTTATAGAGATATGTATGATAAGCAAGATTCTCTATTTCATGCCTTTGCTTCTGCTATACGAACTACTATTGCTCGACAGAATGCTGCTAAGATCGAGGATATTTCCAGAAAAATAACTATGGGAGAGTTTGAGATTTCAGAGACTAATTACAGGATGTCTGCACTCGAAATCATTGTAAACTCAGAAGTCACTACATTGTTTCTTATGCATGATGCGTGTACCTTACTGGAGTACAAAAACGCCGGTGTTACTCCAGAATATTGTAAATTTGCCATTGATAATCCACTAGCTGGTTTATATAGCAATATGGTGATATCTTCAAAGTTCGATAAAGACATGTGTGAGAGGGACACTATTGAAAAGTTTGTTTATATTCCAGCCCAACAACAGTCTAAAACTGCACAAATACCACAAGGAACTATTGATTTAACTAGTCTATATCGTGGGTATGAAATAACGTTTCAAATTCCCAATAGCCAATGGTTAGTTGATAACAATTGGATTTATGAAAACGAGAAGAATAAGATGATAGTTCTACAGAAATTTGAATTATTTGTTCCTCATAATGGGAATTCTACTATTAATGTCAAATCAACGTTGAGGTATTTATCAAAGAATACCATAAAACCTGGAGGAAAGGTTTACCATTTTAGCGCACCTGACATTTATCAGTATAATTTTCGGTACAGCCAGGGAGATAAATATTGCTCTATACCAACATTAACCAATGCTCCATACGAATTACCGTCATGTGCAAAGCTTCCTCCAATATGTATTTTATCAAGTGGAGAAATAAGTAATTCTGCTGCCTACCCATCTGTTTATTCGAAGTTTGGAATTAAATTATCGACTATCGGGCGAATACAAGAACCAAAACCTAAAACAGACTTTTTCTTGATGGCTTCTGTCAAAATATGTGTGATAGATTCAAAAATAGGAAGAAAAAAATACATCAAAAAGCAAAATCAAGTCCAAACATTATAACTTGGAAGAATCAAACTGGAAACCAGCTGCGTGTTGTGGGTTATTAAATAAGTACATCGATCACATAATCAGTAGCCAAGAGTGCAAACCGTGCCCATCAGGGTCTACTCCGAGACTTGGGGGATACTACTGTGAATGAATGAATAAATAAAATATCTATTGCAATTGGAATTAAAAATAAATTATATTAAATATAATATATATATCTTTTTTATTTCTATAGTATTATATACATTAAAGGGTTGTTGATACCGAATCTTAAGGCCAAGTGGTACAAATGGACACTATCCTTTTCTTTTACACCGTTAAAACGCGCTTCCATAAATTAAGAAAATATGGGGTCCCTTTTTTGCTATAAGACGATAAAAAACTAAATATGTATTGAAATTTTAACATATGGTAAATAAGTATTCGCAATGAAAAAATAACATAATATAGTTTATAAATTTTTTTTTTTTTTTTTTTTTTTTTTTTGGAAAATGTAAAACCATATTATGCCTTGCCTGACTTATTGCATAAATATTCAAGGACGTAATATGATGCAAAAATATTACCAATATTAGCAATACACTTACACATTTTAAGGTTTATATCATTGTTTCGTTATCTAAGATTGTTGTGTTTGTGCTTCTAGCTGTAATAGTTAATGTATTATTTCTATGATTTGTATACATTCTACTTTTTGATTATTTTGTCAACGTCGTCGCTTAAATAAGAGAAATAATGATATTAATGCATGTTGACTTCGAAAAGTTGAAAACAAATTTTTGTCATCCAAAAAGAGATTCAATAATGGTTCTTCAAAATGCAAACAGACGGGTAAGGGAAAAACTACCAAAGGCTAGGTTTAAATAGGACAAATATACCGAACTATTGAGAGTGAACAATTACTGTAATTAAAAAACATTTACTTTGTCAAAGAGGGTGATTGCAAAGCATCGAACTATGGAGTTAATAAAATACATCACTCAAACATTATGTGTTTCATTCAAATAATACCGCTTATTTTAGTTTAAATTTTTATCAAGTCATTGCTAATCTATTTTAAAAGTAATAGTGTTTGAAAAAATATGAACGTTTGAAATTATCAAAATCTAAAAGAAATTTTCAATCAAAGCAATATTTACAGAGACACCGGCAATAACATTTTGTGGAAAAACGTTTTTTTCTTTCAAATTAAATGCCTTTAGTGAATCATTGGTATCTGTTGAATACCGCTTGTATATTTTCATTTTTTCAATTAAAGTTGTGTATTATAATCCCAGTAAGTTATTTATCACTTTTTACAAATACATTCAGTTAAAATTTAGAATAAAACCACCAGCGCGCATAAATGTTTACATGATATGCTTAAGTCAACCTCCATTTATACCACATGGTCTTAATTTTAATTTGACGTACGTCTTTATAAAACACAGATGGTTATACAAGTGGCTTGTTAGGTTCGTCAAAAATTCAAATAATATATACATGTAGAAGTAGCTGATCCTTTGATTTGTGAAACCAGAGTGTTATTGTTTTAATATTCGTGTTTATAAAACACTCGTTATAAATGATATATATGCGTTCCTACCACAAAACCACACCCACACCTCTATTCACTCGGTCTTAATACATGTTTATTGAATACTAGAATATTATCTATCCTAGTGAGCTTGAAATAAAATATTCGACAGGGTCCTCAAATTCGCCTTTATATTTAGACCTAAGCTTGAATTATGACGCCCACGAAAGGCTACGTTTGAAACTTTATGACAAACATGATGACCTACTGCTTATGGTGTATTTGTTTCCAATAAATATGGTAGAGCTTGTTCCCACTACTCGAAATTTGTACAATGAGCTGGCTGCTTGAAAATAAATTTTTGACTCAGGGATATTGCAAGCCTAGGCTTATCAAGGCCCTTAAAAAGATTTATGGCCGTCATCACAGTATTGTTGATAAGTTTGGTGTCTCTGTGTCCAAGATTGCCCTGGGTATATTTGATGTCCCATAGTTCCATGTTCCTTTTACACAATTATGATTACACACATAGTGGGTGTAGCTAGATAAAATAGAGGTGATTATCCTTCCGGAGCATCCGGCCTGACTTTCGTTTTGGAAATCCACGTGTCTAACCTCTTGTCGGTTCCAAAGTTTTTACTTTGCATCTGTATTGTTTTTCGGAAATGGATTATTATATTTGTTTTTGATTTTAGAGGTATATATGCGTTCCTTTCACAATACCGAAAAAACCATACCCTTTATACATGGTTATAGAACAATTAAAAGTGGAATAATTGTCGTCTTTACACAAAATCATAACCACATCACTGGACACTTGGCCCTAACACGTGTTTATAGAACACTAATTTTAAATGGTACCGATGCTCTTTTTCCACAATACTGTATTGTATTTTCATTATCCTTGCGTATTTCCTATATATTCCAGTTTTAGACTTTTGGCATTCATAGAACTATAAATGACAAACGACCACATCACTGCGTTTGAATTTTAATACTGGCAATACGGATTCTCTTGGAAATACAACATGGTAAATAAAATGACTGCGTCCATGTTTCAGGTGGCAAACATTTTTAGGTATCCAATGCCTTTGTGTTTGATGATCGATTGTTTTTTTAATCCAAGTCAATCGGAAGTTTCCATGTGTAAATCAAAATTTTTCAACACCAAATTAGATATTTAATTTGATGCATGTTGCGATATTTCAGGATTATCGAACATGCCTTTACGTCCGTTTAGTGTATGTCCACTGAATGGAAGACAATATTGGTGACGTGATACACACATACGTCACGTAAACATTCATATTACTCTTGCATGTTCGTGGTCGAAATGCCCGGAAATATAAATCCAAAATTGAACGCAAATTAACCCTGAAAAATAAATTTCAGATATTTAGAAAACATTTTTGATGAAAATATAACAATCATACCGTTTTGAAATTGCGTTCATAGTGAATATGAATGCCAAACCTTTGCACAACTACCTGTATGATGCGCGATAGTTCAAAACAGTTTCATGGGATCGCCACTGTACCACGTGATACCCTCTAACGTTTGTGCGGAACATTAATTTCCAATGGATATGGAATAACATGAGATGACGTTTTTCTGCGAAAACAATGTCATTCCGGGAATCTGTGACGTTGCCTTTTTCCAAAACGTTCCACACAAAGGTTTAGAGGTATTATTCACGTGGTACAGCGACGAACCACATTGTTAAATAGTCAATTAAATTTACAGTTTGACCTCAAACTAATTGCAACAGGATATATTTTGCTACTAATATGCTTTTATATACATAAAATGTTAACGGTAAAAAGTGTAATTTTTTTAATTGGAAAGCAGTTTTTGAGAAGTTTAAGATTATAGGGATATCTATAGACAGGGAATTAACTTTTGTAAAAGGTTGGGTTTTAATCCCATTTTCATCTTTCTGCTATTCAAACTAAATAATAACAACGTTAACAGAATTAATCAATCATAATTGTTTTCTTTTAGACATTTAAAATTTCTGAAGTTAAAAGATCAGTCCATTTTAATTACACTGCTTTTTATTTTTAGTCTGCCACGATCTAATATTTCTGGTAATGAATAATTAATCACAGAATACAGAGAGTTATGCTGTAGAATTAGAGAAAATTCTTTTTAAACTTGATACAATTATTTTATCATTTTTGCATATCAAAATACATTAGCGTTAATTCTGTTTTTTCTCATCGTTTCACCAAACACTTTCTTTACATTTCAAATATATATAACATTTAAAATTGTCTTAAATGATTCATTTTTAGCCTATGTATAAATTTTCATCTGATATCTAGGATGTTCTTAGTAGGAGAGTAACAGAAAGTATTATTTATACAATTTAGACTCAGAGGTATCTCCATTTTTTATAAAAATCCAAAATGCACTGAAACTGTTAGTTTTATGGTGAATTATAACACATTTCCTGAGAACAATCACATTAAATATTTTCTGATGCAATTACTTTAAGGTTTGACTGAATTGAATGACTGAATTAATAACCACATTCCTGGACACTTGGTCTGAATACATGGTTATAGAACAGTTATAATACTATGCATAAATGTCTTCAATCTATCTACATATCCTATAATAAACTCGAACAAGACAGGTGGGTTTACAGAAACATTTATACGCTGATGCTGATTTAATAAGGTCCGACCAAATGAAGAACAACAACATGACGATAATATTATATGCGTTCCTTGTCTTATCGTAGATGTTAGATGCTGCGTTAGATGTTGCTAAGAACATTCCGACCTGTCTATAAGGACCATCCAAGTGAACAAATAACAGCGGCCTCTACGTGCAGGTGGTCCTTATATAGAGGTTCAAACAACATGAATAAAGAGCCATTGGGATAAAATTTAACTGACTTTAAAACCAGGTATCTCTTATATACAGTTGGCCTTTAGGTATGTTCAACTCTACATTTTCTGTACAAATATTTTTATACTTTTAAAGTCCTTACATACTATATGTTTACACATCATTCTATTTTACAAATAACAAAGTTTTTATAGAGTGGATACTTTTAAGTATGAAGACTTGGTAATCAAACATTGGTCTCTTTCTGGACAAAATATATTACAACGATGGTTAGATTTCTCTATTTAGCATCACAAGAAGTAATTGATTCTATTTCTAGTATCACAAAATGAAAAACGTTATTTGGAGTGACGGCGATGTTCCTGCCCTTGTATTTTTTTAAAATGTGATGTGATGTATAACGCAAACCGGTTTCGTTGAGGAATGGCGGCAAAACTTTAAATTAAACGATATACTGAACAAAAAGTACAGTAGATTGTATTTTTAATTTCATTTCTCTTGCACAGCGGTCTAAATTTACTGAGGTTATGAAGCGGTTCTCAACATTCGGACAGATTTCAGATTTTGAAAATTGATGAATCTTTACGGGAAAATGAGCGTGTATACTAACTTTCACGAAGGAGGTGGTGGAAAATAACATCGATCTTTTCATGAATTCTTCTCCCTGTGGTGCACAAAAATTTTATCTTAGTAAATTGAGCGACTTTTAACTACAGGTAAATTTGGGTGACTGTCCTAGATGAGGACGCCCGCGCGTTACTTCATGCCAAAAATAGAAACATACGTCTCTGACATCTTAGCAACATATTTCAGACGGTGACGGAGACGGTTTATCAAATAGCGATGATACTGGGCCAATGTATTCAGGCACAATTAAGAATCAGATCTAGGAGGTCAGAGCGTCCCTATGTTTGTCTGCTACCTACGCAGAGGCGACTTCATTGTAACCAACAAAAACTCTTTGCTCAAGCATTATTTTTTATTTTTTTTTTTGCTCATATGAGATTTTCGTTTCACGCTTTTCATAAAGCAATATAGACGAAAACTGCGTTGAGTTTTGTGATCAGCTTGTTCTTATGAGATGAGGTTATTGAACGCCGTTCAAACACGAAATTTTTCTTCTATGCATCCATCCTATAGATCCACTGGCTCCCAAATCTGACTATTTAGATGACTTGGAAAAAAAATAACATCTCCAAAGCTACCATTAGATAGACACCACCGGGGAAAGAACCAAGGTGTAGGCCAAAAAAAACCTGGGACAGAAAAGTGGGTTTAGAACTGAAAGACAAGATCTATGCATTGGGAGAGTCAGAGGCCAAATGCAAAAACGGAGCTGATTGGCGAAGTCCTGTGTTGACTTTATGTTTGAAAGGGAGCGAAGAGAAAAGGTAGGCGGGGCGATAATGATCCATCGACATCTTGGTGTTCTCATGCGTACAGTTAGAGTATTACAGTATGGGCGGGTATGTGGTTACGGACAATCCATACAGCATTTTGATATTGGAATCAGGCCGTATCCATCAATGTAAGCTAACCTTGCAGCAGGCCGATCAAGACCTCTTGTTGCCCGGGTTTGCTTTGTTTCTCACATAAAACAACATCCCAGTTACAGTTGCTCAACATACAGCCAAAATTTTTCAACCTCAAGCATTTTTTAGATGAGTTGGACAGGAAGCACGTCAATATGCAATATAACGTTCAACTCACACTGGCCTTTATTCAAAAGTGGTTAAAATCCTTATTTTTAAAGAAGTTACTACTTAAAATGAATATTAAGGTAACAAAAGGCCAAAAAAGGCCTGAAATGTTCAACTGTCAAAATCTAGCCTATAAAATCTGATCGCAAGCGAGACTTGTAGTGATACGACTACTAAAAAAGGACTCGACCTGATACAAAGAGTTCTATATACACACTGTGTATATAATATGTATTGATCTACTCCACCTAAGGACCTTCCACACTCAAATTTAAATTCCATTGGCCCAGTAGTTTTTGAGGAGAAGATTTTCAAAGAATATGTTAAAAAAATTGACCTCATTTGTATAATTTGCTAAAATAGGTTCAGAGAAAAATTTCTCGGAAAAACATATTACATATGTTAAATGGATATATATCTACTATTTATATGTGAAAGCTGAAGAAAATCAGTGGAGTAAAAATGCACAATGGTAATTTAAGTGACTTTGCTATTTATAATAACGGCGATCATCTCTTCAATTTGTAAAATATAGCAAGTTAAACTATCATTACTTGAACATAACTGTTAAATATAACAAATGGCTAAGTATCTAGTTCCTATATTTCAAATTTGAAAAAATCGGTGGTAAATTGAATGCAAAATAGCCATTTTAGTGATTTTGCTAATTTTAGTATCGACTGTCATCTTGGATTTTATAGATGGTTGCCATGTACAAACTTTGATCTACTCCATCTAGAAACCTACCATATCAAATATGGTTTAAATTACGAAGTTTGGTTGAACGGCTAGGTATCAGCTTACTATATTACATATTTGAAGAAAATCGGATGAAAATTAAATACATATGGTCATTTTAGTGATTTTGCTATTCATAGTAACGCCGGCCATCTTGAATTTTTTCAGCATCAGCATCATCAAATCTTCAGAATTAATGTGTGACATTCCCAAATAACCGATCAACAATTGTTTGTGATCCTAGATATTATAAATATACCTCCAAGTCACCTCAACCAGTATTAAGTTTTACTATGTGTTATTGTGCTTTATTCACAAACACACTATACAGTCATTTGAGAACGAACCTTGTTACAGATTCCTACACAAAAAATTTATTTATCAAGTTGAAGACTAATGTTGGCAATGAAAAAAATTGTTCACATACAAAGTCAATAGGAAATTAAAGCACATTCTGGCCAATACTTAAATAAAAAACAATTCAAAAAGCAAATTAAAAATTTAAAATGTAGGTATATCAATTTCCAAATCTTAATTTCTAATAAGGGAGAGGGGCTGGGTGCGACAGAAGGGAAAGATATGCCATTTCTTTTCGGCTAGATACACCAACCAAGAGTAAAATCAAAATTTAAAATAAAAGAAATTTGGAACTAGAGGACGTTAAATACATCAAGTAACATTTGAAATAAAGACACAGCGACAATATTGTGATAATGGGCATAACGTTTAAGGGCCTCGAAATGTCTTGGCATGCCAAATCCGCGAATAAATTAGACACAATAAATTTGAAACCCTCTTATTTAAATTCAATTTAAAATGGTTTTGTTGAATACTATATTTCATGATTTATTAAAAGCAAGTTTAATTAATAATTGTTGTTTAATATAATGTCATATACAAAGAAAATGCTGGAAATCTGTAATTGTGCAATAATCGATTTTATTGTTATGTAATGCTGTACAGCGTCAACATTATATACATTAACAGCTGGACAATATTGAATTTGCAAATGATTTTCAATGTAGAAAATAGATAATAACACAGAAAACTATAGATCAATGACATAGATACTTATGTTTTACACAGTGATCAAAAAGTAAATTATCAATAATGAAAAATACAACTTAAAATTATCCGATAACGCAAATTGAGTCAGTAATCTAAATAATATAGATAGTGGGCAAAAGAAGATAAAACAGTTGAAAAATTGAAAAACAGTCAAATTCCGTAGCCAATGAACCCATAATTTTAGAAACACAAAGCGATATATAAAATAATAGGCTTAAATTTTAATGTAACAGTCATTATTAAGTAACATAGAACACTTCAGACGATTTAGCGGATACAGTGTGTATGTGTACATTTTGAAAGTATTTTATCATCCTATTTTACAACAAGCGGTCATACAATACGAAATAACTTTCTAAAATAACTGCGAATTTATAAACGTATATTTTACTTTCGAGCATTGAGGTAATTTAGGTATTTATTTCTCATCGTAAGTTCTTCTATAACACCGACATGTATTCCTTGTTTTTCTGTGAAATGAAATATATATTTACATTAATTTCTTTGTGATTATTATGAATTTATCTTATTCCTAGGTTTCATCCATGAAACAATATGGAGTATCGGTACCAGATGATGTGTTTTATCTTCTTATTGGTGGTTTATTTAGGTAAGTAGCGTTCACAGATATACTTTTTTATATAACATTTTAAAGACTTTGTGAGATATACTAACCTTTTCTGGGCGCACGGCCTGATGGCCTAGGTTGAAATCATGTGTTTAACTTAATTTGTCAGTTTTTAAATTTTTGCATTGTAATTGTGCTTTGATCTGGAGCTGTATGTTTACGTATGATTAAATTAGACATTTATTATCGATATTATATCCGTCTTTACATAAGTGACAGGTATAGTTAGCTGAACAGATACCAGAGCATTCAGCCTTACTTCCATGTTTAAAGTTTACGTGTTGAACCTAACTAACCTGCTTAAAACAATTTACTTTGGTTCGAGATTTAAGTTTCGACATGAATTAGTATGTTTTTAAAATGGAATTTTACTTTCGATCTACCATTATGGAAAGTACGTAAACGGCGCGAATTTAATAAAGCACGGAACATTTCATTCCCATTCTCTCCATAACCCGAGGGCGCGGTGGCCTAATGGATAAGACGTCAGTCTTCAAATCAGGGTCTCTCACCGCTGTGAGTTCGAGTCGCTCGGACCACATGTGGGAAAGTGAATTTTCCTGCCGTTGGCCTTTACTGATTCACCTGGTATCAGTATAATGGACTGGGGGAGTGGTACGCTTGTCTGCGGCGTACTGACTCTGTAAGCTAGCACGGTAAAGTCGCCCTGAGTGCGCGCTAGTACAAGGCAAACCATACAACACACTCGCACTTCACATGCATACACAAAATTGTTCATAGATTAATCCATAGAGGTTAATTAATAGTTCTCGTCGAATAGCTGAAAAATTGCTGATGCGACGTTAGCAACATTCAACCATCTCCATAACCTCATGGTAGAACAAAAGTAAAATTCCGTTTCGTATATTTAAATACACGAAAAAAAAATCTCAGAATGACTAAGTAGTCCAGGTTGCCTACTAGTTAAGGTGGTGGATCATTTTGTGATAACAGCTTGGTTTTGACGGACGTCAGATTCCACATTCATATCCAACAATCTAAAATGTGATAGACTTGAAGCTAATTCTACAAGTAATCAACATCAAAAACAAACATATTAATCCATGTCAATCACAATTAAAAAGTAACAACTTTGGAACTGACAAGTTAGTTTGGACACGAGAAATTCACCAGGGAAGTGAGGCCGGGTGCTCGGAAAGGTAAATAATTTAACATTAATATGTATTTTTGCAATTTGCTAACATAAACACTTAAAAATTGAAAAAAAATATTTTAAAAATTCGCGGATTTAACTACGGAGTATCGAAAACTTCTTTATTTTCAAACAAGATCAGCTATCCCTATGTTAGAAGACTTACATAACTACTAAGCAGGTGAACAATAACCTTCACATAATTTTTATAGGCTTAGGATTTTTTTAACGGGCTTCTAGTGCTGCAAAATTTAACAGGTTTTGTAATTACTACTTCCACAGAGCCGATATTTTTGCTGGCGGACTAGCCATTCCTTGGATATCGTTACGGTAAAAGACAATGCATATTTGTCAGATAAACGTTATAAAATATATAATTCTCTTAGATTTTAAAATTCCTGCATCAAAAACAAGCAATGCTATTTTGTTCAAAGTATTGCATGTGGTTAATTTTGCAAAACATACTTTTAGTATACCTGTATTTTGATATTTCTATTTTCATCAATTCAAAGTCTTAAAAAATATATGTATTCAGATTTCAAAACAATGGTACGAGTACAACAAATCAAGAATTTTATTCCGCTTAGTGTTGAAAAAATTAAAGTAGGTTGATTAATAATAGATACAGTAGCCCCTTTGCTTACAATTAGGTCATTGTTGTAGGAACAATGTTAGATTTTCTTAAATATAACCGTAATTCGATCATTTCAACAAACACACTGTAGATATATTAACGTAAGATTTATCATACATCGTTGTTGTTGTCATCATTAAGACGGTGATGGACAGATATATCAGATCAACGCTTAACATAACTACACAATGCAGGACAGTACTAGAAAATATTATAATCGTGCTTGTCATCGAAATATTAGCTTGTTGTCTCAATAACCTTCAGTAAATTACCGTAGTGCTGCAATGTTGTCTAATATACGATGGTTGTTCGATATCAAGTGTGTATTGTACGATGTCTTAAACTATTGAAATCAAATAGCGAAATAAACATCACATTCCTTCAAAGTATTCAGGATGGTTTAAAAAATCACTCCAATATCTAAATCCATTTCTGAAATGCAAGACATTAGCTTCTCCGACTTCATAAATTGTTTCACAAGCCACATGCTCAGATGGATCTAATAGAACATTATCATGAATTAGAAAAAAATCTTGTATAAATCCTGATACATTGCGTCATTTATGACAATATTGCTTGATTGTGTTTAGTAAAATACCATTGTAATACAAACCTGTATCACTTTTGCCCTTCGGCACTTGAATTTGATCATCTATACCATCACATGGTAAATATGCATTGTTTGTGCTTATACTTATTTTGGCACGTACAGGCGACCTTCTGCCGTATTTAGTTAGTCATAGTATGTTTCCTTTTTGTCTTACTTGTTCGAAATAGTGAACGCATATTTCGTCGCCAGTAACAATGTCTACAAATGTCTGCAAATTGTCTTTGATTCAATTTTGGAAACATTTTAGCGACTGCTTAGCGTTTTGTACTCGTACCCATTTTTGGTCATTTGTCAACATATGCCGGATTCATCTCACAGAAATCTTTAATACTTTCAAAATACGTTTCAAATAAAATTCATCCGCTTCTGATATATCTGACATTGACAATTTTTATTGTCTCTCTCACATATTTGCAGCATAAAAACATAATTTGTAAACAAAAAACTGCTACAAACCTTTCAGTTTTTCTGAAATGACATAATCAATTTTGTTGTAGTCCTCACGTAAATTGATTATGATGTCATCAATCAAGCTTGTGTAAGTAACTGCAACATTGTGAGATTGTTTGTTGAGAAAAGTGATCTCATCCCATCTCACATGGGTAAAAACACGGGATTTCCATGTCTCATGTGAATCATGTATCTATCATTACTTACAATTATTTTCTGATTTTTGATACAGTACCTTACTTGTTACATGTCAGCACATGTCTACCAGATTTTCCTGTATGTTTTACGAATTCATTCACAGTCACATACTTCTTTTTCTCCGCCTACGAGATACAATCCTGTATCAGACACATTCACTTTCCAAATTAATTAAAAATCTGTATTACCGAATGACCGACTTTCTAAAAAAAGTTTATATAAGCTCCAATCTCTTCAAAATTCTCAACCCGTTTCCTAATTATTTTTGCAACATTGGTCAAGGACTGGCTCTATAAAAATGTTTTTCATTTTAAAACATATCTTGAATAAAAACATGCTTGTACTATTGGAAAGGTATTAAATAGAAGTATTAAAGCGTATCACTATTATCGAAATCATGCAAATCGTTATCGAACAACAGACGTATGGCAAACTGTTCTTTATCACGCGAATTAGCCGTAAAATAGGTCAACAATCAACCATTACTGTTACAACTAACTGGATTATCTTAGTGTATTTAAAATAGGCTCATTACTCTCCCTGATTAAGAAAAAAACTAGTAAATGTACAGCAAACGTTTTCAGTAAATAATTTATGTTTTATTTATGTTTTAATTATGACAAATTTATTATGCCTTGAGAAACGAGGCAAAAGTTCTTTAATACATTACAATTCTCCTCTTATTTGAAATTATATGCCATCTTTAAATATGTTTTTGAAAAATAGATTTTTTGTATCGGTAGAACTAGGCGTAGTACGTCATATACAATGTACATTATACTGGCAGATAAAGTATGCGTTCGAATTCCGATCAAAAAAAATCAACACAATGTATTATTAAAACTAAACCCCTGAGAATGTATTTTTATCTAAAAAAAGTCGGTGCAAACGTCTTTTGAAGAGTTCAAAACTTTACTACATCAACGTTATTCAATAAAGCAATCTGCAAATAAAAGTATAATAGCAGTAAAAACAGTATTATTGACAATGCCTCAGTATAGGAAATTATGCTGGATATATATGACGTCCTTAGAATTGACACTTGTCGAGTGTAAATAACCATACAGAACGTGCTTACTTGACTGGAACACTCTGTCTCGCGTCACATGTGAAAGCCAATGTGGCCCCCTTAATTTGCAAGTTTTTACTCTGATATTGGGATAACAAATTGGACTTCGGTATGATTGTTTTCATTATGGCATCTGAAGATTAGAGTTGACCAATAAACATTTCGAAATTACATTAAATAATGTAATTAAGAAATCAATACTGAAAGAAATTTAAAAAATCGGAATATTGTGGAAGACAAAAATCTAAAGCATCTATAATTTTAATAAAAAAGAAGCAAATGACTGCAATTCATTTTATATTTGAAAGAGTGAATACATCCAATGATGTGAATTTTTGATTGATAAATTGGATGTAGATATTCACTTGTAGCCCATAAGTAACTTTAACACTTGTGATAAAACAAGGTGTCTGTGCATTCTTACTTTATATTCATCTTCTTTAAAGACACCTAACTTGGACTAAAATTCTAGACTCCAGTCCCAAAATCACTGTAGTTACTACTAACAGAAAATCCGAATGAAAGTGTATTGCATGTCTTCGAAATAAGTAGATGTAGTGTTTTCTGTAATATTTTAATTTTGTCATCATCAGCTTAATGTAGAAATTACAATATACGTGTTAAAAAACCTCGTACAACTATCTCCCGTTTTACAAATACATTTGACGGTTGTATGTAGATGGCAACTTTTTTAGAATCATTGCACAATAATTGGTCAGTAAGTTTATTGTAGAAATACATGTACGTAAGTTGAATGTAACATTCATCAAAATCTATATTGACCTTTAAGTTTTCAAAATAATGTTTGATTTGATAACATATTTTTATTTGTTTTTATATTGGCGATATTGTTAGTTAAATAAAATCAGCATATAATTAACAAAATATACAATAATCTGATTGATCTGTTGCTTCAGCATGATAACGTCTAAAATATTGATAAGATATTAACGAAACTTACAAGAGGGTTACTCAGATATTCTGCTACCTTTATTTCACTGCGAGGTTTTAATAATATTTATAGTGTTTTGTCGTTTTTTTTGAGGAAGTCATTAAAGACGATTTTATCAAAGTCGGTGAGAATTCAATAATTTAAATCGTGATTGAATGTAAGGCACCGGCCAAAAATTGAAAATTGAAATTGAAACTTTTGATGTGTAATTTGTCAAATATTTTCTTTACACAAAAACGTACCAGTTTTAAATGGCGAAAAAATCGATGATATTGTCGGATTCTTGATCATGGGTCGCCCCTTTTCCGGCTAATTTGACACAGAAAAATGCTAAGACAGATTCCTTAATGTAATCAATGTGTAAAGTTGATAATCGAGTGACGCTGTTGAGGTATTTTTGTTGAAATAAAGTAAGTTTTCTTTAAAAATATTATATTTTCTCTCCATTTCTTGTCTAATCTGCCGATTGTTAATAACTACTACCAGTTGGATATATTTGATTAGCATTCGTCCCGCTTCGATTACAATTTTGGCATGCAGAAAATGCTATCCTGTATTTTGGACACAATAGTCATGTCTTTTGCCTTATTTTTCACGTATAATTGATTTGCATGGCTGTCGAATACATTAGATGCGCATGTGTTCTAATTTTACCCATATGGACTCGGGATCTGTACCAATACAGTGTACAGTGCAACCTGCTAATGTAGGGCTACTTAGGGACTCGGAATTACTGAAAATTACCAACTAATTTCCCTTTGCTCGCACAATATATAAACAGGACCTATCAATCATATCAGTACATATAATTGCATAAATCAGCTAACATTATTAAAGAGGGTTGGACTGGATTTTTATTTATGAAATATTCCTAAAAATGAGGAAATATATCCCATATTAGATTAGCCTGAGCCAACACAACACTAGTCTTTATTATTTAAATTTTAGTGTCTGTTCTAATGTCAATAACCCTGGCATTATTATTTTAGTACAATTTAGACATGCAAAGTTGATTATTTTGCTTCATTTAAAGTTTTCAATCAAATGACATTGCACAAATAACATTTAAAATAGGCTATGTAGAAGAAGGAAATAGGAAAAGTGAATACCAATCAAGCGGATTGCATTTAAGTTCATATTATAATGATTAAATACATGTCTGAAATCTGATGAATAAATATCATTGTCTTTCAAGAAAATTCATGGAAATTGGTTTAATAATAATATTAAGTTGATGCAAATGCAGTGTAATCCATGACACAATATATCCAAAAGGCCATCATTAGTTTGAAAGATATCACACTAGGCCTATTCCAGATTTATTGATTTATCAGTTAAATTTCGATTTTGATTAGTTGGTAAACACACTCCATTCAAGATTATTTCACTTATAATCAGGTAAATGAGGTTAAGGAAGAAACTACATACATGGATGGAGATTAGCAAGGGCCAAGTAGCCCAGTAGCCAATGACTTCTAAAATCTAGTCGGGGCCCCTTAAGGTTGCGACGGAGAGCGGTCACGTGATTTTAAACAATATGTTGATCAAAAAATCAAAGTCGGGTAACGGAACGAACTTGATTCGGATAACGATCACACGACTTGAAATCATGCTGGAACTAATGAATATCGGCGTTCACTCATTAACACGAACAAAAGTAAGAGATGGGAATACTTCAAACATTGTTTTCCAAATAAATAGCGGGTTTATAAATAAATAAAAAATAAATCCAGATGTTCGATTGAAGCGTGCATTTATACTTTTAACATCATCCTAGAGCAAATTAAAGAACCTTCACTCTGCCTCTTACATTGCAGAGTTTCAGTACGGTAGCCTAATCATTATGCAATAGAAGAGAAATAAATTTCCATGAGGAAACAATGTCATCAGCTACTGCTGTTTTATGGCAGTTTTTTCTGCTTGCCATGAGTGATAGAGATTCAAATTGTTGTTATACCCATCGGCAAGATTGTTCAGAAGGATCTTGCAACTGCAATGTTTTTAAAGCAAATATACATTAAAAATTTTTTGTAACAAAACATCTTTTCTGACAACACATTTGTCACTTCGTCGTAAATCCAAAAGAATATCTCAAATATCTGATTGCAGGGCGATCATTGTTTTGAATAAAGCCGTGTTGACAACTTGAGAGTGACGTAACTAAATTTGTGAAGTACTTGACGGAGGCGCATTTAGGGAGCTTGACCGATTCAACATTATTTTAAATACTTTAACTAATGTTTCAAACGTAAATTTGATACTGCTATAATTGAACAGGATAAACACATGATGTTATGTTTCTGTTATATTTGTCTTTTTTGTGTTATAATTATATAATTATTTATCGGCCTTTTGTGATATTATTGATACTACATCAGACCTCCTTGAAGTGTCCATTCATTAAAATCCCGACAATTTAAAACAACTGCTTATTTATTTATTTATTTATTTATTTATTTATTTATTTATTTATTTATTTATTTATTTATTTATTTATTTATTCAAACTAATCAATGCGTCAGGTCTGAGTTGTCTGATGTCTCATAAAGATATTCAAGAAGAGATAAATTTTAAAATAAATAATATGCGGTAACCACGGGGAGTAACCGTCCACTGGATATCGCTGAAGAAATTCACCGGCGAATGGCCGAGATGTACGGTGACAGTTGTCCTGCCTATTCCACAGTGGCGAAATGGTCATGAATTTAAACGTGAGCGCAACTCACTGAGGATGACCCACGCTCAAGTCGGCCAGCTGATGCCATCACAAAGGAAATTGTCACGTCTGTGGAGACCCTCATGAATGATCGTCGAATTAGGATAATGACATAGCTATGGAATGTGACATATCATGGAAGTATATTCACGGTTATCCACGAGCATCTTGGGATGTCAAAAGTATCCGCAAGATGTGTCCCCAAAAATCTTAATGTGCAAGATTGCTTCGAAAGACTCCAGTCAAGTCGGAGCTTCTTCACATTTATAATGATAACCCAGAGAGCTTCCATTTACCTTTAGTAACTGGTGATGAAACATGGATTCATTATTTGGAGCCAGAAACCAAACAAGTTCATGCAATGGAAAAGCACCCTGGCTCACCCCCAGCATAGAAATTGAAAACCGAACCATCAGCTGGCAAAGTCATGGTCACTGTGTTTGGGATTCTAAGGGTATTCTGTTAATATTTATAAACCTGCTGGAATCTCTATCACTTGGGGCTTACTATGCTGATCTAATGAATCAGCTGAAAGCTGCTATTAAATTAAAAAGGAGGGGAAAGTTGAGCCGAGAGGTATTGCTACTTCACGTCAATGCTCTTGTGCACAATTTAAGGATTGCACAAGCAGCGATTCGTAAATGCAAGTTTAAACAATTTAATCATCCTACAGTCCCGATTTGGCAACCAGTATTTCTATTAAGACATTTGAAATCCGATTTACGGAGAATCAAATCGCTGATGATGATTTTCTTAAGGCTGCTACAGAGGCATGGTTTCAGGACCAAACCGAAAACTACTATTTTAAAGGTATAAACAGTCTGAAAGAAAAGTGGGTTAGGTGCATTGCGATAAATAGGGACTATACTGAAAAATAACAATAAAATGTATGGTTTGTTGCGGCAATATACATTTTTGACATATCCTCGTACAAGAAAACACAGGAACACCAGGAAAAGAAAATGAAAAGTTATTCATTCACAATGTAACTCGGTTCATGTCCTCTTTAATTATTATGTTTAGAAGTATGTAATAAAGTGAGAGTGGTTTAAATTTTATGATTTCAAACTGAATTATGAATTAACTGAAAGAAATCAGCGATTCATAACTTTATACAACAGCAATCCCAGGTACACTTGAGAAACAAACTTTGTCAATAAACCGTACACCGTCAAACTAATGCGCAGTACACCAACGATATTTTCAATCAAGAAATACACAGTTAGGCGGGATTTGTAAGAGGTACAGTGGCAATAATTTGCTGACATATGTATAAATGCAAGTCCCGCCAACAGTAAAACATATTGGTTGACGTTTTTAATTCATAAATTGCATACTTACGCTTTTGAGCCTAAAATTTGCGGTGAGCAAACCTATCATTTTCCCTTCATATTCTGTTTCATTGGCCTACGTCGCACTCATGTAAACAGAAATCAACGTAAAAATCATCCTCATAAAACCACTTAATAAGCTGGTTCAAAATTGGCATTTACTCACCTTGATTAAAAGACGTTTCTTTTGTCTCTCGCTTCGGTGCTCAGCGATATCCACTGGACGTTTCCTCACGGTGATAACTGGGATAAACAAAAACATAATGTGTCTTTAACGTCAATGTAGGCAAGCTCACGTTCCCTCAATTGCAAATAGGAAAACGATTCAAATACTATCCATCCCGGATTTCCCGATTTTTGTACGTTTTCCGTCACAATAACGACACTTACTCAAAAGTTAGTCCACAAAAGTAACTTCATTTTCAGATATGATATGCATCTCTATGTGCTATTTTAAAACCTACTTTTTGAAAAAAAATTATAGTCAAAACAATTTTAATGCACATTTTAGAGGGTATAATTGTATTAAAATGTTTTAAATTTTTTATGAAACTTTTTTAATCAATTGTCTTTTGATTCTGCTATACGCATTGGGTTAATATAATTGATAAGTTTATTTAAAACCCAATTCATCAGACTTAATTTAAGAAAAAAGTACGTATTTCATGCACTATTTGCATTGATTAATAATATATCAAGTGGTTGCTCCGCCGTTACAACAAGAAAGGGGAGACAAATTTCAAAAGGAAATAACTCCCTTTTTAATTCACAAAGTGGACTTGAATTTTTTATATATAATACAGGTTAATATTATCTAAATGTATGCAAAAAAGTATAAAAATGTATAGCTGAATTATTTTTCATGGCTCACTCTGTAGCCTCCTTAATGTTTACACTTAAGCTATTTATTACTGTTAGGTATTCTTTAATGAAGTAAGCTGGGTCCATAACTCAAAATAGTTAGGTAAAACACAGCCCTCACCAAGAGAACTGGCAAACTTTCTGACATAGTAAGATTTTAACCTATGCTGTTACCTGTATGC